>CM060960.1:12503850-12615386 GCA_030765055.1 Mantis religiosa | reverse complement strand
GGAAAAGTGCAGGTACATGTTTATTGAATTTTCTAGAAATACCTTAATTACTCCTCATTCCACATTACTTTTGCATGACCTATAAGAGATAGACATATCTTTCAACATTAAAAAATTAAAATTCATGATAAATAATTTTCTGTGCATTTAAGTTTCCGAAGAATTTCTTGTTATAGGTTTGCATTTTAATACACTTCCCCTTCTTCCAAATGGAAGGTCGTTTTTCATTTTTTTTTTTTATTTCCTGGACATAGAAAGAGAACGGAATTACAAAGACGTCACCTAGACAACCAGTTTTAAAACATTTGACTATCACTTAAAGTCTACTGTATTCCCATATTCTCTTATACCTTCATTTTTTTTATCTCTTGGACATACAAAGAGAAAGAAATTCCAAAGACGTCACCTAGACAGCGCGTTTTAAAACATTTGACTATCACTTAGTCTACTGTATTCCCATATTCCTACAACAAAGTTAACAATGAGATATGTTCATCTGAAAGTAGGTAGAGGAATAAGCTGTTCTAACCATAAAGTAACACAGTTTATCTTTTAATTTAATTAATGGAAATCAATCATTTGTTCGCACTAACCGTGTACAGGTATTGCATTGATAAAGTCGACATGTAAAACTCAATGCCACGGCCGGGATTTGAGACACGTATCTACTGGTTTTCGTCCAGTCGCTTCTCCCCAATGAGCTAGCATGGCCAATTTACCGCCATGATGAAGCCTGGGACTCAAGTACTTACGATAGTAAGTCGCCACAAACTGTATCTCGGATGCGAGAGGCCCTAGTGGTATACCGGGGAAATATATGAGTCAATTAGAGAATTTAATGCCAGGACGGCAGGTTGGCCACGTTAGCTCAATGGGGAAGAGCGACTGGAGGGAAACTAGTAGATCCATTTTTTAAATCCCGCCGTGGCATTGAATTTATCATGTCGACTCTATCAATACAGTTTATCTTGCCTTATTTCTAACAAACCAGGATAAAAAAGCAAAGAAAGGCTGGGTTGTTAAGTCTACACTTTGTCGCTTATTTTTATAAAGGTAGTTCAAAATATTCTTGAGGGCCAATATTTGCCTGCTTTATGCTAATTGAGATAATTTTTACAGAAATATAGTACGTATGCTATAAAACTTGGCCGGTAAGCGAATGGTAGTCTCCCGGAAATCCTTGCTAATAATTTCATCCTTACAACGTTTTGCTATAAACTGCCATGAGCTGTATGTGCAGTGGCACAGTCGTGCTGGAAATATCTAGCAGTTTGTCATTCCTGTATCTTTTTGGATTAATGGTACAGTAATCTGAAAAGGCTATATTATATTATATACATGTTTTGTGTAGAATTTTGCGATATTTTGATCATGCAAACAATTATTATAAACAAAGTTAGATTTATTTGTAGCTATAACCTTACGTGACAAGAAATCGATTGTTGCCTCTCTCATATTTCACAAAACCCAGTTACAGTAAATTTTACTGGCTCGGGTGATCACGTGATAGCAATTCCTGGCCTGCAGTAACCCTAAGATTTGTTGCTTCCCATACTGAAGCCTTAGAAATGTCAAATTCTTGTACAAGGTTGCTAGGTGAGGGTTGTAATTTTTCTGCGATTTCGTCTAATTTAAACTAAGCCCATGCCTTTACCTTGCTTATCATATCACCAATTGGTCCCTCTCCCTGGACTTATTTATAAGCAAACGAACCGCCTCTGTACTCGGAACACGTATGCTAGGAGGTTTAGTTTCAAAATGCCTTACAAAATATCTGAAATCACTTCAAGCAAAACTAAACAGTCCTTTTCGTGAGCAGAAGTACGACTGGCGTAGTTGTGATGGCTAGAGAGGGCGTGTAGGGAAATGCAGTAAAAACTTAAACTGCCCGCATCAGTATCGTGGATGGTAGCGTGTCTGCTTCACGTTCAAGAGGTCCTGAGTTCGTATCTCGGTCAGGGTGAGTTACCTGGATAAGGTTTCCGGGATTTTCCCTTATCCTGAAAGACGAATGTTGGGTAACTCTAAGCTCTATGGACCCCGGGCTCATTTGAGCATCATTTCATTAATTCCACTCATCGTCAGATATGACGTAAATTAAAAAAAAAATAACCATACCCATCAGGATTCAATGAATTTTGGACATATCCAGAAGGGTATAATGCTACGTCATAAACCAATTTTCACTCAAAACTAACATTCTTACCTAAAAAGTCTGTAAACAAAAATCTGTCTATGGTTAAACCCTACAGACCGTAGACACGCAGCAACAGCAATCGGGTTGTAGTGCAGAGTCGGTCGTACTCTTTCTAAGATAATCACAAATATGAAACAAATTTCGAGTGAGGTACTGCCTAATCTGTTTCCTATAACCTTGCCCCGCTGACATGTATCACTCCGCGTGCAACTACCTTCCCCCTCACTCTGATTGGCTAATGCTTTCGCGCCATAGGCCATAGGCGGTGCCTTCCCGTCACATTTAAAACTGCAGTAAACGTCATAATAATGGCCAGGAAAATAGATAAACTCATACAAATAAGAATATGAAGAAGTGCAAAAATAATGAAGTTTATAATGAAATTGAGCAAGTTGAAACTGAATAAATGAGCAATGAAACTGAAACAATTTTATAATGAAAGGCCTTCGATCTTTTCCACTGGGATATTTTAAAAGCAGCACACATACCTTGCAAAAATGCTTGTCTTTCAGTCTTAAAATTTGTGAGACGCCATACTTGTGTGTCCTTCATTCACCCAAGCCTCGTCAAGGTAGTATATTTTGCAATTTGTATCCCGGTACAGTCTGATTGTCCTTAAATAACGTCTTCGCCACACAGCAATATCGACCCTGGAGTGGTAAGCTTTCCTGTTTCAATTTCACGTCGCGATGTTCCTATGCATCTAACACACACACCTGTAAGTTCAGAGCTCAGCTGTTCGACTTCTCTCACTGACAAAGACGGATTCGTCTCTGTGAGTGCATTAAACACATGCACCACAATTCTTTTTCGCCGCTTTGTAAAGGTTTTCCCTTGTGATGCTTGAACGAAAAACTGGCGGTAGACTCTGCCATTATACATATAATAAGTACACGCGCAATAAACGATCAATAAAATAATTTAACTCTCGCACTCGACATAGCACACCATCGAATGGTGATATATGACTAATCCAGTTCAAAACAATGTCAGTGATAAGTGATATAAACAAATGTCACCATTACCGCTGAAGCACGTGCTATCGTGTCATGTGCTTGAGAGCAAAGGAACCTCCTCTTTACTTCGTTTAAGAATTAACATGCATTTCAGATAAATCAACTCTGTTGCGTAATATATTTAATTAAAACTGTTAGGAAAATATAAATTTGACAATTCTCTTCCAACATATAAAGATATATCACCATGTAAAATAACGAACTAATTTTTACCGCACAGCAGTCTATACTACAACAGCAGCGAATGAGAGGTGATAAGGTCAAGTGACCATTAAGAGATACGGGGCAAGCTTACGTGAAACAAGGATTACAAAATATTGACATTGTATCTTTTAAAACCTAAAATTTGATATAAATCTTGACTTTTTTTACCACTTTCTAAAACCATCCGCTATTTTCTCAGAAATTACTCACGAATTTTATTCCAAAACTAAATATTTATTACCATTGCATCACATAAAATAAAATCTCAAATTTCCTGGAATATGTTACCTTGTGTAGGAAGACGTCAACGCCTACAGCTGTCCGGCTGTACCCGGAAATTCGCAAAACTTGCAAAACGTTTGCAATAACCAGGTCATATACCTAACGGCGTCGTCCACTTATTTTCCGTTTAAAACCCTTTAGGTGTATGACAGGAACCGTTTATATGTTTCTTTTTCCTCGTTGCTACTTGTTTAGCACTTTGCAAGTGCAGTGCATGTCCGTGGGCTGTTTCTCTGATATCATCACACATCCTGCTTCTTCATTCTATGCTTTCCTGTTCACCCAAAAATGACAGCAATTCCGGGCTAGCTTTTTTTTCCGGGTTTTAAATCGCTATTAATGTATAAACAATGCTTAGAAGTGCATGTCATGTACGTGAGACCGTCCGGAGTTACCATGGCAACGCGATTCTTTTGCTGACTAGCATTTTTCCACGAGGATACCTGGAGTTTATTTTCAGATGACATGGGAGTGGTTCAAATCCTGAATCTGGCAATGAATATTTAAGACTCATTCTACCACTCAAAAGTAACACATCTATCGTCAATTCAAATGTTTCTATATGACTTCCCATAACAATGCATCAAACGCTGATACCTTTTTCTGTTTTTTCTAAACTGGACGTCTCCGTAATTTTGCCTTCACTACTACTGTTGAAACTGGATATCAATTTACATTTTTTGAGGTTCATGAAATATTAACAAGATCATTTTTTAATAAACACACAAAATTGACGATTTTGCTCGGCATGTCGATGTCACATATAACCCTGCATAAGGAAGTGAGTGACCTGCCAAGCGGAACGACGAGTTTCTGGAAACTAAACTCTTCATTTGTTTGTGCGTACTGCTGGAAAATACTCCCCACAAAGTCTGTCAATCGTAACGGATTGCTCAAACACGCGACCTCTTGTTTCGTCACGCTCATATGCAACCAAACTACTTACTTCTCGAAACTACTTTCCACAATCACGAAACGTAATTCTAAATCGTTCAGTTGTTTCTAAAATATTTCCACATATAGAATGTAGCAATATGGGAATACAGTAGACTTTAAGTGATAGTCAAATGTTTTAAAACTGGTTGTCTAGGTGATGTCTTTGTAATTCCGTTGTCTTTGTATGTCCAGGAGATAAAAAATGAAGGTACAAGGGAATATGAGAATACAGTAGACTTTAAGTGATAGTCAAATGTTTTAAAACTGGTTGTCTAGATGACGTCTTTGTAATTCCGTTCTCTTTGTTTATCCAGGAGATAAAAAATGAAGGTGCAAGGGAATATGGGAATACAGTAGACTTTAAGTGATAGTCAAATGTTTTAAAACTGGTTGTCTAGGTGACGTCTTTGTAATTCCGTTCTCTTTGTACGTCCAAGAGATAAAAAATGAAGGTACAAGGGAATATGGGAATACAGTAGACTTTAAGTGACAGTCAAATGTTTTAAAACTGTTTGTCTAGGTGATGTCTTTGTAATTCCGTTCTCTTTGTATGTCCAGGAGATAAAAAATGAAGGTACAAGGGAATATGGGAATACAGTAGACTTTAAGTGACAGTCATATGTTTTAAAACTGGTTGTCTAGGTGATGTCTTTGTAATTCCGTTCTCTTTGTACGTCCAAGAGATAAAAAATGAAGGTACAAGGGAATATGGGAATACAGTAGACTTTAAGTGATAGTCAAATGTTTTAAAACTGGTTGTCTAGGTGACGTCTTTGAAATTCCGTTCCCTTTGTATCTCCCAGAAATAAAAAATGAAGGTCTAAGGGAATATGGGAATACAATAGACTTTAAGTGATAGTCAAATGTTTTAAAACTGGTTGTCTAGGTGACGTCTTTGTAATTCTGTTCTCTTTGTATGTCCAAGAGATAAAAAATGAAGGTACAAGGGAATATGGGAATACAGTAGACTAAGTGATAGTCAAATGTTTTAAAACTGGTTGTCTATGTGACGATCTTTGTAATTCTGTCGTTTTTGAATGTCAAAAAGTTAAAAAATTTTATAACGAGGAAAGTATAAGAGAGGTAACAAGGAATATCTTGGATATTGTTCACTCCACACAAAATGTCATCGATACAAATTGTGTATTTTAACGAGGTATATGAGATTATTGCCAGAAAATTAAATCACTTAGGGAGGACCTTTCAAGTGAGTGCTAGCTTTCCTTTTTTCTTTCTAAGGTATGTGATATTTAAGTCCAAGTTTCCAAAATACATTAAATGGCAAGGCTATTATACAGAGCAACTAAGTTTATGTATTAAAATGCTAGATATTTGTTTACAATTTGTTAAAACATAAAAATATATAAGAAAATTAAAGCGGCAAGCCACTTTTGATACATTTTGTACAATTTCCAAAAATCACAAAGACTTATCTATATTTAGAATTGATATTTTTTTAAGTTATAACACATATACAATAAAATATATAAAGGGCGTACACATGAAACAAAAATATTCACTGAGGTATTAGTTCACCTCTTCAAAGTTAATTTCGAAGCTTTTCTATCTTCATTAACTTCATACGACTGCTAATTTTTACTTTAAAGCACTGCATAAGAAAGAAAATAAAGGCAAAGAAAATAATGGTCCGTTTGTCATTTGTCAGATTCGTTATCTGTGCATTCGTCATATGTTTTGGTAATTGTATTTCAATGCAGCGATATTACACGATGTTTTGGGTCGTTTAATGACATCTGAGCATCATGTTCTGTCCAACCTTTGTCTCTCTCAGTTTTTCTTGTATAGTTTGGCACCATATCTGCCATAGGAATTTGAAAAAGCTCATGGTAATAGCTGCATTACGTCGAAACATGTGAAGCTGTTCATCAAATGTCTAAATAAAATGGTAATATGATAGTTTTGCCCACATGAATGAATGGGCGTCAGTTATCACGTAGATTTACTCGTCCCTACAATGATCCCTGTTACAGAGGTTACAACACTGTACCAGTAGACGCTACAAACACTGCCATTCAGCAAGTGTTTTAGGGATGGGTCGATATAAGTTTCTCTGAATATACTTCTAATGTCAACACAAAATAGGATGTAATAGCTCCGACATTTATGTTCCGTTTACATAGGTTTCCGATTTTACAGAGGGTTGTATTTGAATACAAAGAAATTGCGAAATAGTCACACAGCTTTACAGTGAAGGAATAATATAGAAAGACCTGTAAATAATAATAATATGCTGATATATGTATTATGTACTATATTTTCAACCTACATACGAGGGCTGTTCAATAAAGAATGATCAAAAAATTTTTACGGTCATAATTTGTCGCAGTAAAATTCATTCTTATTATATTCTGTTAGCTTAATGTGACACAAACACGCCGTAGTAGTTTCATTGTTTGTACTCCTGGTTCCTGCCTGTGAGAACCAGGCAAGTTCAGACATGTTAAGTATCGCCTACCGCTGCAATGGAGGTAACACGCGAGGAACAATATGCCGCTTTGAAATTATGTTTTCGTCGCAACAAATCTTCAGATGAGGCCTATACAATGTTACAAAAGGCTTATGGAGAGTCTGTTCTTCCCTACAGCACAGCTCGAAGCTGGTTTAAAATGTTTAAAGAAGGGAGACACTTAATTTCAAAGGAAGGTGGACCCGGTGCTCCAGTTACTGCTCTTACGGAAGAAAACATCAACACTGCTGCTGCCATTGTGAGAGAGGATCGACGAATTACCTTAAGATCACTTTCTGAAATACTGAACATTTCATTGGTTGCCACCCCCACGTTGCTGACAGAAACATTACACCTGAGACGTGTTTTTGCGCGATGGGTCACAAGACTGTTGATTCCCGAACAAAAGGACATTCGCATTCAGGTCTGCATGCAGTTAAAGTTGATGTTAGAGGAAGATCCGGGGTTTCTGTCAAACGTAATCACTGCTGATGGAACTTGCCTACATCATTTTGATCCTGAGGGCAAACAGCAAAGCTCAGTGTGGAAATCTCCTTCATCACCAACCCCCCAAAAGTAAAAGTTGTTGCTTCTGCTGGGAAAGTTATGGTCATCTCATTCTTTGGTATTCATGGAATGGTTTATCAGCATGTTGTACCTGCACACACATTAGTAACTGGACAATACTACAGGGATGTCCTGAAAACATTGCAAGTCCATATCAGACGCAAAAGACCACATTTCCGTGAAGCAGGCTGGATGCTGCACCACGATAATGCGCGGCCGCATAATGCCAATGTTGTTGCTGAATATCTTGCAAAAGTCAACGTGAAGTACATCCCTCACCCTCCCTATAGTCCGGATTTAGCCCCATGTGACTTTTTTCTATTCCCTAACTTGAAGAAGCGCCTTAGTGAGAGGCATTATCGATCATCAGAAGCAGTGGTGAAGGCTGCGGAGGCGATTTTGAAGGATATCTCAAAAAATGGTTTCCAGCATGTCTTTGAAGACTGGCAGAAACGCTGGGACAAGTGCATCGCATTCAGGGGTGACTATTTTGAGAAGAAGCATCAAAATTATGAGGATGAGTAAAGGAGCGTTGTCAAAAAAAAAAAAAAAAAAAAAAAAATTGTAATCGTTCCTTATTGAACGGCCGTCGTAGAATAATTGTAGTTTATCGATGTTTGAAACTCTCGAGGCATCCATTATAAGCTCTGAAATTGTCTTTGTCAAATTTTCTTATTGTCTAAACCTTGAGTCTGAAACAAGGGTCCAGAAATGGGAATGCCTTTAGCGTGCGCACTAACAAAACACTTGAACACAGCACGATTAGCCGTCATACTCTGTAGATTTTGTGATACGTTTCACATGCCCTGCTATTCCCTTTAACCACTCGTCTTTAATTTACTTTTTTAAAATTTCATAAATTTGAGTTCTTCCCACTTTAAGCTAAGAAGGTACCACAATGCTATTGCCATGATTTTTTACTGCACATTACTATGAAATTAGTATTGATATACACATGAAAATTTCCAGGAATGTTCTTAAAATCTCTATATTTAATAGTATACATTATTTGACAATTTTAAACTGATAATTTGTTATAATTTTTTAGATTTTGTAAAAAAAGCTTTAAAATTTTCAGAAAATTTTATTATTCTAAACAAGTATTGTGAATCTCAGAGTTAAATCCTTTATTCTTATGAGTTAACTTAATGCACACAAAAAAGCATATGTTTTGGTTGATTAGTTTTTTAAAAAAGTGTAGTGGAACCTGAAAAAATGTAAAACTGAGAAAAACAGCTTTAATATTGATTACTGACTTCTCACGTGGGTCAGAATATTCCTGCTGCATAGTCTGGACCCTCTGTATTCTCATTTGTTCTTTTCAAGTTGCTCTTCATTTGTCTTGCCTTCTTTACCAGTTCAACTATTTTATCTCCTATCAGGACTCGCAGCTCATAAATTTCTGTGTAGGACTACTATCATGATTAGCATATGTATTGTTGAATAGGGTCTATTAACCCCAACATTACATTTGATTTCATTCACTGTTGTATTTATATTTTATACATTTACTTTTCTATATTTAGTAAAACGCTTTCTCTTTCGAAATGTTTTTGCCCTACCCATATTACATATTCACCAATAACTAGTACAAAATATTATTCAGAACAAATAACTGTTCACATACAGTCAAAGACAAAAGAAAAAGTAACATCATTGGAGTTAGTGCTACCAGCAGAAAGCTTGGAACATCCCTTATAATTAGCAAATTAGGTATAAAATATTATTTCAATGAGCATTTTAGCTATATATTTGTCATCTAGAAAATTTGTCATCTAATAAAATGTAAGAGAGAGAGAATTTTAAACCCAAGTGCAGTACCTTCTCATTTTAAACTAGCGTGAGATAGAGTATAGTCTAAGTTGTTTCAAGTAACAGGAAAGTCTATGGAACTGCAAATATTTGTGAAGTTTCATCTGTTGGAGTGTGTCTGGCATCCTCCACTTTAGAAGAATTAATAAATGCAATTGATCTTAAGAGGTATTAAAGGCTTAGCTGTTTTCTTCTTACTTCAAGTTGGGATTCATCTGTTTCAATCTGTAAGCTTTCAATAGGACTTGTGCGATGAGCTTCAAGAATTATTCGTAGTGCTGTTAATGTATCACATCAATTGTTTTAAGTGTCGTGATCCGGCTGAATTATAGATTATAGATCCATAGTCTATCTTATTTCGGATTAATGTTTTGTAGGTCAGACTAAGAACATAGTAATCTGTTGTTACAGATTGTAGGCTGCCAATCCTGTTACATTATTGCAATACATTCAAACCAACTTTTGTTGTTTTCTAAAAGCGATTTAATTAAGGTGATCCACGTTATGTCAAAACGTATGTTATACATTCAGCCGGAACAACCTATCTCACCAATGTTAAAATGAGAGTTTTCTGGTACGCTTGGCTCAAGAACAACTTAACACATCAATTTGAAACTTTCACTTGTTATTTTATAACACTTTCACAATTCATTAAAGATAATAGATCTTATTTTGGAGTTTTAATAAAGGATACGTGATTGTTTTAAATATATCTTGAATTTACTTCTAAAAATATTTAAGATTTATTTTTTTAAATTCAAATATTCACATATCTTTTTGCAAGTACATTTAAAACAGTTGAAGTATTGCTTTAATTGCGTAAATATTTAGACTTATAGCTGCAGTAGTTTTATAGATGAGCGCACCCAAAGTTTAAAAAAGATAAAGCAAACAGCATTAAAGTTCTTCTATGTTGGAACTACACCTCGGAATTTCCCCAGAACCATATTCTGCATATTTTTCATTATCAGCATCCTTCCTATTTCGTTTTTCACTCCTTCTCTTCTTCCTAGACTCCATGGTCACTTGCTCTATGGTACTATTAATTATTTTGTTAAATTTGGCTGGGGCTGGGTTGGTAAATTGAGAACAACATCCAATGTCTTACCTGCCTCAATTCCCTTGCCAATGCATAAGGAAACCTTACATTCACTTCTGCACCACTTTCTGGATGTTTAAAATGTATATTCTTTGTTACACTTTTGGCAACTGAGTGATACTGTAGCTAATAATCTATTTATCTTCTTGGTGTACTCTGATATGACAACAATGTTCATTTTCACAAAATTTACACTGTACAAAGCTTCTATATCTACTAACTGAAAACCTGTTGATATAATATCATTATTTACTTTATTTAAATTGTCATCACTGTCATTACATAATGAAGAAACCAATGTTTACCTTGTAGAACCAGTTTTCACTTCACGTTCATCATCAATGTTTGAGGTTACGTTTGACGAAGTAAATATATTGTCATATGCTACTACACTTTTTCTATTTTAGGAGTTGTAACACTTTTATTATATAATCAGGATTACTTAAACTGTTTGTTCTGGTCCTCATGCCGATTACTTACACCAAAATTACTGTTTCTTCTCATCTTGAAAACAGCACTCGTAATTCAAAACATAGTAAACAAAGCATGGAATAATTAACATCAGATGCACAGATTAATATTAACAGACAAAAGAATGGTGTTCTCTGGAATATAGCTTCAGTGAGGTTACAAGCAAGGAGAGAACACAATTACAAATGGCCATTAGGGGGCGTGGCACACTG
The DNA here is from genome assembly GCA_030765055.1 of Mantis religiosa. Lineage (NCBI taxonomy): Eukaryota > Metazoa > Arthropoda > Insecta > Mantodea > Mantidae > Mantis > Mantis religiosa. Next base: position 12,604,123 of record CM060960.1, on the reverse strand, counting down.
TGCAGTCTATTTAGGACTTTTAAAATTACGGGACAGGAATATAAATATCGTTATTTACTTCTACAAACATCAGGGAAGATTATAATATAAGACCTGAAGCATTTCTGGCGACGAATACGTTTACTTTCTTCTCGGGCAACAAGCCAGGCGAAAAGAGACTTAGATATCAACGTTTGGGGAGTGTGCATCGCTCCGATCATCAGGATATTTATAAAATGTTATAACACAAATGAAATACTGGATATAACACACATGTAAACAGACAAAACACTATCAAAATGCGTATTATTGAACAAGAGACTGTTTTCAGTAAATTTCAGTAATCTATGCGGCAGAATCAGCAGAATTCTCACCAAATACATCCACAAGCCACCTCCGAAGATTAAACATCTGTTGAGAACAATGAAAGACAAACTGGACTTCCAAGTTCCGGGAGTGTACCGCATTCCCTGTGAATGTGAGACACCGTATATAGGACAAACCGAAAGGAACATTTACGGAGCATTCGTTTAATGCAATCTGAGAAGTCTGGGCTGGTAGAGCATTGTTTTGATAACGACCATAGAGCCAATTTTCGGGAGACGACCATCTTGGCAAAATGCAACAGCCACTGGGAACGGAGAATTAAGGAGGCTTTGGCGATTTCCTCTGAAAGGAGCACGCTTAATCGTGATGCTGGATTTCAGTTCAGTTCCTCTTTGAAACCGGTGTAATAAATGGAAATCCGTCGATTTAAGAAGCAAAGATCAATACAGCTTGATAATCAAGTTAAGTAGTTACGTTTCTTTGACACAATTTTCTATCCTCACACCATCTCCTGGCCTGGCATTTAATTACTTGTATTATATGTTCCTTAAAGTTTTCAGCAATAAACAAGGAGTATGAGTAGAAAGTAGGAGCAAAACTTCTGGCTCAAAATAAGATAAGCAATGGAATATGCAGCACTGGGGGGAAAAGATAAGATAAAGTAATATTTCAACTTCTTGGATAAAGTTTTTGTCTTCATATTTAAAAAAATCCTGTGAAAATGAAACTTGATTGAGTAAGGTAACATATTTTGGAACAGGGTATAAAACTAAGCTTGGTAGAGAGTAGTAGACACGTTTTGGCAGCATGTCTATAGACGAGAAAAAAATTAAACTAAATTCATTGAAATCCATTAAAAAACTATTTTCTCTGTTATTCTATACTTGGTCTATGGTCTAACCGTATAAACATTTGTTTATAGGACCGTCGAAACATGTATTTTTGAAGTAAGCAGACTCATTACTAAGTACTTATTTAAGAAAACACTGTAAATATAATTTTTTGTACTCTGGAAACACTGAATGTCTTCACAGAGACTGAAAACATAAAAAAGATCAAACGTGACGTATATAAAGATATTTGTATATATTTTTGGTGATAAATGAGTGACGATTGTAACAATGGCGTATTCTACCTGCCGGGGACGGACACGTAACGCCTTGGCAACCATTTTATTACCATAGTAACCGAACCGCTATGATCCAACCAACGCTCGCGACTATAGTTATGGCCGCTATATCCCCCCCCCCCCTCATATCAAAATCGCTTTCCCCGCCCACTTAAACACGCTTCTCCCCCTCCCCCTTCTCCAATATAAACCTCTTTCTGAAATATTTTAGCGCGGCAATTGTTGCTCTCTATAATTACGTAATAATGATGCCAATTGCAGGGGAAAAAAGGAGATATGACTTAAGTATACGGCCAGCGGATTGTAATGCCAGCTTCTGCAGGGTTTTCCTATTTAATAATCACAGTTTGGCTGCAATCTCGCGGCCATTAAACGAGTTATTTCATTTGTAAAGGTTAAATTGTAATTGTTTCTAAATAAAAGTAAGAAAAAGGGGAGTTTTGAAAAACCCAAAGGTTAGGGGATCAACCCTTTTTTAAACTCACTTCGTTGATATTCAAAATTGTAGAACTAACAACAAATAAGTGGAGTAACTGTAAGAATATTTATTCCTTTCCCTTCAGTGTCAAATCATCTGCTTGGATTCATTTGTTTTGCAAGGTGAGACCGCCTGCACAGTCGTTTGTTTCCTACATACATCATTGACAGAAGCAAATATAAAGTAGAAACAGATGAAGTCGTTTGCTAGGTAACTAACCTGACTAATAAGTTACAGTTAAAAAGTTTACCTCTTTTTTAATAACTAATGACACATTACACTTCAGAAAGAATAACTTTAGACGTTATTTAAATTAAATTGAATACAGTTAAAGATAAGTTAATAATTTTTTCTAATGAACGATACCTACCCAGAGCAACGTTTACGATTTAGGTATGTATTAAGGATGGGTCGATAGTACAGTTTTTCTCGATACCGTCATTTCTACTTCTAATTTCACTACAAAATAGAATGTTGGCAGAACTGTATGATGCCAATAAAATTAAATAGATATACATATTTAATAAGACGAAAGTTAAAACCATCAGTGTTCTTATTTTTAAACTGTACATTAGACATTTAAAAGCAAAACAGTTCACTTTTATAAGTTTTTGTTCAAAAATACTAGCATTTTCACTGTTTCGGGGTCAAGTTTACTTCTTTTTCTGTCACATATGAGTCCTGCTGTACTAAATAGTCTTTCAGAGAAAACAGCTGCAGCTGGAATACACATTTGAATTTGTTTTGCAGTAATGCAGTGTACTAGAAAGAGGAGGTGAGATATGTAGTGATTTCTTCTTGGGAACTGTTAACTGACAGTTGACACACGATTATTTTCTTGTATAGTGTTACTGTACAGCTACCACATTCCTGACAGTTTCTCGGGCTTTGTAACGTTCCACTTGCGGCATTAATATTTTGTGATTTTAAAATGAAATAAAAATTGTAGAATCACCGTGCGCAATCTCAGCTGCAAAAGTAACAGACATGATTATACCAATTGGCCAACAGATGGCTGTATGGTTCAAAAGAGAGATTTACTCTAAAGTTTTATTGATACCATTATCGTCAAATTCAATAACTTATGAATAGTGACATTTTGGCATTTAATTTTGAAATTAATTTTCACTTTTAACTAAAAAGAGTATTATATATTATATTTCTTGGGAAAAGAAAGAATGAGACAGTTCCTCCTTGGAACGTAATGCGCCAGTGCATTGTATATTAGAATATGCATGAAGTTGTAATGGCATTCAATTTTCGCCTTCGGCGTAGTTCATCAAACTGCTGTTTGTTCAAATCTTATGAACGTGTGTAGGAAAATTGAAACAACTGCTAGATATAGATTGTGCTGCGGGAAATTTGACAGCTCCTTACATTCGAGGGAACCAGTTCCGCGAGCTCATTCAATACTGCATTTACGCATTCTACAACTGCAGTATTAGCAATTGTATTTTACGTAGATTGGTATTTAGTAATGACTCCCGTAGGGGAGGGGATCCGTCCCCTTCTGCTGCTGTCGTGCGAGCGCTGCGGACCCTTAGAAACTCGTGGTACCTCTGTCGTTACTAGAGGAACCTCGGGCCGAACTGCCGAGCCTCTCCCATAGGGGAGTTGTTCAGTTTGGGTTAGACTCGAAGGGCAGTGTGTTCCCGAAACCCGCTGGAAATCGGGTACCGCCGGCTAGACTACGGCCGCCCGGAGGGGTTAGAGAGTTCCCTAAAAGTCCCGGGGCAGAGCTACTAGAAGGTGTGCTAGATCTCCGGCGGCGCCACCGAGGTTATTCGGTAGTCTTCTCTGCGGGGTTGACGCGCGTAAGTGGCGTATCCACTTCCATCCCGTCTTGACGTTGTTGTTCATGAGGTTTTTTATTTTATTTTATTAAAGGAAACCAGGTATTGCCCTATGCAAAGAGCCTCGGAGTTTTCCATCACTCCCGGGTAGGAGGCCAGGGTACATGCTCTGCGCTTAAATTTAGTAATGACAAATAGACAATTCATGTGAAGTTTTGAATTATTAGCAAAAGTGTGTCAATTATATACTTTCTCCATGTTAGGCTAACAATTCACGCGGTGTGGGCCAGCTCTAGGAAAAATTGGAACGTCTAAGTGGAGAGGATGAGCTTGTGGTGTAAGCAGTCTTGCAATGCAAGAAACGTCTACGTGACTGTACAATAGAAAGAGTACTGAAGAGTAGCCTTAGTTCTTTGAGTCGTTATTCTCTCTTATTTTAATGAAAATTATTATTTGGAGCTTCCCTCGCTTTGAAAGTCACGCCTCGCCACTGGACCTACGTGTGACTGTACAATAGAAAGAGTACTGAAGAGTAGTCTTAGTTCTTTGAGTCATTATTCTCTCTTATTGTAATGAAAATTATCATTTGGAGCTTCCCTCGCCTTGAAAGTCACGCCTCGCTACTGGACCCACGTGTGACTGTACAATAGAAAGAGTACTGAAGAGTAGCCTTAGTTCTTTGAGTCATTATTCTCTCTTATTGTAATGACAATTATTATTTGGAGCTTCCCTCGCTTTGAAAGTCACGCCTCGCTACTGGACCTACGTGTGACTGTACAGTAGAAACAGTACTGAAGAGTAGCCTTAGTTCTTTGAGTCATTATTCTCTCTTATTGTAATGAAAAGTATTATTTGGAGCTTCCCTCGCTTTGAAAGTCACGCCTCGCTACTGGACCTACGTGTGACTGTGCAATAGAAAGAATACTGAAGAGTAGCCTTAGTTCTTTGAGTCATTATTCTCTCTTATTGTAATGAAAAGTATTATTTGGAGCTTCCCTCGCTTTGAAAGTCACGCCTCGCTACTGGACCTACGTGTGACTGTACAATAGAAAGAGTACTGAAGAGTAGCCTTAGTTCTTTGAGTCATTATTCTCTCTTATTGTAATGAAAAGTATTATTTGGAGCTTCCCTCGCTTTGAAAGTCACGCCTCGCTACTGGACCTACGTGTGACTGTGCAATAGAAAGAATACTGAAGAGTAGCCTTAGTTCTTTGAGTCATTATTCTCTCTTATTGTAATGAAAAGTATTATTTGGAGCTTCCCTCGGTTTGAAAGTCACGCCTCGCTACTGGACCTACGTGTGACTGTACAATAGAAAGAGTACTGAAGAGTAGCCTTAGTTCTTTGAGTCATTATTCTCTCTTATTGTAATGAAAAGTATTATTTGGAGCTTCCCTCGCTTTGAAAGTCACGCCTCGCTACTGGACCTACGTGTGACTGTACAATAGAAAGAGTACTGAAGAGTAGCCTTAGTTCTTTGAGTCATTATTCTCTGTTATTTTAATGAAAATTATTATTTGGAGCTTCCCTCGCTTTGAAAGTCACGCCTCTCTACTGGACCTACATGTGACTGTACAATAGAAAGAGTACTAAAGAGTAGTCTTAGTTCTTTGAGTCATTATTCTCTCTTATTGTAATGAAAAGTATTATTTGGAGCTTCCCTCGCCTTGAAAGTCACGCCTCACTACTGGACCTACATGTGACTGTACAATAGAAAGAGTACTGAAGAGTAGTCTTAGTTCTTTGAGTCATTATTCTCTCTTATTGTAATGAAAAGTATTATTTGGAGCTTCCCTCGCCTTGAAAGTCACGCCTCACTACTGTACGGCATAAAGCATTTGGTCCACTGACATACACAGTCCAGTAAATGTACATTGAGGTAAACTTTAGAAACAATTACGCATCGACTTGTAGATACCGTGAGAGTGAACGTACGCGAGAGTCAACTGTTTTAAAATCTGGTTGCTAGGGCGATGAAGATCACATTACTTTCTCTTTGCATAGTGAAGAAATAAAAGACTGACAAGTTTACCTCAAACTGATACATTTGTCAAATGCCATACAGCCGTGTTACGTTACATAGGCGGCCGCACAGTAGTTGCAAGGCGGGCGTGTTCGGTTTTACAATTCCAAACCGCAAAACATCCTTGAAAACAGAGCATGCAAATAACATCCGTAGAGAGATGTAATTTCCGATTTAGCGGCGCAAAATGAGAGACCGACCGGGAGCTTCATAAACAAAAAGTGTGTCCACGGTTATTTAGCAACGTTCGACGGAAATGTGCGAAAGTGTACATAACAGAACCTGCAATGTAATAAAAGTCCTACCTCTTCGATGTGTGCTGTGTTTGCATGTAAGTTAAGCTATGTTCAAGAATGTGAAAGAGTAATTTTCATTTTAAAAATACGTATAGCAAACCAGCCTTTACATACATGAACTTTCTGAAAGCTTTTTTCTTTTTAATAAATGCTCTAATTATTTTGACTAAAATATCATATCTTTGAAGATAGTTTCATGACAAACAAAAGTGATATTAAAAGCTCTGTGAATGTTCTCAAAAGTGCTCTTCATTGTGAATGACTTTTCTGTAACTAGTAAATTGTCAGGCATAGACCAACACATATTAGATCTTACATTTTTTGATAACAATGGAAACAATCAAAGAACGAGCAGAGCTCATTACCTTAGCAACGGTCTTTCTGCCCAAGTAATGTCAGACTCGACAATGGGACAGAACAAAAGAAAATGGGTGTGTTTAAATAATATGCAAAACATTATTTCAACTTCAACTTTATTATAAAAATTGATTGAAATGTTCAAAGTGAAGACCATTAGATTCTTCATAGGTATAATGTGAAGTTTCACACTTACATGACACCCTCAACTTCAAGATAAATATCTTATTGTAGCTACAAGGGGATACAGTACACTTTAAGTGATAGTCAAATGTTTTAAAACTGGTTGTCTTGATGACGTCTTTGTAATTCCGTTCTCTTTGTATGTCCAAGAGATAAAAAATGAAGGTACAAGGGAATATGTGAATACAGTAGACTTTAAGTGATAGTCAAATGTTTTAAAAATGGTTGTCTAGGTGACGTCTTTGTAATTCCGTTCTCTTTGTATGTCCAAGAGATAAAAAAATGAAGGTACAAGGGAATATGGGAATACAGTAGACTTTAAGTGAAAGTCAAATGTTTTAAAAGTGTTTGTCTAGGTGACAGCAATGAGCTTACGTTCTTTTTGTATGTCCAAGGGACTAAAAAAATGAATAGCGATTTGTCATTTCAGTACTGGAAAGGCACAAGTATAAGAGAGCTCTAGCAGATAACAAAGAATATCGGGAATGGTTCATTTACTTGACATGAAGTGCACGTTTTAACTAGATCTGCATTTGTTGTGTGGCAGTGGTCATGCAAGAGGCATCGACCTCTGAGGACACTGCGAGGGTATTGAACAAATGTATATCATGAAGATTTGGTATTTTATAGAAAGTTGTTAAGAGCTAATTTTTGAAAAATGTAAATATACCATGGTTTAGGGTATATATAGGGTATATTTGCTGAATTTCTTTAACATCGTTCTGTGGTCATCTGGTTTCACGGTATTGCTGGAAAACAACGGAATAGCGACAGCACTCTGTAACTGCTGGAAGGAGGTAGGCTAGCAACACGTGTCTGAAACAGAAGCTATAATTGAGGTTTTACCTTGAAAACATTTTGAAAATTCAACTTACTGTTTCGTATGCCTCATTATGTCCAGTTCTGGAGGGCATCAAAATGGGGAGGAGCACGATTGGGTGGCGACTGTGTAGATTTGCCCAATAGCGGGCCTTGTCCGGCCAAGACAATTAGTGGAAATGTGCTCGTTTTTTGTTTATAAGTCTTTATTATTGTTGTAGCACGCAGAAGGCGGTCATTACGTACTCCAAGTGTAACCAAATGGTAATGGCTGCATGTGTACACTTGTTTTAAAACATATCTGTTACCATGGAAACAACATGTGAGATGAATGAGTACAGTAAGAGACAGACAAAAATATGACTGTCGTTCAAAAAGACATTTTATATAATTTTGGTTTTGAGCTAAATATATATTGATGACACCTGCGACAGGATTTCAAATGGTATGAGTGAGTAGCTTTAAGGGTATGTATGACTGAAAGTTTCAAATTCTGAACTAATAATGCTAGCTTTTACAAATTTACACCATAGGTGTAGTATAATGTAAACATGTAACAACCTAAATTTAAACCATTTTTCTCCAGCAGTTTAGAAATTATGATAAATTTTGTACGTTTTTTGTTACGTCACTAAAAAAGTCCCTTGCGACAAAATATTTTGAATTTTGGTCTAATATTTTAACCCTATGTTCATAATACACATACTTCTTGAAATTGCTCTGGATTTTTCTGTGTCTCCTTTAGTTTAGGTCACAACATTTTTTTAATTTACAAATATTCTTTTTTTTTTTTTTGTCTAAAAAACTGTAAGTTTTGTGTTTGAAAATTAAAAATATATGCTTATATCCATTTCACAATAAAACCTAGGGCAATTTCCATTCCTCATGATATTTTGAACCTGTGTAGGAAATTTCATGAATGTAGTACAAAAACTGCATCGCAAGGAGCATTTTACAGGAAGAAAAATGCTGAAAATATGAACATTGAGAGAACAGCGATTAAAGATTTGATTGCATAACTCACATTAAAATCCACCAGGCTGATAGGTTGGACCCTCAGATTTCTTTTTCCTCTCCTCTGTTGCTGCTTTTTCCACCTTTTTCTTCTTTAGATGTTGCTTTTCTTCTGCACAACTTCGCTTCTTGCTTTGCAGGATACGAGTCTGATCTCGCTGCACTGAAGTTTTCCTTGCTGAGTCTACTACACTTTCACCTCTGATATTTTGCTGCAGCTCCAATGACTTAAGACTACCCATGTTAAACTCACTGATGCTTTTAATAACAGCAAGATCCAATTTTTGTTTTGATATGAAAACTTCCTTTGGGCACTTATTCCATATGACATGATGCAAAGATTCATTGGCATTCTGTGTTTCTCCTGTTTTGCACCTCTCTAGTAATGTTATAGAAGCCAGCCTCTGATATATTGGCAACATTTTAGGAACTATTTTGTCTGAAAGCCTTATTTTTCTTTTCTTGAATTGAAAATTTAAGAACGGAAAACAGAGAAAGAATGTGGATGTAGGCAAAAGAGGGCGTGACTCTGACAGAGTTTAAAGGCCACCGACATTTAAATGAGCATTTAAAAATGGCGTTCGGAGGCAAATTATGCATTTTTCACATTCGGGAATGTCTAAATTAATTTATAGAATTAAAATAAAAAAAATCGTTATTTTCACGATTTTCATGAAATTTCAGTCATACCATACCCTTAAGTAGCTTTCTGCTACATTTCCTTCGTTATCCTATGACAAAGTTGAAGCTGGTTTATTCATAGGTCCACAAATTCGAAAGCTGATGATGGACAGGCAGTTCGAGTATACCATGATTCGAGAAGTGAAGGGTGCCTGGAATACTTTCAGAAATTTTGTATTTAATTTCCTTGAAAATAAAAAAGACACACATGCTAATACACGTGGGCTGTTCAATAAAGAATGATCATAATTTGCTTACCGTCATAATTTTTCGCACTAAGATTGAATCTTATTATATTCTGTTAGCTTAATGTGAAGCAAACACGCCGTAGTAGTTTCATTGTTGGTACTCCTGGTTACCGCCTGTGAGAATCAGGCAAGTGCAGACATGTTCAGTATCGCCTACTGGAGGTAACACGCGAGGAACAATATGCGGCTTTGAAATTCTGCTTTCGTCTCAACAAATCTTCAGTTGAGGCCTATACAATGTTACAGGAGGCTCATGGAGAGTCTGTTCTTCCCTACAGCACAGCTCGTAAAATGTTTAAAGAGGGGAGACAATCAATTTCAAAGGAACGTGGACCCACTGCTCCAGTTACTGCTCTTACGGAAGAAAACATCAACACTGCTGCTGCCATTGTGAGAGAGAATCGACGAATTACCTTAAGATCACTTTCTGAAATACTGAACATTTCATTGGGTGCCACCCACACGTTGGTGACAGAAACATTACACATGAGACGTGTTTGTGAGCGATGGGTTCCAAGACTGTTGATTCCCGAACAAAAGGACATTCGCATGCAGGTCTGCATGCAGTTAAAGTTGATGTTAGAGGAAGATCCGGAGTTTCTTTCAAACGTAATCAATGTTGATGAAACTTGGCTACATCATTTTGATCCTGAGAGCAAACAGCAAAGCTCAGTGTAGAAATCTCCTTCATCACCAACCCCCAAAAAAGCAAAAGTGGTTGCTTTTGCTGGGAAAGTTATGGTCATCTCATTCTTTGATATTCATGGAGTGGTTTATCAGCATGTTGTACCTGCACACACATCAGTAACTGGACAATACTACAGGGATGTCCTGAAAACATTGCAAGTTCATATCAGGCGCAAAAGACCACATTTCCGTGAAGCAGGCTGGATGCTGCACCACGATTATGCGTGGCCGCATATTGCCAATGTTGTTGCTGAATATGTTGCAAAAATCAACGTGAAGTGCATCCCTCACTCTCCCTATAGTCCGGATTTAGCCCCATGTGACTTTTTTCTATTCCTTAACTTGAGGAAACGTCTTCGTGGGAGGCATTATCCATCATCAGAAGCAGTGGTGAAGGCTGCGGAGGCGATTTTGAAGGATCTTTCAAAAAATGGTTTCCAGCATGTCTTTGAAGACTGGCAGAAACGCTGGGACAAGTGCATCGCATTCAGGGGAGACTATTTTGAGAAGGACCATCAAAATTATGAGGATGAGTAAAGGTACGTTGTGAAAACAAAAGAAGGTGATCATTCTTTATTGAACAGCCCTTGTAGTTAAAGAAATGTTCAAAAGTTTCAAACAGATTGGCTGCAACTTCAATGTCAAAGTAAAATTTTCTTAATTCCCATCTAAATTATTTTGCTGGTAATTTAGGAGATTTTAATGAGGAACCTGGTGAAATATTTCAACAGATATTAAAAAAATATGAAAGTAGGATAACAATTGAAGTGGAGAGTTCACATGATGACGGACTATTGTTGAATGTTAAAGAGGGACTATTCTGAACTTGCAGAAGGTCAAAGAGGGGACAATTTAAATTATTAATTAATTATTAATAAGTAGCAAATGAACTACAGTTATGGCCTACTTTTACATACAGAATTCTTGTTGAAAGTAATTTTTATTATTTTTCACAAAGCTTTAATTTCATTTATGTTATTTAGGAATAGTTTAAAAACCTAACGTGATAGGAGAAGAGGAAGATTCTTTTAGAATTCAGTACAAAAGGTCCTTTCATTAAAAACACAGAATTTTTAAACTCTCTTACTGTAGTAAGTCATTTTCTTTACAGGATATGACCAACTTCTGGTGCATAGCAACGTGTTACTATGGTTCGGAAGTTCTGGCCTGGCTGCTATGCAAACAAAAGACGTGTGAATGCTGAAACAAAAAACTGCAGTGGTAAGTAAAGCCATAACAGTACATATGCATGCTTCTTGCCTTGTCGTTTTAATGATGAAACATCAACATCTTAAAGCACGGATCTTCTAAATGCAGATTTATTTACTAAAACAATTCGTACAGAATATGGACTTCGTCAAAAATGCTAAGACATTCATTATCATATTTACAGTATACAGAGCTTAAGAAAATAAGATTACGTTGCACCGAAATGAAACACAGATACCCAGAATTTGCTATAATGACTAAAGGAAACCTTAGAAAAAACCTCAATAGGGTATTCAATTGCGTTTGGATATTTTAAACTTATTAAATTACTATACATATTATATTTACAACTGAAGTGATTAGAGTACAAGTGTTGAGGTTATGTGGAGTATAACTTGATCTTGGAAGTTGCTTCTTCTTGAGCCGAAGTGCATCTCCCAGATGAACAAAATCCATGAAACAAAGAAGTTCAGAGGTCAAAAGTTAGTTGGGATGAACGACTTATTTACCAATTTCTAATTCTAAACAAGTGATTTACTCCAAAGAGTAATCAAAATTGGGTATTCATGAATTCATCAATTGAATAAATCATATATAAATTGAGATATCTTAAGATTTTTAAACAAATCTCTCTACCGCTGCCATTACGTCCTTTACACGCAGAATTTTCAAATTTCTGAAATAGAAGAAAATATCTAGATTTGTATAAAACAAATACCAAAATATGCTAAGAAGTAATTTTTTATGTTACTCTGTGCTGCACGCGTACAGCATATGCATCCAACTAAGTGAAAACAACTGGCTTTTTCTAAACTACCAACGTTCTAATTCTAGGGAAGTTGCAAAAAAGTACTAATAAATTATTTCACGTATCCATTATGGGTTTCAAAGTAAATATGAGATCTGCTTTTTTCTTTTAGGACGAGTTTTCCGGACAGGGACTTCTGTTTGTTTAAGTTAATTGATGGAAATTAATAATTTCTTAAAACTACACGTGTATAGGCTAAGGTCTTTGATAGAGTCAAACTGAAATATTCAATGCCATGACCGGGATTTGAACCACCTTTGAGCTACCATGGCCAATGTGCCATCCTGACATTAAATTCTCCAGTTGACTAATATATTTCCCCGGGAGACCACTAGGGGTTCTCGTATCCCAGATACACCGTTTGTGGCGACTTACCATCGTACGTACTTGAGTCCCAGGCTTCATCATTTAACTCTTATTAAGTTATTTGATGGAAATTAATAATTTCTTTACACTAGCCATGTATAGGCTAAGAATATGAGTCAACTGGCTCAATGGGCAAGAGCGACTGGACGGAAACCAGGAGATCCGTGGTTCAAATCCTGGCCATGCCATTAAATTTTTCAGTTTGACTATCTATTCTTTTTTTTTTTTTGTTTACCTCAGGTGTGTTTATGGTGTCAAAGCGTATTTTTTATCTATTGCAGAGAGAACCAAATCACAAAGACGTCACCTAGACAATCAGTTTTAAAACATTTGACTATCACTTATAGTCTACTGAATTCCCATATTCCCTTGTACCTTCATTTTTTATCTCTTGGACATACAAAGAATGGAATTACAAAGACGTCACCTAGACAACCAGTTTAAAAACATCTGACTATCACTTAATGTCTACTATATTCCCATATTCCCTTGTACCTTCAGTTTTTTATCTCTTGGACATACAAAGAATGGAATTACAAAGACATCACATAGACAACCAGTTTAAAAACATTTGACTATCACTTAAAGTCTACTGTACTACCATATTCCCTTGTACCTTCATTTTTTATCTCTTGGATATACAAAGAGAACGGAACTGCTAGACGTCACCTAGACAACCAGTTTTAAAACATTTGACTTTCACTTAGTCTACTGTATTTCCTTGAACCTACAATAAGATAATTTTTATTTTGAAGTAAATAGAGGAATGTGTTTTTACAAGAGTAGAGAAATCATAGTTTGATTGTACTCCTCTATCTACCTATAAGTATTAATATTATTACTCGATAATAGCAGTATGGAGGTGCAGGTCAGTTTGAGACGATGATATGTCGTTATAAGGAGTTGACAATGGTATGCAGACGTAAAGAACGCATTTGCAGTCCTGGAGCCAGTCCTCTGCGGCGAGACGTAAGATTATACGTTGGGCACCAGATTGGAAGATTACCAGAAATCGGCCCACAAGGGTTGGGGGGAGCTGACGGCATATGTAAATTGTCTTCTACGACGCTCTGGAAACTCATTTTGCCAAAGGAAAAAATGTAGACACGTTTATACTGCTCCATTAAAGAATTTCAAATATCCAGAGAGATTTTGAAGCCTAATGACATTAAAAACAGAATTCAGATACCATTGCCCTCCATTTATTTCAAGATAAAGGTTACCTTATTGTTAATTTTATTGTAAGTATATAGGAATGCAGTAGACTAAGTGATAGTCAAATGTTTTAAAACTAGTTGTCTAGGTGACGTCTTTGAAATTCCGTTCTCTTTGTATTTCCAAGGAATAAAAAATGAAGGTACAAGGGAATATGGGAATACAGTAGACTTTAAGTGATAGTCAAATGTTTTAAAACTGGTTGTCTAGATGACGTCTTTGTAATTCCGTTCTCTTTGTATGTCCAGGATATAAAAATGAATAAGTATTTCCTATTTGGGAAAGATGTAAGTATTGGTAAGTGCACAGAGATCTCGGAGGTGGTTCATTCCATAAAAAAATTTGATGAAAATTGTGCTTTTACAAGATCTAAATTTCGATGCACTAAGAGTTTTTCTGTGATTTAGTTTACCTCTGTACAGAAGTAATTGAGAATGGAAAGGACCTCTGAGGACGTTCCCAGAAAATTTAAGTTACACCTATTTTGTTATAAGCTATCTTAAGCATATGACACTTTTATCAGACTTAGGGTATTTTTGATAAAATAAAATATCTTTGAAAATGATGCAGTAAGGTAGTTTGGGGAGCTGGAGAGTTTGCTATAAATATTCGTATGGCATCCAAACACCTTCAGCTGTTTCTCAACGCAAAGCCAGCAAATTTAATAGGAAACAAGTGAAGTCTGATTTATAGCACTACTAAAATAACAGTTTCCACTTAAAGGAAGTCTTGCTGTGTTTACATAATATTCTCTACTCACTTTTGTATAAACTATTGCTATAGAACCAGTTCTTCTATAAAATGTTATTTTTTAAATAGATCAATGGTTTTTATTAAAATATCTACCAAATGTGTAAGGTATTTCATTCCTACAACGAAGTGAATAAATGAGTAGATCGTATGAGTGCCACACGTAATTAAGGTTTCTTTTTTAAAAAGAGAGCAAATTTGCAAACATACTGACTAAAATAGATTGGTAGCACAATCTTGGTTATCTTTTTATCACCATCCTTATCAGAGAAATGCTGTTTGAAGTAAAACTTGAGCACGTGTGAAGAAAATCACGTTACTTAGATATAAAGGCGCTTAAAAATTTAGAAGTGGCAACAGTTTGGAGACAAATGTGCCTCTGAAATTCTCAAAATGTTGCATATTCAATGTAAAAGAAATAACAAGACGTAGTGGCCTTTGTAAAAGTACATTAAAAACAGACGTGCCTCTAATATCGTTGTAAATCATTTTTGGAACTGGTATAAAATGTCAGGATCCGCTGTTGCCTAGCAACGCCATTGTTGCTGAAGCACACAGGAAGCCATTTAGATCCAAATCGCTGTAGAAACAAAGGAATTAATTCAGAAAGATGTAACTTTGATAAGGCGTGGTTTCTGTATTTGTTGGATAATTACATTTAATTGGGTGCGGAGGGAAACAAGAAATATGCTCATGGGCATTCATGTCTAATTCGTGAGAATAAAGAATTATGATAATTATTAAATGTAAAGGCAAAGTAACTGTTTTGAAGTTGGTAGTTTGGAACTGTAAAATGGATGGAAGCACTTTTGACACTTCATATCTACAGAAATCATATACTTTTGTTATGTCACTTTTGTTTTATATGTACGTGCAGATCGAAGCAGGTCTTTAATTTTACCTTTTCTACTAACCATAATGTACATGAAGGGTTATTTAGTGAAAAAAGCCTCACTTCATTACGAAAATTGTCTTCTCTGCAATGGTTGAAACATTAGAAACCAAAAGATTAATTTAACTTCAGGTACGAACAGGGAAAAATGGCAAAAGTGATATAAAATATATCCATGGTGGACAACGACGTAATTTTCTGCCAGATTCGAAGTGGCAGGGAAGCATAGAATAGTAACATAATAGTGATCTCAAACTGAGAACTTGTGGCACGTCCTTCGACTTCTGTAATTTTCTGTTTATCAGCAAGCTATTTCAGTAAGTCCTTAATAATAGTGAGAGATATATTATGCTTAGCCGCACACGGGTTATACATATATACTTCAGTAACTAAGATGACTTAGACCAAAGATCTATGGAGTTACATGCAGCAGTGTTTAGTCAAAACCTGATCATATGACAGCTTTTACTCAATATGTTCAAAATATTATTAATAAAACTTATTCCTCTTAACTACTTCAAAATTAATATTACCTTTTACTAATATTATTGTAGGAATTTGGGAATACAGTAGACTGTAAGTGATAGTCAAATGTTTTAAAACCGGTCGTCTAGGTGACGTCTTTGTAATTCCGTTCTCTTTGTATGTCCAAGAGATAAAAAACTGAAGATACAAGGGAATATGGGAATACAGTAGACCTTAAGTGATAGTCAAGTGTTTTAAAACTGGTTGTCTAGGTGACGTCTTTGAAAACTGTTCTCTTTGTATGTCCAAGAGATAAAAAATGAAGGTACAAGGGAATATGGGAATACAGTAGACCTTAAGTGATAGTCAAGTGTTTTAAAACTGGTTGTCTAGGTGACGTCTTTGAAAACTGTTCTCTTTGTATGTCCAAGAGATAAAAAATGAAGGTACAAGGGAATATGGGAATACAGTAGACCTTAAGTGATAGTCAAATGTCTTTGAAAACTGTTCTCTTTGTATGTCCAAGAGATAAAAAATGAAGGTACAAGGGAATATGGGAATACAGTAGACCTTAAGTGATAGTCAAGTGTTTTAAAACTGGTTGTCTAGGTGACGTCTTTGAAAACTGTTCTCTTTGTATGTCCAAGAGAGAAAAAATGAAGATACAAGGGAATATGGGAATACAGTAGACTTTAAGTGATAGTCAAATGTTTTAAAACTGTTTGTCTAGGTGACGTCTTTGAAATTCCGTTCTCTTTGTATGTCCAAGAGATAAAAATGAAGGTACAAGAGAATATGGGAATACAGTAGACTTTAAGTGATAGTCAAATGTTTTAAAACTGTTTGTCTAGGTGACGTCTTTGTAATTCCGTTCTCTTTGTATGTCCAAGAGATAAAAATGAAGGTACAAGAGAATATGGGAATACAGTAGACTTTAAGTGATAGTCAAATGTTTTAAAACTGTTTGTCTAGGTGATGTCTTTGAAATTCCGTTCTCTTTGTATGTCCAAGAGATAAAAAATGAAGGTACAAGAGAATATGGGAATACAGTAGACCTTAAGTGATAGTCAAATGTTTTAAAACTGGTTGTCTAGGTGACGTCTTTGAAATTCCGTTCTCTTTGTATGTCCAAGAGATAAAAATGAAGGTACAAGGGAATATGGGAATACAGTAGCCTTTAAGTGATAGTCAAATGTTTTAAAACTGGTTGTCTAGGTGACGTCTTTGAAATTCCGTTCTCTTTGTATGTCCAAGAGATAAAAATGAAGGTACAAGGGAATATGGGAATACAGTAGACTTTAAGTGATAGTCAAATGTTTTAAAACTGGTTGTCTAGGTGACGTCTTTGAAAACTGTTCTCTTTGTATGTCCAAGAGATAAAAAATGAAGGTACAAGAGAATATGGGAAAAGAAGTAGACTTTAAATGATAGTCAAATGTTTTAGAACTGGTTGTCTAGGTGACGTCTTTGAAATTCCGTTCTCTTTGTATGTCCAAGAGATAAAAATGAAGGTACAAGGGAATATGGGAATACAGTAGACTTTAAGTGATAGTCAAATGTTTTAAAACTGGTTGTCTAGGTGACGTCTTTGAAAACTGTTCTCTTTGTATGTCCAAGAGATAAAAAATGAAGGTACAAGAGAAAATGGGAATACAGTAGACTTTAAATGATAGTCAAATGTTTTAAAACTGGTTGTCTAGGTGACGTCTTTGAAATTCCGTTCTCTTTGTATGTCCAAGAGATAAAAATGAAGGTACAAGGGAATATGGGAATACAGTAGACTTTAAGTGACAGTCAAATGTTTTAAAACTTATTGTCTAGATGACCTCTTTGAGATTCCAACCTCTCTTTATATCCATGAGATAAAAAATGAATGAGCACTTCGTATGTGGAAGAATCTAAAAATTCAAACAAACAACAAAAAATATATGGGAACTGGTTAACTCTAGAAAAATTGTATTTCATTGTATTGTATTGTGTGTCTTTAACAAGAGCTACATTTTTGTGCAGTAAAATTTTCTATCTGTCTTACAGTTTATCGGGTATACAAATTTCATTCAAAATAAATAGGATTTCTAAGGACATTCTAAGAAAATTTAAGATATTTATGTCATCTAACATGAAAATATGTTAAACATGTTCTAAAAATGTAAGGGAAGCTTGAGGGTCTGATTTGAGCGTTCACGTCGTCTCAAATCATGTATTTCCGATATCTAATTTTGGGACCAACTCGTATTTTTGATGAACTACGAGTGTACCCACACGTGGTCGGGGCGGGACGGGGTACCGCCCTGACGGTTGCAGGACCTTGTTTGTGGGCCGTGCCCCAGCTCGCGTGGACGCAGGATAAAGGACATGTGCCGCTTCCTGTGGTGCAGCTGTACCGGAAGTGAACTCTACCTGTCGCATTGGGTGCAAAGATTTCATTCTTAGAAACAAGTTTCAAATGTTAACAATGAGAGTTTGATGTTTCCTTGGTTACCTCTGTAACATCTCTGTTGAAAAGCTCCACTCTCTTCTCTTGTGGGAGCTGTTCTCACATTTCTAGAAATGCTACGACAGTCAAAACTTTTCAAAGCTCTTCCCGCCTCTGTAGCGTTCTGGTAGCGTCAAGTTCAAGAGGTGCCGAGTTCTAATTTCGCACAGGGTTATAAGTTTTTATCCTGGGTTTTCCCCTATCCTGAATAACGAATGTCTGGCAACTCTAAGCTCTATGTACCCTGTACTCATTTGAACATCACTTCATTCATCGTCCGATATGACTCAACGTTGGAGGTTTTCTCTTATTCTGAAAGATGAATATCTGGTAACTCTAAGCTCTATGTACCCTGTACTCATTTGAACATCACTTCATTCATCGTCCGATATGACTTAACGTTGGAGGTTTTCTCTTATTCTGAAAGATGAAAGTCTGGTAACTCTAAGCTCTATGTACCCTGTACTCATTTGAACATCACTTCATTCATCGTCCGATATGACTTAACGTTGGAGGTTTTCTCTTATTCTGAAAGATGAATGTCTGGTAACTCTAAGCTCTATGTACCCTGTACTCATTTGAACATTACTTCATTATCGTCCGATATGACTTAACGTTGGAGGTTTTCTCTTATTCTGAAAGATGAATGCCTGGTAACTCTAAGCTCTATGTACCCTGTACTCATTTGAACATCATTTCATTCATCGTCCGATAAGACTTAACGTTGGAGGTTTTCTCTTATTCTGAAAGATGAATGTCTGGTAACTCTAAGCTCTATGTACCCTGTACTCATTTGAACATCATTTCATTCATCGTCCGATAAGACTTAACGTTGGAGGTTTTCTCTTATTCTGAAAGATGAATGCCTGGTAACTCTAAGCTCTATGTACCCTGTACTCATTTGAACATCATTTCATTCATCGTCCGATAAGACTTAACGTTGGAGGTTTTCTCTTATTCTGAAAGATGAATGCCTGGTAACTCTAAGCTCTATGTACCCTGTATTTATTTGAACATCATTTCATTCATCGTCCGATATGACTTAACGTTGGAGGTTTTCTCTTATCCTGAATAACGAATGTCTGGTAATTCTAAGCTCTATGTACCCTGTACTCATTTGAACATCATTTCATTCGTCGTAAAATATGATAACGTTGGAGGATTTATATTAAAAAGTAATTCGTTTTGAGGTTATGTTGTTTACTTGCACACTGAACTGTTTTATAAAATGCCTTTTTTGTTGTTCCGGGAGATTAAACATAATCTCGACATCTATTTTTCTTAGAATGTGTAGTATTTCTCGATGGTAGGAAAATTAATAAATTAACTTATAATACACGTTCTACACAGCTACACAAAATTGAAGTAACAAACATACGAGGTGTGATATTTTGTTATGCATTTATTTGCAATATGAAGCGATCCATACGTTAAAACAAAACACAACTTTTATCTTCGTTGCAATGCTTTCTATGTGAATTCTGAAAGAAATCTTATTGAAGTTACATTCGATTATAAGCGAAGTTCTAGTTCCTTTTTTATATATCAAATCGAGTTAAAAAGCAATGTGACATGTTTGTTGCAGTTGGTCTCATTGTTAGGTAAGGAAGAATGGGGCTGGGGTCCGATTGAGGGCGGAAACGGAAAACAAAAGTGTTCGGCTGGGCACAATGCATGATGGGAAACAGATGGCGTTCCCTTCGCGGAATCTGAACTCGAGTTTTATATGAAATGTTGGTGTCCCTCCTTTGTTGTAACAAAAGACGGTCCTAGAACGTTACACACCCACTCGACATATTCACAAACTGTTCAATTGCATTTATATACCAAGAGAATAACGTGTGATGCTCTAATCTGGTGGGTTCTTCCTACTTTACCCTGATCTGTAGCTTTTTTGGACTCAAAAAATGCAACTCCATGCTTTTACATTAAAAAGTGTTAGATTTTTAATTTTTCGAAGATTTCTGCTGCCATTTTCTTCGGAATAGTAGATATTTATCTAATATATTTAAATAAAGCTTTTTTGGGGAATGGCTTGTAAACCTCTCTTCATCTAGAAGAAATGTTGTATAGTGAATAAACTTTAATTAGCTGACAACGTACTAAAAGGGGGATAATTTCTTTAAAACGTCTTTTATTTACCATTTCTAAGATATGTGTTAAAAATAATACTAATTCCTTAATTCTTTATATTTTAAAGTTCTGATGATGTTCATATCACAGAAAGAGTATAAATTGTATATAGCAACCAGATTTTAAACATCTGACGATCACCTTGCCATTGAGCGCATAAATAAAGTGTAAAGCGAAAATTTATCTCAACTTTTGCAAGAAAATTTACTGTAATTATGTAAAAATAGTACAATTTAATGGACAAAGAAAGCCATTTGATAGTAATATGTTGTAGTTACGCTGTTCTCAAACACGAATGCCAATTTCTTTTATCCACGCGTCTTGAAGAACGTATTTCCGGTGTGAAGTATGATTTAGACATTTTATTTGCAATGCAGTCTTTGTATAATAGGATAAGAGACAAAGAAATCACAAATCAGGTACTATTAGAGCCATCTACGGATTTTTCCTAAACTGAAGACCGAATTGAGCATTGGATTTGGTAAAACAAGCAACTGAATCGCGATATGTGGAGAACCAAGTACATACGTAACAAAAATTGATCGATAAGACGTTGCAGTGATAATCTGCGAAGTTTCAAAAAAGCGATGCATTTAATTTTGATGCTCTGTAAAGCTTTTTACAAACAGGATCCAATTTCTAACCTAGATTTCCTGTACCGCGATGCTATAAATTCCACAGCTATAACTAACACGGTGGTTCAGTGATTCAGAAGGCTTTGGATCGATTGTTTGATATTCTGTGGCTCAAAGCCGTATTGTTTGGACGTTGAAACGAAATTTTACATTACAACAAGTATTTGAAGTCACAGACGTTGATTGTGGAGATGCAGTCCATATTAAACTGTCACTGATCTTTGAACAATCTAGAATAATGCAGGAAATGTCAAGTAATCTTTAATTAGTCTTAGTTTTAAGTGAAAATAACCCAAGTTATTTTATGTATTCGAAGGATACCTTCACTGAAATGCTTTTATTGATTATTAGAAGTTCTAACTTAACAGTTCATGCTTATTTTGCTTCCCGTTCGATGATTTTAGCCACCAAATTGATGTTTCCATAGAAACACATGTATTTATTGAATTATCATTGAGAAAGCATAGAAGCAACAGAAAAATTATGAAAATGTTTTGTTTTTTATGATTACAGAGGCCAAATTTACGTTGGTAGCTATAGATTTCCATGGAAACGAATTTATTTACTAGATTCTCTTCAGGAAGGTTACATAAGTCAAAAACGTTCGACTCATATATTCAAACTAAGCGTAAATATGCACGCTTGACAAAACGGTGAGTAATTCTAGCCAACTGATGTTGATTAATTTACGGTCTGTATGTTATTTAGGGTTTAATCACGGGAGAAAACTGAACACATGTAGTCTGAAAACAAAATAATAACGCTGCTATGCGACAAGGTCCAAGATGGCGGGCCGGAGACGTAATTAGATGGGGCAGTAGCCAATAGCATTGTCCAAATTATACATGCAAACTCGCACACGCATAATAAAAACACTCCCTCCTCGCGTACCAATCCAATAAGTTAATTGTAAAGAGCCAAAATTGCCGGATGTCGTGGCTAATGTGCTGTTGCAGCCATATTTGTGAAGTGACCTCGTCAAAGAAGAATGAAT
Organism: Mantis religiosa; assembly: GCA_030765055.1. NCBI lineage: Eukaryota > Metazoa > Arthropoda > Insecta > Mantodea > Mantidae > Mantis > Mantis religiosa. Next base: position 12,582,166 of record CM060960.1, on the reverse strand, counting down.
CAATCACCTCGTATTTTATACTGCAAAGCAACTCTATAGTTCAGTGTCTTCAGAAATTAGTATCTCGCACTTACCGTACCTGTACTACCTGTCATGTATTTTAGTTTTTTTGTACACTTTATCTTACTACACTGTCTGTCTCGGACTTCTGTTTTGCACGTCGAGCAACACATGAGCTGGTTTCCATGGAATGCCGTGTCTACGAACGTAAATTTTGTGGCTGTGTGAACATAGTTTTCAAATGTTTCTTCCTGGTGACGAATTCTTAGGTTTGAAATAAAACAAGGGAGAGACGATAATTGCAAAATTGCTAGCATGTCCGTCAGATGACGCTAAGAGCTAACGATACAGAAATATAACAAAAAATGTGTTTGTTAATTCAAGATAATAATATAATTATTAATATAATTCAGAATTCAAACAGAAGATAATCTGCACTTTGTTTCCAGAACATTGGAGATATCTGCAGTTTGTATTTCGCATGTCAAACGAAGATTTGAAGAAATTAATTGTTATTTCACACTAGTCGTGTGTAGGACGCACTATGAAAGGGTAGAGCCAGCCTGAAAAATTCAATGCCATAGCCGGGATTTGAACCACGGATCTTCTGGTCTCCGTCCAGCCACTCTAAACCATTGAGCTATCATGGCCAACGTGCCGACATGACATTAAATTCTCCAACTGACTCGTGTTTTTCCCGGTAAACCACTAGGAGTTGTCATAAACACATGAGTCTTACATTAATGGCGACGTACTATGCTGTAAGTACTTTAAGGCCCGGGCTTTTTAGTTCGGAGCACTATTTGGTCAATTAATGGAAATTAATTGTTCTTTCACAGTAGCCGTGTGTAGGACGCACTATGAAAGATTTCAAGAAATTTTCCCTATTTAATATTATGCTTTACATTGAACATTTTTCGAAATTGTTTTTTCGCTCAAAATTGACCCAAATGATTTTATTACGTAAATAAAATATATTAAAGTACATTTACTTTAGAAATAAAAGCTGCATCTTGAATCTTATGTAAACAAACCTTTTATTTCGTAGAAATTTGTGTAATTTTGCAGATAAACCATGAGCCAAACTCAAAAAATGTGTATATGTTTAAAACAGCAATTTGAAATAACTTTTTTTTCCAGCCTCGGTAGCGTAGATGGTAGGGTGTCTGCCTCACGATCAAGAGGTCCCAAGTTCGAATCTCGGTCAGGGTGAGTTACCTGGATAAAGTTTCTTCCGCGGTTTTCCCTTATCCTGAAAGACGAATGTCGGGTAGCTCTAAGCTCCATGGACCCCGGACTCATTTCAGCATCATTTCACCAATTTCACTCATCCTCCGATATGACTTACAGTTGGAGGACGTAAATTAAAAAAAATAGCAGTAACTGCTTCCAAAATATTCGTTATTTTTATTTCTTCAACACTTTTGTTTATTTAAAGTTGTGCACCTACTGCTCGGTGAACAAAAGACAGTAGCAGACTGCGTGACAGGCGCAATGGAGATGTTGACATTCGTATCGGTAAGTAAGTTGCAAGGGGGCGGTATATAACACGAGGGGTGGGATGGGGGGCGAAAAGTCAATTTGACAAGATTAATGATATTTTACTAGCCTAGAATTATCGCTCGTTCCCACCCATGCGACTGCCGGTGGCGCCCTTCAGCAGCTTAAACCAGACGACGTTCAACTTTTTCTACCAAATGAGATATAGTAAGTATTCAATTTTTTTATTGCCCACGTATGACTTTGTCTACTACAGCTTTGCACTGGTGTCCCCTTGTCAAACCTTTAAAGTAAATATCACTGTTATTTTAACTTATTCTCAGTTAGAGATGTCTCTTAACTTATTCACTTTACACACTGAATAACAATCGAAAAAGTACATTTGTTTTCAATTTACACGTAGCACGTTGGCTGAGGCTCATAAAAATCCATGTTTCTTCTTTTAGCCTGTGGCTCATTCATCCAAGTTTATCTTCTTTCTTTTATCTAACTAAACAATTGAAGGTTTCCGCAGTTACAATCGCAGGCATTTTACAGCTGTGCATGACGTCCACCGTAAAGGATTCCGGTGTTTTCTGATAAAAATAACTCCAAACTGTTTAACTTACTTACGCATACCCATTCTTGTATACAAAATGAACTATTATACAGAGGTGGTCCGGAAAGTTTCCGATCTAATAAAAATACTAGACACTGTTTTAGAATTTTTTGTTTTTCTTATTTTTCAACATAGTCTCCTTGTAACTATACACACTTCTCCCAGCGATGTTCCCATATCTGTAATCCGTCCAGATAGTACTCGGCGTTTTTCAACATAGTCTCCTTGTAACTGTACACACTTCTCCCAGCGATGCTCCCATCTCTGTAACCCGTCCAAGTAGTACTCGGCGTTTTTCAACATAGTCTCCTTGTAACTGTACACACTTCTCCCAGCGATGCTCCCATCTCTGTAACACGTCCAAGTAGTACTCGGCGTTTTTCAACACAGTCTCCTTGTAACTCTACACACTTCTCCCAGCGATGCTCCCATCTCTGTAACCCGTCCAAATAGTACTCGGCGTTTTTCAACATAGTCTACTTTTAACTCTACAAACTTCTCCTAGCGATGCTCCCATCTCTATAACACGTCCAAATAGTACCCGGCGTTTTTCAACATAGTCTCCTTTTAACTCTACACACTTCTCCCAGCGATGCTCCCATCTCTGTAACCCGTCCAAATAGTACTCGGCGTTTTTCAACACAGTCTCCTTGTAACTCTACACACTTCTCCCAGCGATGTTCCCATATCTGTAACCCGTCCAAATAGTACTCGGCGTTTTTCAACATAGTCTCCTTGTAACTGTACACACTTCTCCCAGCGATGTTCCCATCTCTGTAATCCGTCCAAATAGTACTCGGCGTTTTTCAACATAGTCTCCTTGTAACTCTATACACTTCTCCCAGCAATGCTCCCATCTCTGTAACACGTCCAAATAGTACTCTGCGTTTTTCAACATAGACTCCTTGTAACTCTGCACATTTCTCCCAGCGATGTTCCCATCTATGTAACACGTCCAAATAGTACTCTGCGTTTTTCAACATAGTCTCCTTGTAACTCTGCACATTTCTCCCAGCGATGTTCCCATCTCTGTAACACGTCCAAATAGTACTCTGCGTTTATCAACATAGTCTCCTTGTAACTCTACACACTTCTCCCAGCGATGCTCCCATCTCTGTAACACGTCCCAATAGTACTCTGCGTTTTTCAACATAGTCTCCTTGTAACTCTGCACATTTCTCCCAGCGATGTTCCCATCTCTGTAACCCGTCCAAAGAGTACTCGGCGTTTTTCAACATAGTCTCCTTGTAACTCTACACACTTCTCCCAGCGATGTTCCCATCTTTGTAACCCGTCCAAATAGTACTCGGCGTTTTTCAACATAGTCTCCTTGTAACTCTACACACTTCTCCCAGCGATGCTCCCATCTCTGTAACACGTCCAAATAGTACTCGGCGTTTTTCAACATAGTCTCCTTGTAACTATGCACATTTCTCCCAGCGATGTTCCCATCTCTGTAACCCGTCCAAATAGTACTCGGCGTTTTTCAACATAGTCTCCTTGTAACTGTACACACTTCTCCCAGCGATGCTCCCATCTCTGTAACCCGTCCAAATAGTACTCGGCGTTTTTCAACATAGTCTACCTTTAACTCTACAAACTTCTCCTAGCGATGCTCCCATCTCTATAACACGTCCAAATAGTACTCGGCGTTTTTCAACATAGTCTCCTTTTAACTCTACACCCTTCCCCCAGCGATGCTCCCATCTCTGTAACCCGTCCAAATAGTACTCCGTGTTTTTCAGCATAGTCTCCTTGTAACTCTACACACTTCTCCCAGCGATGCTCCCATCTCTGTAACACGTCCAAATAATACTCGGTGTTTTTCAAAATAGTCTCCTTGTAACTCTACACACTTCTCCCAGCGATGTTCCCATCTCTGTAACCCGTCCAAATAGTACTCGGCGTTTTTCAACATAGTCTCCTTGTAACTCTACACACTTCTCCCAGCGATGCTCCCATCTCTGTAACACGTCCAAATAGTACTCGGCGTTTTTCAACATAGTCTCCTTGTAACTCTACACACTTCTCCCAGCGATGCTCCCATCTCTGTAACACGTCCAAATAGTACTCGGCGTTTTTCAACATAGTCTCCTTGTAACTATGCACATTTCTCCCAGCGATGTTCCCATCTCTGTAACCCGTCCAAATAGTACTCGGCGTTTTTCAACATAGTCTCCTTGTAACTCTACACACTTCTCCCAGCGATGCTCCCATCTCTGTAACCCGTCCAAATAGTACTCGGCGTTTTTCAACATAGTCTACCTTTAACTCTACAAACTTCTCCTAGCGATGCTCCCATCTCTGTAACACGTCCAAATAATACTCGGTGTTTTTCAAAATAGTCTCCTTGTAACTCTACACACTTCTCCCAGCGATGTTCCCATCTCTGTAACCCGTCCAAATAGTACTCGGCGTTTTTCAACATAGTCTCCTTGTAACTCTACACACTTCTCCCAGCGATGCTCCCATCTCTGTAACACGTCCAAATAGTACTCGGCGTTTTTCAACATAGTCTCCTTGTAACTCTACACACTTCTCCCAGCGATGCTCCCATCTCTGTAACACGTCCAAATAGTACTCGGCGTTTTTCAACATAGTCTCCTTGTAACTATGCACATTTCTCCCAGCGATGTTCCCATCTCTGTAACCCGTCCAAATAGTACTCGGCGTTTTTCAACATAGTCTCCTTGTAACTGTACACACTTCTCCCAGCGATGCTCCCATCTCTGTAACCCGTCCAAATAGTACTCGGCGTTTTTCAACATAGTCTACCTTTAACTCTACAAACTTCTCCTAGCGATGCTCCCATCTCTATAACACGTCCAAATAGTACTCCGTGTTTTTCAACATAGTCTCCTTTTAACTCTACACACTTCTCCTAGCGATGTTCCCATCTCTGTAACACGTCCAAATAGTACCCGGTGTTTTTCAGCATAGTCTCCTTGTAACTCTACACACTTCTCCCAGCGATGCTCCCATCTCTGTAACACGTCCAAATAATACTCGGTGTTTTTCAAAATAGTCTCCTTGTAACTCTACACACTTCTCCCAGCGATGTTCCCATCTCTGTAACCCGTCCAAATAGTACTCGGCGTTTTTCAACATAGTCTCCTTGTAACTCTACACACTTCTCCCAGCGATGCTCCCATCTCTGTAACACGTCCAAATAGTACTCGGCGTTTTTCAACATAGTCTCCTTGTAACTCTGCACATTTCTCCCAGCGATGTTCCCATCTCTGTAACCCGTCCAAATAGTACTCGGCGTTTTTCAACATAGTCTCCTTGTAACTGTACACACTTCTCCCAGCGATGCTCCCATCTCTGTAACCCGTCCAAATAGTACTCGGCGTTTTTCAACATAGTCTACCTTTAACTCTACAAACTTCTCCTAGCGATGCTCCCATCTCTATAACACGTCCAAATAGTACTCGGCGTTTTTCAACATAGTCTCCTTTTAACTCTACACACTTCCCCCAGCGATGCTCCCATCTCTGTAACCCGTCCAAATAGTACTCGGCGTTTTTCAACATAGTCTCCTTGTAACTCTACACACTTCTCCCAGCGATGCTCCCATCTCTGTAACACGTCCAAATAGTACTCGGTGTTTTTCAACATAGTCTCCTTGTAACTCTACACACTTCTCCCAGCGATGCTCCCATCTCTGTAACCCGTCCAAATAGTACTCGGCGTTTTTCAACATAGTCTCCTTGTAACTCTACACACTTCTCCCAGCGATGCTCCCATCTCTGTAACCCGTCCAAATAGTACTCGGCGTTTTTCAACATAGTCTCCTTGTAACTCTACACACTTCTCCCAGCGATGCTCCCATCTCTGTAACCCGTTCAAATAATACTCGGTGTTTTTCAACATAGTCTCCTTGTAACTCTACACACTTCTCCCAGCGATGCTCCCATCTCTGTAACCCGTTCAAATAATACTCGGCGTTTTTCAACATAGTCTCCTTGTAACTCAACACACTTCTCCCAGCGATGTTCCCATCTCTGTAACCCGTCCAAATAGTACTCGGCGTTTTTCAACATAGTCTCCTTTTAACTCTACACACTTCTCCCAGCGATGCTCCCATCTCTGTAACCCGTCCAAATAGTACTCGGCGTTTTTCAACATAGTCTCCTTGTAACTCTACACACTTCTCCCAGCAATGCTCCATATCTGTAACCCGTCCAAATAGTACTCGGCGTTTTTCAACATAGTCTCCTTTTAACTCTACACACTTCTCCCACTGATGCTCCCATCTCTGTAACCCGTCCAAATAGTAATGTGCGTTTTTCTCTGCAAAATAATTGTTCACGAAGGCGATTGCCTCTTCATTTGACGAAAATCTCTGTCCCCCGAGCGCAATTTTCAGATGAGGGAACAAAAAGAAGTCGCTTGATGCTAGATCTGGTGAGTCAAGCAGTTCAAACCGTAATTCGTGGATTTTCGCAATTGCAACTGCTGAGGTGTGAGACGGTGCGTTGTCTTGTGAAACAGGATTTTCTTTTTCTGCAAATGTGGCCATTTTTTGGTAAGTTCTGCCTTTAGCTTGTCAAGAAATGATGCTTAGTATGCCCCTGTAATGGTTGTTTTTTTCTTTTTTAAGATATGCGATTAAAATAACATCATGACTATCCCAAAAAAAAAAAGTCTCCATCACTTTCTCAGCCGAAAAAAAACAGCTTTGCTGTTTTTGGAGTCGATTCCCCATTTGTAGTCTACTGTTTGGAATGTGTTGTGACTTTGTGGGTTCGCGAAATTAAAAGTCCAATTGCACAAACTCAAAATGTTCTTTATTTCCACCGACTTACAGTTGAATACTTGCCAATTACACAGAATTACGTAATGCACACAATTACGATTCACCAGTTCGTCCGTTACAGTTCCACTGCACGCTCACAGTTACGTACACTCTTCCGATGCACGTACAGTCTTCTCGTCCGTACACTAGCACGGCGCTTCTACGCTGCTCACCAAGCACTGAACTGAACTGAACTCACTCACTGCAGCCCTTTTTATAGGAATATCGCTGTTTTCTCGAAGTCTCTCGTATCACTGAATCACCGAGAAGGTCCCAGACGGCAGGGGAAGGGGGAAGAGGCGGCCAGCAACAAGTGACACTTCCCTAATCATCCCCTCAGTTAGTGGCTGAGATAAATGGGTGGGTGTGGTCCGGATGCCTCTGGTCCCTTACTCAGCTGTCGTTGGTCTTGCTTTCCGATAATTGGGTGACAGTATTTTTGTTTCGGGCGTATAATGGTGTATCCAAGTTTCATCTACAGTAATTAATCGGCGCCAAAACTCGGATTTGTTGCGCCTAAACTGCACCTACAGAGCGTTGTAAATGTTCATTCAAACACATTTTGGTCTAACGTGAGCAAACGCGGCACCCAACGCGCGGACAGCGTTCTCATGTCTAAATATTGATTTAAATGTGACAAACACGTTCTTTTGACATTTTCATAGCCTCTGCTATCTCTCTCACTTTAATTTGGCGGTCGTCTAGCACCGTTTGGTGAATCTTGGCGATGCTTTCCTCTGTAGTTGTAGTTTTTGGACGTCCCGCACGTTCATCGTCCCCCAAGCTCTTACGCCCACGTTTAAATTCAGCTACCCAAAATTTCACTGTGGTAAATGATGGTGCAGAGTCCCCATACACAGAATCCAACTCATCTTTCATTTGTGTAAGCGTATTGCCTTTCAAAAAAAATATTTAATGACAGCTCGACACTCGATTTTGTCCGTTTTAATGCAAATACTCACATCAACTCGCTCAAATGACTGTTACATAACAACTGAGCGTCCAAGATGTCTGAAACTTTGTTGAGTAACTGTCAACAGATGAAGACAAAATTCACTAGCTTTTATTTACAAATGTTACCTTGTTCATGTCGAGGTCGGAAACTTCTCAGACTACCATATTATTAATTCAGTTGTTAATAACATTTAAGTATTACACAATAGCAAATGTTTATAAAATGGCACAAACGTTGAAACTCATTTACCAATAAACAAATAACTGCTGGAAGAACAAATGCTAAGCTCCAAAATTTAAATTATGACGACGGTGATAAAAAATATGAGTAAAACCGAGTAGAGAAAGTGATGTGAAAGTGAAATGTTTCGGTTTTAGAGAGAAATGAAATTTGCTAGCAGGTACGATGGAGTGAGAAAGTGATGTGACTGGTCACGATACCAAATTAATCACGTTTCTTACGCGAAGTGGGTTAACTATATGCTAAGTGAACACTACCGTATTGCGCATGCGCCCACAGAGTCACGAACCTCCACCGTCAAAAACACAGGCTTTCGGCCTCAAAATTGCCATCTAATTATTTAATGAAAATGCCAGGATCGTTTCTTGGGTAAGGTGACCTTTGACGCTCCGTTAGGCACGTTCGCGACGATCTCCCACGATCATCTTATCGACCTTTTAGAGTAATTCGTCTTTATACGGCAAGAAAAATGTCAACATATTTGGTAACGAACTGCACCATTAAGGAATTACTGCGGTAAATTAAAATTATATTTAACTTCGCACATATTTCATTATATTTGTCAGTGAGATACCGTTATTCATTTTTTTATCTCTTGGACATACAAAGAGAACGGAATTTTAAAGACGTCACCTAGACAACCAGTTTCAAAACATTTGACCATCACTTAAAATCTACTGTATTCCCACATTCCTGTGTACCTTCATTTATTATCTCTTGGACATACAAAGAGAACGGAATTACAAAGACGTCACCTAGACAACCAGTTTTAAAACATTGGACTATCACTTAAAGTCTACTGTATTCCCACATTCCTGTGTACCTTCATTTATTATCTCTTGGACATACAAAGAGAACGGAATTACAAAGACGTCACCTAGACAACCAGTTTTAAAACATTTGACTATCACTTAAAGTCTACTGTATTCCCACATTCCTGTGTACCTTAATTTTTTATCTCTTGGGCATACAAAGAGAACGGAATTACAAAGACGTCACCTAGACAACCAATTTTAAAACATTGGACTATCACTTAAAGTCTACTGTATTCCCACATTCCTGTGTACCTTCATTTTTTATCTCTTGGACATACAAAGAGAACGGAATTACAAAGACGTCACCTAGACAACCACTTTTAAAACATTTGATTATCACTTAAAGTCTCCTGTATTCCCATATTCCCTTGTACCTTCATTTTTTTTATCTCGGACATACAAAGAGTGACTGGCGCAGTTGGTTAAGCGCTGGCTTTCTGTGCCCAAGGTTACTGGTTTGAATCCAGTAGCACTTTTAAGTAATTACTAGGTAAGAAACCGGCAAGATGTTGAAATCCTGTTCTTAACCAAAGTCTGTAAATAAGCTTAATTATTGTAATTATTTCCTTTCGGACTCTTAGACCTTTTCTGTTAGAAAGGAGTACTAATTATCACTACTTTAATAACTGAAGGTGCCATTTCTTGATAATCAGCTGTAACCTCTATAAGAAATATAAAAATCTGATGTCTGCACTTACATGGCGTCTTCTACTCTACTGTTATCTACTTCATGTTAACTGAGATAAATTGATACGGAGGAAATGCAGTGGAAAAGGGTAGCCAAATATGTTCAGAGCTGGTCGCTATATGATGGACCTAAAATCATTTTATTTACCTGTCCAGGAGAAGAAAGAAAATTACACACACCTTCCATTTATGAAAACCTATAAATATTGAAAAACTTAAAACTAATATCAAAGAATATCTAGCAACTGATTTATCTGCATAAAAAGTTATTGGGAAATTGTTATGTTATTTCGATAAGTTTTCAAAAAATGTTGGGGTAACGAGATCTTGAAAAACCGTCGTATCGAATCTCAAGACCTTAAGTGACAATAAAATATTTTAAAACTGGTTGTCTAGGTGACGTCTTTGTAATTCCTTTCTCTTTGTATGTCCAAGAGATAAAAAAATGAAGGTGCAAGGGAAGATGGGAATACAGTAGACTTTAAGTGATAGTCAAATGTTTTAAAATTAGTTGTCTAGGTGACGTCTTTGAAATTCCGTTCTCTTTGTATATCCAAGAGATATAAAATGAAGGTACAAGGGAATACGGGAATACAGGAGACTTTAATTGATAGTCAAATGTTTTAAAACTGGTTGTCTAAGTTACGTTTTTGTAATTACACTTTCTTTGTATGTCCAAGAGGTAAAAAGCAAAGAAACATTTCACTTTCTCAGATAGCAAGAAATATCTGGGATATGGTACAGTCCAAAAGAATAAAACTACATATTTGATGCAAATTGTGTTTTTAGGAAGTCTGCGTTTTCTCTGGAATAAAATGTTTTGTGTCTGAATAACAGTTACATAAAAGTTACTTCAAATTTAGACTTCTGTGGTCAAGCCTATAAAGTTCATGATCTACATTTCATTTAGCTTTTGCCGTATTTTAATGAAAATGTAAACTGTGTTAGAAGAATTGATAACCTGTAAATGATTCCAGCTAAACCTTGGTGAGCAGAACTTGGATGTTCTACTTATTTACGTATGAATCAATTTGGCTTATGCCTCTGTAGTTCACAGTTCTACCGCAAATAATTTAAGGCATGTAAATAAGAAGTCTATAATTTGGCGTTCTTGCATGTAATATTACGCGCAACATTTTGGTGATATGCTTTTATCATGTATTTCCTGAGAGAAATGTCCCATGGTTTATCACTGTAACAGATGACAGCAGATTCTCGTTCCGATTTCTCCTGAGGCATGATTTTTTTTTTTTTTTCGGGAGTTTTCCGAGTCGTAGATAGGACGTCACTACCCTGTGAGACTTTCCCGGATTTGATGAAAATGGGCTACTTTTTGGAAGTAAACGTGTTGGTTTTGAAAATAACAGCTTTCGTATAACACGTACCATTTCTATGAAATTGGTAATTTCCATATATTGGACACTATATAAAGTTTCTTTCAACAAGTGTTCTGTCCTTAACAAGTGATAGTTGCCATTGTTATTGAATTACAGCTGTCATTTTTTTCATGTGGTTACAGTTGTTAGTGACAAATGGAACGTTACAGCATTCACCAACGCGTAGTAATATATTATCAAAGTGGATCATCTTTTCGCCAAACCTCCGCGTACTGCATGAAGGTTACGGTGTGCGTAATCGTCCCTGAGAGAACGATACGGCATGTGATTGATGGATTTAAAAGAAGTGATTCTGTCAACAATGAAAGAATGCTTGTATGTAATCGAAGTAAGCGCTCCAACAAAAATACCAGAGCTGTTCAATAAAGAATGATCACATTTTTTTTTTTGACAACATACCTTTATTCATCCTCATAATTTTGATGGTCCTTCTCAAAATAGTCTCCCCTGAATGCGATGCACTTGTCCCAGCGTTTCTGCCAGTCTTCAAAGACATGCTGGAAACAATTTTTTGAGAGATCCTTCAAAATCGCCTCCGCAGCCTTCACCATTGCTTCTGATGATGGATAATGCCTCCCACGAAGGCGCTTCTTCAAGTAAGGGAGTAGAAAAATGTCACATGGGGCTAAATCCGGACTAGAGGGAGGGTGAGGGATGCACTTGACGTTGATTTTTGCAAGATATTCAGCAACAACATTGGCAATATGCGGCCGCGCATTATCGTGGTGCAGCATCCAGCCTGCTTCACGGAAATGTGGTCTTTTGCGCCTAATAAGGACTTGCAATGTTTTCAGGACATCCTTGTAGTATTGTCCAGTTACTGATGTGTGTGCAGGTACAACATGCTGATAAACCATTCCATGAATATCAAAGAATGAGATGACCATAACTTACCCAGCAGAAGCAACAACTTTTGCTTTTTTGGGGGTTGGTGATGAAGTAGATTTCCACACTGAGCTTTGCTGTTTGCCCTCAGAATCAAAATGATGTAGCCAAGTTTCATCAGCAGTGATTACGTTTGAAAGAAACTCCGGATCTTCCTCTAACATCAACTTTAACTGCATGTTACCTCCATTGCAGCGGTAGGTGATACTGAACACGTCTCAACTTGCCTGGTTCTCACAGGCGGGAACCAGGAGTACCAACAATGAAACTACTACGGCGTGTTTGTTTCACATTAAGCTAACAGAATATAATAAGTTTAAATTTTAGTGCGAAGAATTATGGCCGTAAAAAATTTATGATCATTCTTTATTGGACAGCCCTCGTATAAGCGTTGTTTGTGAGTATACCCAAGAAAGGAAACAAATCAACTGCTCGTCGAGCACAAGAATTGGGGCTTTCACCGACCACAACTTGGCGAATTCTGCATCTGGACTTGAAGGTGCTAGCTGATAAAGTAAAACCTAACGACCATAGGTTGCCCATGTATTCGGCTGTGGAGCAATTGGAAGCTGACCCGAAAATCTGTCGGAGAATCATCTTCAGCGACGAAACATACTTTTGGATGGATGGTATTGTTAAGAAACAAAATTGCTGCTACTTGAGCAATCAGAAAACAATGCAAGAACGACCACTTCATCCTGATGTACGGTACGGACCGCAGGTTGCCATCACGCTTCCTACACACCTAGTCGGGAATACCCTACGTTGAGGACGTCGTGCGTGAACGAACGCGCACGTCGAATGCCAAAATCACTCCTTACCCAAACCAGCTGGTGAACACACTGTCAATATGACCACTCTAGCAGACGGAGGAGCTACCGCGTCCCCAAGGATACCCTTGGGTGGTAAATTCTGCCTCTCCTCCTTCATTCCCAAACACCGCCAAGTACTGAGCTTGGTCGCGGTTGGTAGAGTAACACCTGCAGCTGCGCCCGAGAGCGTGCGGCCGCCCTGGACAATGTTAACGTTAATGCCAGAGGTTCTACTCCCATTAGTCCTGTACCCGGAGGACCAAGGACTCGGGTCTGCTACCCAGGAGCGATGTAAAACTCCGGGGGTCTTTCCATGGGGCAATACCTTGAATCTAGAAAGGCCCCCTCCCATCGTCTACAACGTAATGACGGGTGGAAGTGGATACGCTGCTTACGCGCGTCAACCCCGCAGGGAAGACTACCGAAAACCTCGGTGGGGCCGCCTGGTGATTTAGCACACTTTCTACTAGCTCTGCAGGCTAGTACCCGGGACTTATGAGGCAATCCTCTACCCCCTCTGGGCGGCCGTAGTCTGGCCGGAGGTACCCAATTCCCCGTGGGTGTCGGGAACACACTGCTCCCTCGAGTCCAACCCAATCCGAACAACTCCCCGACGGGAGGGGCTCGGCAGTTCGGCCCGAGGTTCCTCTAGTAACTTTAGAGGTAAAGTCTGTTTACCCAACGCAAGTGCAGGGCGGCCGCTTTCTTTGACGACCCCTCATAATCGTTTTACAACATGGACCCTCCTCCTGACGGTCCTTTCTACAATGTTGCAACATTTTAACATCACCGTCTTGCACCTAATGAAACAGAACAACTGGAAGTTGGAAATTTGGCAACTGAGACTCCACGCGGAGTAGACATGCAACTGTCATTTTCAACAAATGGGGGCGGCTATTGGTCCCCAACGTCAGTGTTCCATTTCTGAAGTGTGGAGATAGATTTATGACGGTCATTAGTGGAGGGGAGGGTCCCGTCCTTTGAGGTCTCTTTGACTGGGAACTGCACACGCATTGGGTAAACAGACTTTACCACGAGTGCTAAGGGTCTATAGCGCCCGCACCACGGCAGCTGAAGGAGACGGATCCCCTCCCCTACGGGAGGCCGATCTGGAGAGAGTTGAGTTGAGTCGAGTCCAGAGGTTCTACTCACATTAGTCCTGGCTCCGTAGGACCAGGCAGACCTGGACACACCAATTCCTCAAAACCTAACTCCATCAGGCCTCTCGCTTCTGGTTTCCCTCTCTGCTTGACGGATCGCCAGCGACCGTCCTAAGCGAGGTGGATCGGGTACTGTCCCCCTTCATCGGAAGTACACCCCGACACCAGAAGCATCAGTAGAGACCGACAGTACCGTCAAATACAACGACATGGAAGCTAGCCCAATATGACATTAACTATTATACCACACGGTTAAATTCGCACGGTGGATAGGTACCATGGCGTGTTACCCTCCGCCCGGGAGAACCCAGGCTACCTGCTCTTGGCTCTTGGCTCTTGGCTCTTGGCACTCATCCGCAAAAGGTTACTGCATGGTGTGGACTTCGAAGATGGGCAAGCTCTGTCAATGGAGAAAGATACCGGGCTCTTATAAGGGCTTACATTTGGCCTGATCTGGATGGTATGTATCTCAGAAACTCTGGTTCCAGCCTTATGTCACACTCTCTCGAAACAATCGATGTTTTGAAGGAGAAGTTCAGAGGTTTCGTCATTTCCCGTGGTGGTGATGATAAACTGGCCCCCGAGATCATGTGATTTAACTTCATTGGATTACTTCTTGTGGGGTTAGGTTAAATCTCAATTTTATGCCAACAAGCCAGAAACAGTAAAAGATCTTATGAATTTATTCGTCAAGTTGGACCTAATTTACGTTCTTTTGTCATTTAAAATTGGGTCAGCCGTATTGGCGCAGCCCAACAAACGTGCTCTTCCACACGTAATGACATTGTGTTGCAAGATAAAACAAAAGCAAACCTGTATCATTTATAGAACGTGTTTTATGTTTAAAGTTAGGACACTCTTGGGTTTAAGAAAATTCCAATAAAGACCAAGATTTCTCAGCATGAACGTAGCAATTGCCTTATTTTGAGTTATGTAGCTGTTTGTATGTAATTATTACTGAGAAATCTTGCATTCTCTATTCATTTTACAATGCACATGTTTTTATACGAAAAACAGTGTTTCCAAAATTTATTTTGTGATTTGTGAGAAAGCCTTAAGTGACAGACAAACATGGAAAGCACCATTCAGTGCTCCTTGGCCTATATGCCCCTTTTCTTAGGCAGAACGCATCGCTTTAACTGTGTTAACTAGTGGAACGTTTCAGAAGCTACCATGATCCAACTTTACTCTGTACTTCCACTCATGATGATGTATTTATAAAGCAATAGGCAATAGTAATAATCATGCATTTTGAAATACGAGGGTAGTCTGATGAACAAGACAACATTTGTAAACAAAAGCTAGTGAATGTCGTTGTTCATCTGTTGACAGCTACTCACCAAAGTTTCAGCCATTTTGGACGCTCAGTTGTTATGTAACAGCCGTTTGAGTGACTGGATGTGAGTATTTTTATTAAAATGGACAAAATCGAGTATGGAGCTGTCATTAAATATTTGTCTTTGAAAGGCAATACGCCTAGACAAATCAAAGATGAGTTGTATTCTGTGTATGGGGACTCTGCACCATCATTAACCACAGTGAAATTTTGGGCAGCTAAATTTAAACGTGGCCGTAAGAGCTTGGGAGATGATGAACGTTCGGGACGTCCAAAAACTACAACTACAGAGGAAAACATCGCCAAGATTCACCAAACGGTGCTAGACGACCGCCAAATTAAAGTGAGAGAGATAGCAGAGGCTATGAAAATGTCAAAAGAACGTGTTTGTCACATTTTAAACAAATATTTAGACATGAGAACGCTGTCCGCGCGTTGGGTGCCGTGTTTGCTCACGTTAGACCAAAAACATGTTCGAATGAACATTTCCAACGTTCTGTTGGCGCAGTTTAGGCGCAATAAATCAGCGTTTTGGCGCCGATTAATTACCGTAGATGATACTTGGATACACCATTATAGCCCGAAACAAAAGTACAGTCCAAACAGTGGACTGCAAAGGAAGAACCGGCTCCAGAAAAAGCAAAAGCTGTTTTTTTCGGTTGAAAAACTGATGAATGTTTTTTTTTTTTAATATTCATGGAGTTATTTTAATCGATCATCTTCAAAAAGGAAAAAAAAAAAAAAAAAAAAAAAAAAAAAAAAAAAAAAAAAAAAACATTACAGGAGCATACTACGCATCATTATGTGACAAGCTGAAGGCAGAACTTAAGGAAAAACGGCTGTTTCACCAAGACAACGCACCGTCTCACACCTCAGCAGCTGCAATGGCGAAAATGCACGAATTGCGGTTTGAACTACTTGACTCACCAGATCTAGCCCCAAGAGACTTCTTTTTGTTCCCTCATCTGAAAATTGCGCTCAGAGGACAGAGATTTTCCTCAAATGAAGAGGCAATCACCTTCGTGAACAATTATTTTGGAGAGAAAAACGCCGAGTACTACGAGGTACGTCCAGAAAGTAAGTTCCGTTTGGTAATAAAATTAAATTGTGTACAGATATAGAAAAATTATTTATTGCATAAAATTCTACAACTCTTAAACTACTTTTCCACATAACTGCCAGAATTTTGCAGGCATTTGTCATAGCGAGGCACAAGTTTTTGTATACCTTCTTCATAGAAGTTTGCCACCTGTCTTCAACCAGTTGGAAACATTTTCTTTTAGCTTTTCGTCATTGTTGAAGTGTTGAACGCCAAGGAAAGATTTGAGACGCAAAAACAGATGAAAGTCGCTAGGAGCGAGGTCAGGGCTGTACGGGGGCAGTTCAAACACGTCCCAGCCAAATCCCTGTACGATGTTTTTCGTCGCATTTGCAGTGTGTGGTCGTGAGTTGTCGTGAAGAAACACAACACCATGTGACATCGCAAAATTTCCCGATAAATTTAAATTAGTTTCACTTTGCTAGCATTCAGAAAACGAATCACAGATCTGAGTTCACAAGCGGCGGGATTTTCAATCAACACCGACAAGCACAACAAAGCGTACGTGACTGACAGCGATCTCACAATGGTGCACGTTTCTTCTCCTTGATACAGAGCGTCTACCACGCAGCGCTGCAGCGCAGATAAATTGAAACAGAGCTTATTTTCTGGACGTCCGTTGTATTTGGACGGGCTATGGAGATAGGAGCATCGCTGGGAGAAGTGTGTAGAGTTACAAGGAGAATGTTTAAAAACAATAGTTTTGAAAAAAGGTCTTGTATCTTTATTAGGTCGGGAACTTTTCAGACCACCTATGTAGTTTTACAGTCTGTAAATACACAGTAGTTTTAAAGAGTTTATTTTCATTGTTGTTACGATTGTTATCATTGTTACCATTTTGATGAAGGACTTGCTTACCATAGAAACGCCATATGCTGCAATGTTTTGGATATAACGCGTGTCGAACACGACTGTACGCTGCAAGTAAATTTCGGGATCGTTATGGGTTACCGATAAAAACAAGAGAACACAAAATGAAGATCTCCGGGCCTTGTTTAAACAAATAATGACGGCCGAGGCAATTTACTGTCCCAGGCATGACTACATATAATATGGATTAAATTTGCTTTTAACAACTTTGGAGCCTCGAACACTGTAATTTCCAATAAACGTAATGCCACTATCGATATATTAAAGCGCAATCGCCGTTAAAGGCGATTTAAATTGGGGGCGGAGTGACCCTATGGCGCACATATGGCCCGCGGGGGGTGCCCCATGTAACTGCTTTAGATTTTATCGACATCCATCGAGTCACATTTGCGGTATTCTTTCTCATTGTCTAGGAATGCTAACAAGATCCGCAAAGTGTACGTGAAGTTCATGTGAAGTATGTCGGTTTTCTGGGGGAGAATATTTGTTGAACTTTGAAATTAAACATTGGCTATCTGATTTGTCGAATTTTCTTTAAACTTTTATGTGGTAAACAACAATAAAGAACCCGCCATGTGAGATCTCCATTGTTCAAATGAACGCCGCGTGAAAAAAGAGTATCGTTGCCATAGATACCAGTTAGCTCTTTCCCTGTAAATTAAAAACAAATGCAGTTCCACTGTTATTCAGCGTGCATGGTTAACGAAGAGACAGCGGAGATACGAAAACATTTGGTGATATTAAAATAAAAATTAGAATAAAATGGAATAGAATGTATTTATAGCTAAAAGTTGCTATTCACAATATTTTATCCACACTATATAAATATTTTCTTAACCCAGTTGTATGTATAAATTACTTAGTGCTAATTTTAACCTAGCTCGGCTCCCAGGTCTTCTAGCATTGCTGAGTAGCATAGTCGCCCTTCCATCACCTACTCTAGTTTGTCATCTGTCTCCCATTGTCATAGAACACTAGCTAGCTCAGCCTGCTTGGCTCCCAGGCCTTCTAGCATTACTGAGTAGCATAGTCACCCTTCCATCACCTACTCTAGTTTGTTATCTCTCTCCCATTGTCATAGAACACTAGCTAGCACAGCCTGTTTGGCTCCCAGACCTTCTAGCATTACTGAGTAGCATAGTCGCCCTTCCATCACCTACTCTAGTTTGTTATCTCTCTCCCATTGTCATAGAACACTAGCTAGCACAGCCTGTTTGGCTCCCAGACCTTCTAGCATTACTGAGTAGCATAGTCGCCCTTCCATCATCTACTCTAGTTAGCTATTTGTCTCCCCTTGTCCCATAACACTAGCTAGCTCAGCCTGCTTGGCTCCCAGGTCTTCCAGCATTGCTGAGTAGCACAGTCACCCTTCCATCATCTACTCTAGTTAGCTATCTGTCTCCCATTGTCCCAGAACACTAGCTAGCTCAGCCTGCTTGGCTCCCAGGCCTTCTAGCATTGCCGAGTAGCATAGTCACCCTTCCATCATCTACTCTAGTTAGCTATCTGTCTCCCATTGTCCCAGAACACTAGCTAGCTCAGCCTGCTTGGCTCCCAGGCCTTCTAGCATTGCTGAGTAGCATAGTCACCCTTCCATCATCTACTCTAGTTAGCTATCTGTCTCCCATTGTCCCAGAACACTAGCTAGCTCAGCCTGCTTGGCTCCCAGGCCTTCTAGCATTACTGAGTAGCATAGCCACCCCTCCATCATCTACTCTAGTTAGCTATCTGTCTCCCATTGTCCCAGAACACTAGCTAGTTCAGCCTCCTTGGCTCCCAGACCTTCTAGCATTGCTGAGTAGCATAGTCACCCCTCCATCATCTACTCTAGTTAGCTATATGTCTCCCCTTGTCCCAGAACACTAGCTAGCTCAGCCTGCTTGGCTCCCAGACCTTCTAGCATTGCTGAGTAGCATAGTCACCCTTCCATCATCTACTCTAGTTAGCTATCTGTCTCCCCTTGTCCCAGAACACTAGCTAGCTCAGCCTGCTTGGCTCCTAGACCTTCTAGCATTGCTGAGTAGCATAATTACCCCTCCATTATCTACTCTAGTTAGCTATCTGTCTTCCATTGTCCTAGAACACTAGCTAGCTCAGCCTGCTTGGCTCCTAGACCTTCTAGCATTGCTGAGTAGCATAGTCACCCCTCCATCATCTACTCTAGTTAGCTATCTGTCTCCCATTGTCCCAGAACACTAGCTAGCTCAGCCTGCTTGGCTCCCAGGCCTTCTAGCATTGCTGAGTAGCATAGTCACCCTTCCATCATCTACTCTAGTTAGCTATCTGTCTCCCATTGTCCCAGAACACTAGCTAGCTCAGCCTGCTTGGCTCCCAGACCTTCTAGCATTGCTGAGTAGCATAGTCACCCTTCCATCATCTACTCTAGTTAGCTATCTGTCTCCCATTGTCCCAGAACACTAGCTAGCTCAGCCTGCTTGGCTCCCAGGCCTTCTAGCATTACTGAGTAGCATAGCCACCCCTCCATCATCTACTCTAGTTAGCTATCTGTCTCCCATTGTCCCAGAACACTAGCTAGTTCAGCCTCCTTGGCTCCCAGACCTTCTAGCATTGCTGAGTAGCATAGTCACCCCTCCATCATCTACTCTAGTTAGCTATATGTCTCCCCTTGTCCCAGAACACTAGCTAGCTCAGCCTGCTTGGCTCCCAGACCTTCTAGCATTGCTGAATAGCATAGTCACCCTTCTATCATCTACTCTAGTTAGCTATCTGTCTCCCATTGTCCCAGAACACTAGCTAGCTCAGCCTGTTTGGCTCCCAGGCCTTCTAGCATTGCTGAGTAGCATAGTCACCCTTCCATCATCTACTCCAGTTAGCTATCTGTCTCCCCTTGTCCCAGAACACTAGCTAGCTCAGCCTGCTTGGCTCCTAGACCTTCTAGCATTGCTGAGTAGCATAATTACCCCTCCATTATCTACTCTAGTTAGCTATCTGTCTTCCATTGTCCTAGAACACTAGCTAGCTCAGCCTGCTTGCATCCCAGGCCTTCTAGAATTGCTGAGTAGCATAGTCACCCTTCCATCATCTACTCTAGTTAGCTATCTATCTCCCATTGTCCAGAACACTAGCTAGCTCAGCCTGCTTGCATCCCAGGCCTTCTAGTATTGCTGAGTAGCATAGTCACCCTTCCATCATTTGCTCTAGTTAGCTATCTGTCTCCCATTGTCCCAGAACACTAGCTAGCTCAGCCTGCTTGGCTCCCAGGCCTTCTAGCATTACTGAGTAGCATAGCCACCCCTCCATCATCTACTCTAGTTAGCTATGTCTCCCATTGTCCCAGAACACTAGCTAGTTCAGCCTCCTTGGCTCCCAGACCTTCTAGCATTGCTGAGTAGCATAGTCACCCCTCCATCATCTACTCTAGTTAGCTATATGTCTCCCCTTGTCCCAGAACACTAGCTAGCTCAGCCTGCTTGGCTCCCAGACCTTCTAGCATTGCTGAATAGCATAGTCACCCTTCTATCATCTACTCTAGTTAGCTATCTGTCTCCCATTGTCCCAGAACACTAGCTAGCTCAGCCTGTTTGGCTCCCAGGCCTTCTAGCATTGCTGAGTAGCATAGTCACCCTTCCATCATCTACTCCAGTTAGCTATCTGTCTCCCCTTGTCCCAGAACACTAGCTAGCTCAGCCTGCTTGGCTCCTAGACCTTCTAGCATTGCTGAGTAGCATAATTACCCCTCCATTATCTACTCTAGTTAGCTATCTGTCTTCCATTGTCCTAGAACACTAGCTAGCTCAGCCTGCTTGCATCCCAGGCCTTCTAGAATTGCTGAGTAGCATAGTCACCCTTCCATCATCTACTCTAGTTAGCTATCTATCTCCCATTGTCCAGAACACTAGCTAGCTCAGCCTGCTTGCATCCCAGGCCTTCTAGTATTGCTGAGTAGCATAGTCACCCTTCCATCATTTGCTCTAGTTAGCTATCTGTCTCCCATTGTCCCAGAACACTAGCTAGCTCAGCCTGCTTGGCTCCCAGACCTTCTAGCATTGCTGAGTAGCATAGTCACCCTTCCATCATCTACTCTAGTTAGCTATCTGTCTTTCATTGTCCCAGAACACTAGCTAGCTCAGCCTGCTTGGCTCCCAGGCCTTCTAGCATTGCTGAGTAGCATAGTCACCCTTCCATCATCTACTCTAGTTAGCTATCTGTCTCCCATTGTCCCAGAAAACTAGCTAGCTCAGCCTGCTTGGCTCCCAGGCCTTCTAGCATTACTGAGTAGCATAGTCACCCTTCCATCATCTACTCTAGTTTGCTTTTACTCCCATTGTTGTTCCAGCATTTTTTTTTTATTATTCCAATCTTTACTTTTCTCATTCACTTCTCTTTAGCATTCCAAAGGAAATTTGCATATTTTCACATTTCTTTACCCATTCTTCCTGTCTCCATACTGCTAGCTCTTTGCACTCTGTCAGAATATGAACTGTATGTCCTATTTAAACACACAATTCACATATTTCTACTCTGCTGCTTTAAGCCCTCTTATGTACATCGATCACGTTCTAATCCTAGCCATTGCTTCCCTCTCCTGTCTGTGTCTCTCTCACCATTCTCTCTTTATTATCATATAAAAGTTACAAAAATAAAAATTATATATAATCGAAAGCTTTGGGAAGGGTGAAACTGTTGCGAAATTAAAGTGATTATTGGATTGGAAGGCAGATTATTTGAAGTGCTGCCAACTCCTGCGAAATGTCGACTATCTAAAAAATAAGTACCGATTTTTATTAAAACGCCATTATATATCTTCCTGGACATACAAAGAGAATGGAATGTCAAAGTTGTCACGTAGTAACCAGCTCTGAAGGGACTACACCTGTCGTTTTGGTCTACTATACTCTGTACTGTGTATGCATATCGTTTTTCTTTTTTCTTTTTAATATGATGGGCCTTTGCTGCACCACGAGGAAAACATTTGCGAGAGAATATTCCATAAATTTTGCGATCTACATATTTTTGTCTGTAGCAATTCAGGCTAAATAATGTACGCTTAGTTTTACTTAAAAATAAAAATGAAAGTAACCTAAAAATATATATTTCTTTTGGCTATGTTACGCTATGGCTTTTGAGTTGTTGAGTCAGTTAATCGTTAAGTGAGCATTGTAATTACAACAAGAGTTGATAACATCTGGTGAATATTTAAATGTGTGGCCAATTGCCTGTTTGGGGCAATCAACTCAAATCGCTTTTGCCTTGTTAACCCTAGAGCCGTAGTTAAAGCGTGAAGTCTGTCATATGTCGGGTAATTAATAGGCCACCAGCCTCCACTTGGGACCATCTGTCGGGCGCCTTTCCCCTGCCTGACGTCACTTAGATACTGCAAGCAGTATTGTTCAGGCATTTAGCTTTGGCTACCTTTACAGCAACACAGATATTCCATCGTTTCTACTGTCAAAAGGTTATAGAAATGCTTAGAATAAAATATAAGAGACATGTACCGTTTCCATAGCAACTATATTCTCCCAACCTAGATAATAATACTTCTAAAACCTGTTACCAAGGGAACAGTCAACAATAGCTCACGTAATATTTCCACAGTAGTTGGAAGAATAATTTCTACTGTATTACATAAAAAATGAAGCTAGTTACATTGAAGTAACTTTTTTTTTCTTTTGATGTAACTGCCTTATTTCCTAGTACTCCTAGAGAAAAACTTTTAATTTATTTTAAAAAGTGGTTGAATTCAATAAATTTACAGGAGGACTTAATATTGATTGTGTTAAACTTACTGATTTTTTATTAATAATAACTAAACACTAGTAACACAACTTCTCTTATCTTATTTAAATCCTGGGACCGGTTTCAAAGCAAACATCTGCTTTATCCTCAGCCACTCAGCTTAACACTCACCCAAGTGGGTGAGTGAGTGAGTGAGTGAGTGAGTGAGTGAGTGTCAAGCTGAGTGGCTGAGGATAAAGCAGATGTTTGCTTTGAAACCGGTCCCAGGATTTAAATAAGATAAGAGAAGTTGTGTTACTAGTGTTTAGTTATTATTAATAACCTAGTTTACTTCACTGTCAGCAGCTTCAGTTTTTTACATAATTACTGATTTTTGTTTGGATCAAACTTTTTTTCACTTTTAATTGTGAATTTTTTCAACAAACTTCTGGCTTAGCAATGGGTAATCCTCTTTCACCTTTTCTTGCTGATCTTTTTAAAGTTTTTTTTTTTTAATTCAAGTCACTAAAGCTTTTCCTTTGATGTTTAAAACCTGGTATAGATATGTTGATGATAATTTTGCTATTGTTCCTGAAAAACAAATTAATGATGCTTTAAAATTACTACATTTAAAAGATAAAGCTATAAAATTCAAATTAGAAACTGAAATTAATGGATTTCTTCCTTTTCTAGCTTTGAAGATAATAAGAAATAATAACAAATTAGATTTTGGTATGTATAGGAAGTTTACTTATATTGATAATTACATAAAAATAAAAGTTTTAACCCTTTTTCACATAAATTTGCTGTTTTTAATAGTTTGATATATAGATTAATAAATATACACCTGGATAAAGAAGAATTTAATAAAGAATATAAACATATTATTAATATTGCTTTAATTAATGGTTTTAATAAAGATTTTATACAAAAGGATTGAAAATTTTAAATATCAAAAAACTGTTATTTTTTGAAGAGTAGAAGTATCAGATGATTATAATTTTAAAAAATTTACTTACCATCCATGGGTTAATAAACATTTTCAATTTTTTTTTAAAGAAGTTGGCTTAACTTTAGTTCCTAAAAATAAATATACATTCCTCTAAAAAAAAGATAAAATTCCTAATAATAAAATATCTGGTATTTATCAATTTAATTGTTTAGATTGTGATCAGGTTGGAAAGACAAAACGTAGTTTGGAAACCAGAAAAAAAGAACATTTTCGTAACATTAAATATAAACTAATTGATAAATCGGCCGTAGCAGATCATTTTTGGTCATTTAACCATGAAATAAATCCTGGAGTTAAATTATTAAAACAATTGAATGTTCCCATAGATTTAATAGTGTGGGGAAAATATTTATTTTAAAAAATAAACATCGCTTAATTAATTTTGACATACCGGCAATTCATTCTGTTTTTAGGTTTGTTTCGTCTTCAGATGTTGGTAATGCTGAAAACATAACAAAAGAAAAAACATGGTAACCGAGTTTTCCTTAACAACGGAGTTTGTTTGGAATAAACTGAAGATGAATGCAATGTGCCTTCGAAATCTATTTTAAAAAGAAGAAGGAACATCAACTTTTTAAGATAAGTTGAGATTCATTAACAAATATTTTTATTTATGTAAAATTTCTACTGTATTATTATTAGGGCCCGGATTCTGATGAAAGGTCATATTTTTTCTAAGTAGTCACAGATGATGCTTATTGGAAATTAAGTGTATTCTGGAACAAATACGTTAGATGTGTATGGTTTGTACAGGTCATCAAAATGCATTTTTTCCACGTTTGTATAATAGTCATTTTTTAAACATTTAGATGCATTTTCCGGTCATTTTCTTTCTTTTTCACGA
Source organism: Mantis religiosa (assembly GCA_030765055.1). Classification (NCBI taxonomy): domain Eukaryota; kingdom Metazoa; phylum Arthropoda; class Insecta; order Mantodea; family Mantidae; genus Mantis; species Mantis religiosa. Next base: position 12,557,482 of record CM060960.1, on the reverse strand, counting down.
ATTTATTGGGCATTTTCATCTGTAGCCCGCATTCGGGAGTCCCGGGTTCGATTTCCGTGGCCGACCTGACCCTGACCCATGGGCTCCTTTTTTTTAAAAATAATTTGTGATTAAAAGTTCATTTATACTGTCACCCAATTATCGGAAGGCACCACCAACTGACAGCTGAGTGGGGGACAGGAGGCATTCAGGTATTTATCTCGTGTCACTAACTGAGGGGATGGTTAGGAAAGTGTCACTGGTCGCTGGCCGCCTCTTTCCCCTCCCCCTGATGTCTGGAACAGTCGCGATATTTCATCGAACCCGGAACCTTCTAGATAGGTCATAAATAGATATAAACTATATATATAGATGGATGGATGGATGGATGGAGGGAGGGAGGGAGGGATGGAGGGAGGGATGGATATAAACGAAGCGCCGGGCTGGAGGAGAGCTTAGTTCTTGGTGAGCAGCCGTGAGGAGCGCCGTGCTAGCGAACGGACTGGAACACTGTGTACGTGTATCCCAGGAGCTGTACGTAATTGTGAGTGTGGAGTGGACCTGTGACAGACGAACTGGTGAATTGTAATTGTGTGCGCTAAGTAATTTTATGTAATCGGCAAGTGTTCCAACTGTAATTCGGTGGAAATAAAGAACATTTTGAGTTGTTGCAATTGGACTTTTAATTTCACGAACCCACAAAGTCACAATACCATAATCTTTTATGAAATAGTAAATTTGTAAGTGTTTTACACATTTAATTAACACAGGTCAGCGTCCTAGCAGTGCTGATGATTTTATGACGCATCAATTTGAGGAATCACCGACTGATGATGATGATGATGATGATGATGATGATGATGATGATGATGATGATGATAGTTGGTGCTACAGGCCATGTAGGCCCTTGGCCTCCCTAACCACCCTCTTCCATTCTACTCGGTCCTCTGCTTTTCTTCTCCAGCCTTTAACCCCCAAATTTCTCAAGTCATCTTCTACATCATCTATCCATCTTTTCCTGGGTCTTCCTCTTCTCCTTCTGCCATCCAGCTTTCCTATGAATATCCTCTTAACTACACTGGTTTCTGGCATTCTCTGCACATGGCCAATCCACCTTGCTCTTCCTTGTTTAATTTTCACTACTATATTTGGTTGTCCATATAGGCACTGTAACTCCAAGTTAGTCCGCATTCTCCATCCGTCCAAGTCCCTAATCACTCCAAATATATTTCTCAAAATATTCCTTTCCCACTGTTCTTTCTCTGGTTGTCAACACCCAACTTTCTGAACCATACATTGCTATTTGTCTCAGCACAGTTGTATATGTTTTAATTTTAGTATTACTACTGACGTTCCTTTGTTTAAACATATTCTACAAGGCATAGAAACATCTGTTACCACTTGCTATTCCTTCTTGAATTTCCACTGATGTTTTATTATCTACTGTTACTATAAATCCCAGTTATTTAAATGTTCCCACTCTTTGATATTCCTTCTCATGTAATTTAACTGTAGGTTCTCTTCTTCTTGCATCCCCATCACCTCCCATCTTCATATATTTGGTTTTACTAACGTTCACTACCAATCCTAGATCTTGTGCTTTCTCTTCCAACACTACATAACTTTCCTCAAGAGCTCTTATATTCCTTGCGAGAATTGCCACATCGTCAGCATATGCCACTATTTGTACTGATCTGGAAAGTATGGTTCCTCCAGGTTTAATGGGTAATTGTCGGATTACTTTCTCCAGTACTAAATTAAACAGTAGTGTTAATAGCACATCTCCTTGTCTCAACTCCCTCTCCACGTTAAACATACCTGATAAACCTTGTTCCATTCTAACCCTACATCTTGTCAATTCCATAGTCATTCTTGTCAATCTCACCAGTTTCAGTTTAATTCCGAACTCTCTCATTATGTGATAAATTTTAGCTCTGTCCAGGCTATCATAATCCTGTTTAAAATCTACTTACAGCTGATGAAGATCTCTGTCATATTCATAAAACTTTTCCAGTATTTGTCATAATTAAAGCCGATTACATCATGCAGTACGTGAGGATGGCATCAGTGAGGACTTCAGGAGCTAGAAGTGTCGCAGTAAGGAGAGTATACTAGTTTGTGAGGTGTGTAAATTTGTTGTGGAATTGGAATGCCGAAACAAAAAACAGTCAACTGTGTCTCGTTTGAAACAGTATGTTTCAGAATTTGGCTGAAACATGTTTAATAAAATTAAAAATGAGCCGATGAATTTGTAATTCATTTATTATTTAACAGCAATAATTGCGTTATTTACTAAGAAAGTTAATTTTAAAATGTGGTTATTCGATCCATATGTTCATTATTTGTCTGTGACACTTCTTAATTTATTATTGTTAATTTTTGTTAGGTCATTTTTTTTACATTTTATGTGCAATTTTTTATATTTTAAGGACATTTTATAGCTCATTTTTAGAGAATTTTTAGGTCAACAACTTCCGGGCCCTAGTTATAAGGGATGACTTCTCGAATACCTCCATACCTTTTCGATACCTCGGTGGTGATTCTGCAAGTTTTATTTTGAAACGGTAGAGCCAATCTGAAAAATTCAATGCCATAGCCAGGATTTGAACCACGGATCTTCTATCTTCCGTCCAGCCGCTCTAAACCATTGAGCTACTATGGCCAACGTGCCAACACGACATTAAATTGTCCAACTGACTCGTGTTTTTCCCGGTAAACCACTAGGAGTTCTCATAAACACATGAGACAACTACCTTAATGGCGACTTACTATGCTGTAAGTACTTTAATACCTGGGCTTTATAGTTCGGACCACTATTAGGTACAATTAATGAAAATTAATTGTTCTTTCACACTAGCCGTGTGTAGGACGCACTATGAAAGAGTAAAGCCAGACTGAAACATTCAATGCCATAGCCGGGATTTGAACCACGGATCTTCTGATTGCCGTCCAGCAGCTCTAACCCTAGAGCTACTATGGCCAACGTGCCGACATGATATTAAATTCTCAAACTGACTCGTGTGAATTTTTCAGTTTGGCTACCGAGAAATTGTCAGGAATGTGGGACCTGTACAGTAACATTATACAAGAAAATAATCGTGTGTCAACTGTCAGTTAACAGTTCCCAAGAAGAAATCACTGCATATCTCACCTCCTCTTTCTAGTACACTGCATTACTGCAAAACAAATTCAACATTTCCAAAACTAAAAGAATATTTGTGTATTCCACCTGCAACATTTTCTCTGAAAGACTACTTAGTACAGCAGGACTCATATGTGACAGAAAAGGAAGTAGACTTGACCCCGAAAGAGTCAAAATGCTAGTATTTTTGAACAAAAACTTATAAAAGTGGACTGTTTTGCTTTTAAATGTCTAATGTAGAGTTTAAAAATAAGAACATGATGGTTTTAAGTTTTGTCTCATTAAATATCTGCACCTATTTAATTTTATTGGCATTAAACAGTTCTACCAACATTCTATTTTGTATTGAAACTAGAAGTAGGACTCTTACTATGAAAATTTATGACAAAAATTTCATTCCTAAGATTCAGCTCCTAGTGTCGAAATATATGCAGAAACTTAAGTGACAAAAGAAGCAATACAAACATCTGAACTTCAGCTTGTGATCTTCAACTTTTTAACGCTAAATTGTCTCTTGGTGTTAATCATTGACTTCTACAATTAATTTCTGAAAGAAATGGTGCTTTTATGTGCAAATAAAGACTGTCATTATCAATTTTGTGTTTTTGTAGTACAAGTAACACACATTTTCCTCATAACTTTCCATTAATGGTAAATTCACCGATGAATATCGCTGTAATAATGCTGCAACTATTTTTTGGCTCAAATTGTTATGCTCGGATGCCATGTTCAAACCGCTACCAATGTCTATGATATTTTGACGACTAATAAAATGTACATCCTGAATTTTCTGTGAATGTCCTCAGAAGGCCTTTTCTTTATTCTGGAAGATTTCTCCATAGTTGTAAACCGTAAGAGGTAGAAAAAAATATTGCTATACAAAAATGTAGAACCTCGTTCAAATACATAGTGTAAATCAAATTTTTGTGTAGAGCCTACCACTTCCAAGATGATCGTTGCTATTCGTTTGAATTTTTCAATACTTACACTTTTTAAAAATTAGAACTCCTTTTCGATTTTATGATCTCTTGGCCAAGAATAGAGAAGGGAATAACAAAGACGTCACCTAGACAACCAGTTTTAAAACATTTGACTATTACTTAAAGTTTACTGTATTCCCATATTCCCTTGTACCTTCATTTTTTTATCTCTTGAACATACAAAGAAAACGGAATTTCAAAGACCTCATCTAGACAACGAGTTTTAAAACATTTGACTATCACTTAAAGTCTACTGTATTCCTTTGTAACTACAATAGGATAAGGCTTATCTCAAAGTAGGCAGACGAATAAGTGTTGGTACAAGAGTAGAGAAAGTCAAGTGAAGGAAATAAGCTGGACCAAAAGGATATGATGTAGTCTTTGCTTTACGAAACACAAATGTTTGGAAGTGGTTCTTCTTCATTTGGGAATTTTATGAGTGACCTTCAGGCCTACCAACCAACAGTTCAATATTTATTTCACGGCCGGCTCTTCTTTCTTTTTCCTGGAACACTAAAAATTTAACGCGACGTTTTCCAGGAAACGATAAAATACAAAAGCCGAAAAGTTGTGTGTTCTCGGAAAAGCGTACGGGAAAAGCTTCGGCGCCTACTGACAATAAATTTACTTGTTAATTAATTTACAGCTGTTGGTTTTTTTTCGACGCTCTTAGTGCTTAAACTTCAAAGAATATTCGAGAAAGTACATTTAATTCATGTAACATAGAAATTCTGTACACTCAATGCCGTTTCTCATTTTATTTTCAAAACTGGCAGCTCATCAGATACTATGTGCATCGTTCTGTTTTAAAAAAGCTATTTAGGGGAACTCAAAACGTGTATTTTTGGCAAAACTATCGATATAGGAGTTACCTCTCATATATGCAAGATGATAACGCATAGCAAGTGTAGGAAGGATGACTGAGGGAAGGATGAGGTGGGAGAAGATAAAGGGTGGCTGAACCTCGGAGACCTCTTATAGAGAGAGTACTTTCTCTCTGCCATGCAACATCGGGAAGCCCACCAACACCTAGAAGGACGAAAGCTGTAATGAAAGCTGTAATGGAGGACGAGATGTAACTCGCATTTGCCTATCAACCGTGGATACCTCTTGAAAATCTCAGGTTCAGCCTGACGGGTGCGTGTTAAAGTAAAAATTGCTTTATAATTATAATAGGGAAGATAATAATTATGATGCAATGAAAAGCACCAAAATACACGAAAAACAACTATGTAAAAATTAAACGAGTTTCTAAATATAAATATCTTGGGGGAAAAATGATTCAGGAAACTGCAATCGAAGCTAAAATAAACAAAAGCAGGTGCAAAAAATTGAAAGAGCATATTGGCTTACTCAAAACATATAGGTATAATAACAAATGCATGTCTAAATATACAAAATTAAGACACTATAACACTGTAATTAAGCCAGAGCCCTCTATGGAGCAGAAACATTAATTGTGAACATAAAAGCAGATATGAAAAATACAGAAAAGTAATACATTAAATTATTAGACAAATTTTATGTCCACAAAACGTAGGTGAAGAATACAGACTTACAAGTAAAAAGGAAATAAAAAAAAGGAATATACAGACATCCTTAACGATATTAGCAAACGAAGGTTAAACTTTTATGGGCATATTAAACGACTAACTTCAAATAGGCTCACAAAACATATTATGAAAATAGAAGTAAAGCACAAGTAGACACTATGAAAAGAATTGGTGAAGTAAAACATTATTTAAAATTGTCAGGAATCACTCAAGACGATATCCTAGACAGGGACGTCTTTAAAATGAAGGTACATAAGTGACAAGAGGACAAACCGAAGAAAAAGACTGGAACAGTGTGGACAGACGAGACAAAGAAAGACCACAGTCTAAGAATGAGACAACTTTGGATTGATAGAAACGTCTATTAAGTACTTCGCGTAGTCCGGCATGGGCTCATTCCGACAAAAAAGAGCTAATATAATAAAACTATAGTACTAATAACACATAAATTCTAAAAAATGGATTGCAATCACAGATATAACACCTTTGAGCCTAACGCAGCTTAATTTCGTGTTGAGCGATGAATTTGGAAGTAGAATGTCGTATGAAATACGTGCATGTTGTTCCACGGTAATGATGGAGAAGAAGATATCGCCAGAGACGGGTATTTACCCGTGATTACGTTAAAGCAGCGTTCGATGTTATCTGCGCCTCATTTATGATAGTACATGGTTTTCACCGCGCTGGTTAACAATGCGGCAGATTCACATTGTTCTTTGCTTCCTGTAGCTTTCGAAAATACCGGTAGATTAGCATAAAGATGTTTGTACTTACATGACGTGTTGCTCTATCTACTTCAACATAAACGTTATCTTATTGTTAATGCTAGTTAGTTAGTTAGTTAGTTAGTTACTAACACTCCCCACATGGCAACCTTGGCCTTCGGGGTAACCTCACCCCACCAAGTGATGACCGGACCCATTTCTCAGGTGGAGGCACCCAGAGGGCGGTGTCCATTACCTCCGATGATAGGGTGATAGTGAAGATGGCGGTGAGGTGAGAGGACCTACAGTTTTTACCGTGGACTCCGAACCACGTTGGGCATAGGGGATACTTCACGTGTGCTAGACAGAGGTGAAGGCGTGGATAGGGCCGACTTAAAATCGCCAACCCCAGAGCCGGGAATCGAACTCGGGACCCTTAGAACGGGAGCCGCGAACGAAACCACCGCGCTACCCCGGCGCCCTTGTTAATGCTATTGTAGTAATATGGGAATACAGTAGAATTTAAGTGACAGTCAAATGTTTTAAAACTGATTGTCTAGGTGACGTCCTTGAAATTCGATTCTCTTTGTATATCCAAGAGATTAAAAAAAAAAAAAAAAAAAAAAATGAAGGTGCAAGAGAATATGTTCCGTGGAAGTAAGCATCGCTGTTCTTATTAGCTTAGCTTTTGTCTGTATTTGTACAATCCAAAGCCACATAAAGAAGTAGCCTACTGAACGGATACAAAACCTACTCAATGAAGTTACGATGCGCTCACCTTTGCTAAGATCCTAATAAACTTAGATTGCGGTTTGAACGGGTATTTGTTTGTACGTTCTAAGACTTGAGGACTGGAGGAAATTTAGCCGTTTTACAACAAACATCACACTCTGTATTGCTATTGATAGTAATGTGAGGGCATGTTGATATCTACAGCATATCATCAAATAGTGAGAAATTTTATATTTATTGAGAACACCGTACAGAAAACATTTACTAGTGTGCGAAGAAATAGGAATAAAAAATAATTTTGTTTTATGAGGATAATTAACCAAAGCACAAGGCGTATATTGTCGGGTAATGTTTGTTATTTAATTGCCTAAAAGGAATGCATATGCCAGAAAAGTGTCCAGATCTGAACCCAATAAAGAATTTATAGAATGAAGTAAATAAAGTAATCAGAAGTTCTCCCATCTCCCCTAAGATTAACTAAAGAAAACACTGCTTGACGAATGAGTAAAAATTGAGCCTGCTTCAGTACATGAACTTTGAGTACTTTTTGATATGATACGTCTGCTAGAAGACATCAAGATAAAGGATCCCTACAAAGTACTGAATTGAACCAGAGTGAGAGAATACATACGTATATCTTTTTGTTGACCGAATATTTAAGTGACTCTAAATACCAGAAAGTGCACTGAAATAAATTTTGTGAGCACCAGTTTCGCTTCAGAAGAGTAATTGTATTTGTTATTGTTGTAAACGACATGTATTTATCTGCATTTATTTTTACTTTAGTGTTTACGGGGTTTAGGAAAATAAAAACCTGATTTTGAATTGCAAAACTTTGACCGAATATATTTGCGAGTACGTGTACGTGTCATGTAGATGACGAAGAAGTAATTCGTCTATTAATTTCTTGTATAAATGGTTCCGTAATTTATGCTCGCTATAAATAAACTATATAAATGAACAGTTTTTAACAAATTCTACACCATTTTCAACATTAAATAAATTTCAAGAAATGAAAAAATGAAAAATAACCTTATTATAGATAATTTCAATAGCATAAATTCATATTTCATGGAAAAAAAGTTTAAAAAACATAAAAAAGGTTGATTTCTTAATGACCGCTGATTTTGCCTACACCAATTCAAAAACTGTGGAATTTCATATACATTATCTCCGTACATAATCCATTGATTTCGTATAAGATTACTTTTACAATAAAAACATCCTAGAGATTGTTCAAAAACAATTACTCTTTGGCTTTAAGCGTATTTAGTAATGAATTGACTAAATGAATAAGAAAGTTTACGAACATAACAGCAAGCGTAGATATTCTCATATACACTTGTTTGGAACCTAAGTTTTTCATACGTGCTAGAAACAGGATGCCATGTTTCGTCACGTCCTTTGCAGCTGTGAAATAACACGTTTTTACCCATAATTTATGAAGAATATATACCGGCAACAAAAGTGCATTTAAGGTAATTAGAACTCATAAGATTACGAAAATTAATTAGTGTTATTACATTAATTACGTAACACTACAAAACTGTTGCTCTTATTATAGAATAACGTAATGTCATTAGTGGGAGTTTTGCATTTTTTTGGTGTTTAAACCATCTGTTTACAACAATTAAGACAAGAAGTAGAGTTAGAGGTCATTAGTACACAGATAACGTGACATGTTGATAGTAACTTTGCGTTATTTCTGTCTTGAATGAAATGAAATGTTTTAAGTTTGAGGTTAGGTTACTAAGGCAAGTTGAAATCTTTGTCATGTAAGCATATGTTGCAATTCCTGTTCATTTTTACGTAGTGTAGTTAAGCAGATCACTACGACAATGAGTAATTATGAACTACAAATGTAGCAAACTAGAGTATTTTAATGTAATCACATGTCACTGTTTTCCTTTTCATTTGTAGCAGTACAGTTACAATTTATGGTTTCATTTAAGTTCCCGTAACAGATATAACGGTTATGATTATTTGGGAATGCTAAGCGCTATAAATATATTTAAGAAAATGTTACAGATAAAGAACAAGGGAATAACACATCTCATTAACCATTGTTACATACATCGTAGAAATTTAAGAAGCGAATGTACACACTTCTCTGACACAAGTTTTAGTATGTGTTTACTTGTGTTATTGGGAATCTGTTTTACTTTTTACATGAAATATAGTGGTTGTGAATACTTCATTATAAACAAGCAAATAAATAAATTTTTGATGAATAACCACAATAACATTTAGTATTTTCCATGTAAAAAGGGTACAAATCTTGCTACTTATTACCAAAGTATTTTAAAAATATGACAGTTATATTTTGGAAGCTACAGCACCAAAAGTCAGAAGTGTACCAATATTCAAAAGTTATAGCCAAAGCGAAGCAAAATTAAAAACAATTAAACAGAGCTAATCAAAGTCATATGTTGTTACATCCTCCCACCAGAAATAATAAGCAGAATAAGTTTGATTCTCGTTGACATTTAAGCAAAAATGTACTGGGAAAAGCAGAACAGTATTACTAGTTTTAACAATTAATTGATAAAATGAACCTTCTTTATTATTAGTATTTTTTTTTTTTATTACTACGGTATTGGGAGAAAGAATTGTAAATCTCTGTGTGCAGATTTGAAACTCATTTAAAGGTTAGTGGAATAGATACGTTCAAAGGAAAAGAGAAACAAGTGAGTGAAAAGTAAACTTTGACTTTGCAAAATATAAGGTGTATTTTGTCACATATAAAGTTAACGCTACTGTAGAGAAATGATAATACTTCTTGAGAATGATAAGTTCTTGTACAAAAGAAAATGTTTTTATGATTTCACTTTCTTCTGAATTTCAATGATGCAAGGGAAGAAAAAATTTTTGTGTGTTTCATAAACTTCCTGAAAGGAAACACTTTCATAACTTTAGTTTCCCATAAGTGGGTCTAATATTAGTACTATTCTTTTAATTTACCTTCTTCAATATTAAGTCATATCGATGAATGAAATGATGTTCAAAGGAGTCCAAGGTACCGTGAGCTTAAGATTTATCAGACATTCATCTTTCAGCATGAGGGAAAAACTCTAACGTTAATTCATATCGTACAATGAATGAATAATGTTCAAATGAGTACACGGTACATAGAGCTTAGACTTACCAGACATTCATCTTTCAGGATACGAGAAACCCTTCAACGTCAAGTCATATCGGACGATGAATGAAATGATGTTTAAATGAGTACAGGGTACATAGAGCTTAGGGTTACCAGACATTCATCTTTCAGAATAAGAGAAAACCTACAACGTTATGTCATATCGGACGATGAATGAAATGGTATTCAAATGAGTACAGGGTACATAGAGCTTAGAGTTACCAGACATTCATCTTTCAGGATAAGAGAAAACCTCCAACATTAAGTCATATCGGAGGATGAATGAAATGATGTTCAAATGAATACAGGTTACATAGAGCTTAGAGTTACCAGACATTCATCTTTCAGGATAAGAGAAAACTTACAACGTTATGTCATATCGGACGACGAATGAAATGGTGTTCAAATGAGTACAGGGTACATAGAGCTTAGTGTTACCAGACATTCATCTTTCAGGATAAGAGAAAACCTCCAACGTTAAGTCATATCGGACAATGAATGAAATGATGTTCAAATGAATACAGGTTACATAGAGCTTAGAGTTACCAGACATTCATCTTTCAGGACATGGGAAAACCTCCAACGTTAAGTCATATAGAACAGTGAATGAAATGATGTTCAAATGCGCCCAGGTTCCATAGAGCTTAGAGTTGCAAGACATTCATCTTTCAGGATAAGGGAACACCTCCAACGTTGTCATATCATATGATGAATGAGCCTACCTTTAAATGAGTACAGGGTACATAGAGCTTATAGTTACCTGACATTCATTTTGAGGATATTGAAAATAGTTATCGCAAGGATTTATGCTCGCCTCTGTAGCATAAGTAGTAGCATATCTGCCTCATGTTCAAGAGGTCCCAATTTGCAATCTTAGTTACGATGATAAGTTCTTTTTTCTGGTGTTTTCCCTTATCCTGGAAGATGAATGTCTGGTAACTCTAAGCTCTATGAACCTTGTACTCATTTGCACATTTCATTCATCGTCCGATATGACTTAACGTTGTAGGTTTTCTCTTATTCTAAAAGATGAATGTCTGGTAACTCTAAGCTATATGTACCTTGTAGTCATTTGAACATTTCATTCATCGTCCAATATGACTTAACGTTGTAGGTTTTCTCTTATCCTAAAAGAGGAACATCTAGTAACTCTAAGCTCTATGTAACCTGTACTCATTTGAACATCATTTCATTCATCGTCCGATATGACTTAACGTTGTAGGTTTTCTCTTATCCATAAAGGGGAATGTCTGGTAACTCTAAACTGTTTGGACCTTGAACTCTTTTGAACATAATTTCATTCATTGTCCGATATGTCGTTACATGGGAAGAGGATAATTAAAAAAAAAAACAAAGCTGTAAATTTGTTTTGAATTTTCTCTACCTTGCATATTTGGGGAAAAAATATTTCAGAATTTGCTCAAATTTCCTGAGTGGCGCAGATCCACGTACATATTTTTTTGTTCTTTGGTTTTCCTAGTTTTACTACTATTATTAGGGCAATCTTGTTCTTCTGTCCCTTACGGCTTTAGGCAATGGGTTGAGAACAGAAATTCTGAATCAGATAGAGAAGCTAGGATGGGTGATCAGCGCAATTTTCGGAATGAGAGTGAGAGACGTAGATGAGAGAATGAGGGCAAAGTGAATGAAAAGAAACATATTAATGGAGCATTTGGTGGAATGATGGCTGCGCAAACCAGAAAAACCCACCGTTCCGCCGTGTTGTCTACAAATTTTGCATGCAATCCGCCTGGGATTGAACCCAGGCTATCTTGGTGAGAGTCAGCTGGTCTAACTGCTCGGCCATGGCATGGCTTTCACACTGAAATTTTCCTTTATAATATTTGTATTATGTTGGAATCAACTATAATTTAATTATCACCTCTGGTTATTAAGGTAGTGAGTTGAACTCCAATGGCCTAAAAATCCTTAGGATGGTTATCTTTGAATGGGTAGTAAAGCCGATGGTCCAATATCGTAGATTTGCAGCATGTAAAACAAAAACTTCAAGACTGATAAAGCAGAAATAAGCTGTCACTCCGAATATAGAATGGGACGTTGAGAGCTACAGTAGTTAAAGAATGTTCATAAAAAAGAATTACGGCTTTTAATATTTTGGCAGCAGTAGAGAATCTTATTCAGCATAAAATCTTTCTGCAGAAAAAACAAAACTGTAATTTACATTCTTGAAGTATGAGATCATGAAATTATTAGTTGTTTTTCAGCAACTTATATTGCCATGTTGGCAACTTTAGATTTAAAAACAGTTGTTAACTGTTAGACTTTAGTAATCTTTATTACATAATGTAACATTATCCTCTGCATTCATGGTTTTTACCTTTTAGAGAGAGAAGGAAATGGTCATTTTTGAATAAGTTTCTTTTTATCCCAACTGATGATAAATCTAAGTACCATCAGCATTTAAGCAAAATTTGCAGCTCTTACAGTTCTTTTAGGTTAACACTAAAATTTATAGAGTGATGATGCAAGGTAATTCTGTGGAGGATCTTAGAATATGTAAATTTGCTATACAGCATGTAATCAGCTGGAGATGGTTCAATAGGCTATGGTAGTTTTGCATATTAGTGTTTTTATATGTAAAATATATTCATAAAACTATTTGTATTTTATTTTTTCATGTTGGATCATTTGCATTTTTATTTTTGAATTCTTTTGAAGGGCTAGTTCTGAGAGCTATGCTTCCATTTTCAGCCTTGTTGGTTTGACTCTCGTTTGTTGTTGCTGACAGTCTTCTCGCTTTTGGAGGAAGTATGAACTTCTTTATCAAATTATCCATTGGTGGGATTTCAGAGTTCATTACATAGTCAGAAAATTAAATACAAAAATCATAGCTATAAACCGAATACACATAAACATGCAATAATAATCAATCTTACACACAGAATAGTCAACATACCCATGGATAAAGCAGAATACTACAAGGAACAAATGCTGTACTCCACATAGCAGAAGAAAATGGAGTTAAGAAAATTAAAGCGAAGCTAAAGAAAACATTAAGGACGTAATCACATTCACTAAAGGAAACGAAAGCAACAACATATTCAGTTCATTCCCATACCACCCAAAAACATTTAATACTTAAATTCAAAAAGATCTTTAAGGAGCAAAATATCTTGGTATCTATATTTAGATATTGAGTGTTAAAATTGTTAAATTAAAAAATAAACCAATCAATAGATTCAGAAAATACCAAATAAGTTGTAAGGATTGTAAAAAATGCTACATGGGTCGAACTAAAAGAAATCTGAAAACCAGAGTCAAAGAGCATTTTACAAACATCAAATTGAAACAGGAAGATAAGTCAGCAGTAGTATTTTACTTTTGTAACGGAAACCATGACCTCAACTCAAATCCAAAATTATTAAATAAAATAAACTGATAACATGGGAGAACATCTTAATATGAAAAAATAAGGACCAAGTAATGAGATTTGAAATTGCACCAGTCGATAATTTGATGAAGTTCCTAGTTCGACCACCTGAGAGAAGACAGCAGGAAGCAGATGATAATCGGACCTTCAAGGTTGAAAATGGAAGCAATAGCTCCCAAAACTAGTCCCTCAAAATATTAAGAAAATTAGAAGAAAAAAAAGGGAGGTAGTGTAACAAAACTAACTAAAAATAGTTTTATGAATTAATTTGGATGTTACTGTTGCTAAACTCCTCCAAACATTATGTAATAAAATATATATAAAATCATAACACAATTAATTTAAAGAAAAGATTAATGCTTCAGTGGATATAGCACTTTGAGGAATACATGGTAATGAAACAACTGACTCTCTCTCTCTCTCTCTCTCTCTCTCTCTCTCTCTCTCTCTCTCTCTCTCTCTCTCTCTCTCTGTGCCTGGCCCTGTAGCTCTCTTATTAGAGCACCTGCCTGTCATGCGGGGGTCCCAGGTCCGATTCCCACTGGTGGGGGTGGAGATTTTTCTCCAACAAAGATAATTCCTCATTACACAAATGTAACTGTTTGTAACAAAACTTCAATTAACTTAAGAAAACACCAATTTTTCTTATTAATTGAATTAATAATTAATTATTCAATTAATAAGAAAAACTGACATCATTTTCCAAATATAAGTGAAGTTTTTTGTTACAAATAGTTATATTTGTGTAATATTCATTGCTTCACTGTGGCTAGCTTCAATTTCTATGTAATAATAATAATAATTCCTCATCTTCCCCAGAGTCTGGAAATGTGAATGAAATTGCTAATGGGTGTGTGATCTAATGATTAAAATCCAACAAATATGAGTTAACACCCTCAGTATGTTACAAAGGAGAACAGCCGCCGATATGACCACTGGAGTTAAAGACAGTGTATAAATGGAACAAATAAAAAAATAAAAAACTGACTTTCTAGCCATAAATGGCAGTGAAATTAGATCAAACTCATTTGAGCCACTAAATTATCACTCTATCAAAATAATAATTATACCAACATATAATAAAAAAAATTAAAGAAGATAATATTGTGTTTTTGTGGGTTCGTAGAATTAAAAGGCCGAGTTGCAGTTATTCCTAATGTCCTTTATATCCGTAGTAATACACTGTTCAATTCTGATGTAACAACATTACATCACATATACAACACAATCTTCCAGGGTCGATGACAAAAACAAACAGCGTTCAGTTTACATCAACACGCTCAGCTGTTCTCTGCTTACCTCTCGCGACTGTTTTACAACTCACGACTCACTCTTGTTTCACAACTGTACGCTGGCATGTCACAATCTCTTATATATCTCATTCATAATTTGAAAGACTTCTCGAGCAAATAAGAAAAACAACTATTCTCTGTCAATCAAGATATCGCTAGAATCTTCCAAATGTGCTGGCAAGTCCTTTATCTTAGCTATCTTTGTTTGTCCGCTCTTTGTGAACACTAGCTGCGCTATCATTAACTGCTTATTCAAGCTCTTTATTACCCTCAAACACTGTCCGCCGTCTGTTATCTATTTGCACCAAAACTTTAAAGCCTGTTACCGCGACAATATATTACAAACAAAAGGAAAACTATGGGAAAATTTATGTAACAGCAGTACGACTAGAATCAATACACTACCAAGAAAATCCTCTGTATCAATTTTAAGACTTCTAACAGGCCATGACTGTTTCAATAAACATTTATTCAGGTTTCGTATAGTGTCCTTTCTGTACACTTAAACAAGTTATGGATGGAGCTACCCAACATAACATCAAAATACTGGAGTATAAAAGAGCAAATGACTTCATTGCCAAGTGCTTAACATTAGATACCAACCAAACATATTTGCAAGTTACTGAGAAGGAAACTTGCATTGCTTTAATTCTATTTTTTTTTTTGGAACAGAATGTAAACTATGCTTCATTTTATTTCCTAGTAGCAATTGCTTTGCTTCCAAGTAACTGATGTACTATCTGTACCTTCAGGGTACGGAGATCCAACAGTTAATTGCCGAACCGTGGTCTCCTCCTCCTCCTCCTCCTCTTATATGAAGTCACTTGGAACTGCCCTGAGGGACAGAATTAATAGTAGGGAAAACCACAAAGATAGTGTTACAAAGAGATTATGGCAGTTATAAGGAAATTATCTTGAATGTGAAAGAGAGATTGCATAGTGACATGAAAATAATTATCATAATATCTGTTATTGCCAAGAAGAAACTTATTGTTTTCAAGGTTTATAGCATTCTTCTTTTTCTTAATAATTCTAGTATGTAACGTATGTATCCAAGAAAATATTCATTCTAAAATATCCCTCTTATGTTCTCTAAAGCAGAATTAACTCAACAAATAAATTTTAAACCAATAAGTACAGGTAAAGAAGTTTCTTTTTACTTAACCTCCAACATTAAGTCATATCGGAGTACGAATGAAATGATGTTCAAATGAGTACAGGGTACATAGAGCTTAGAGTTTACGGACATTCATCTTTCAGGATAAGGGAAAACCTCCAACGTTAAGTCATATCAGACAATGAATGAAATTATGTTCAAATGAGTACAGGGTACATAGAGCTTAGAGTTACCAGACGTTCATCTTTCAGGACCTTGACCGAAATTAAAACTTGGGACTTCTTGAATGTGAAGCGATCATGCTAGCACCTATGCTACAGTGGCATGTAGTGCTTACTTTTACGTAAAGAGGTACATTCATATTGAACTGTATTTAGCTTAAATCAATAAAGAAATAAACTGGCCTTGTAACACATTGTCTGTACTTTGTAATTTTTACATTGCTGTGGATTTGACAAGTGTTTCTTTGTGTTTTGAATGCCATATTTAGTATTTCATTTGAAGTAGAAGTTTACAGTTTTAAGAAGGTAAAAGAAAGGATGTTCCTGGCATAATATTTGAATGGCCCAAAGTTAATAATGTTGATGAAAATAGCATACGTTAAGATATTTGCATGGCAAATGTATATCTTAAATTTCCTGCAAATAGCCAGTAATTCATCTTCATTCTGAGTGACCTTTAATAGGTAAACTGTAAAGATATAGACCAAGTTTTACCAAATTTATTTAACTTTATGTGGCATTGACCATTTCCGAGATATTCTAATGCATAATTGGCGCTTTATGAACTGCTATTAAGGCTGCCGAGAAACAGTCACAAATCAATAGAAATAGTTGTGTTCATATCAACCCCACTCTCATTTGCTCTTAACCAGCAATATTTAAGCCCTTTTGTGTAATGCTGTATTTCGTTCTGTAATTTGCACTAGTAAGCGTAGCAGTGATGTCAGGCCCCGTGTATAAAACTAACTTTACATGAAGTTTTGTACTGTCCTTAAATGTCATTATTGTAATTGCTGTAAGTTAATGTTCAATCTGAGTTAGGTTTGTTCGAGGTTAGTAGCATGTGTCGCAGATGCAATATAATAACTAGAGTACTACATAATTTAAAGGTGACGTGGTGAAACAGCTTTGTTTGCCACTCATAATTAAGTGTAACGTACATGACGAGTTTGTATTTATCTTGGATGCATGTAGTGTATAAAAAAGCTTCTGTGACAGTTTGTTTCTACAAATTTTGGATGAAGGATATTATTTTGTTTGTTAATGACAATGTTGAGTACGCCTGCCTTGGTAACATAGATAGTAGCGTGTCTGCTTCACGTTCAAGAGGTCCCAAGTTCGAATTTCGGTTAGGGTGAGCTACCTGGATAAGGTTTTTTCCAAGGTTTTCCCTTATCCTGAAAGGCGAATGTTGGGAAACTCTAAGCTCCATGGACCCCGGACTCATTTGAGCACCATTTCACCCACTTCATTCATCGTCCAATATGACATTGGAGGATGTGAATTACAACAACAACATTGAGTACACAGCGCTGCCAGAGAGTCAGTGTTTTATCCTATAGGAGTTGTTTAACATGCGGTTGTCACTTTTAGATGCATTAAAATACCATTGATCTGGGTTGGGATCATTAGATCACCTAATCAGCTAGGCCATTTAGACCAACATTTTAGTACGAGTTTTATAGATTAAAATAATAAACTCTGGAGCTTGTTTCCAGAATCTGTTAAACTGTCATGTCAACATGTTAATATGTCAATATTATGTCTGCATTGTCGAAGAGTAGTGCCAGACTGAGAAATTCAATGCCTTAGTTGGGATTTGAACCATAGGTCTCCTGGTCTCTGTTCCAGATGCACTTAACCATTGAGCTATCATGGCAATGTGTCGACATAACATTAAATTCTCCAACTGACTCATGTTTTCCGGGTAAACCACTAAGAGTTCTTATATAAAATGAGATATATACTATTTGTGGTGACTTACTATCAGTAAGAGTTAAGTCCCAAGGGTTCATATTTTGGACCACTATTAGGTCAAGTGATGGAAATTAGTGTTTAAAAACAATTTCTATCAGTTAAACTTTTGTCTACATGTTTAGTGCATGGTAAATGTCCATGTTTGCTTTGTTATAAACAAGCATTTTTTTTTCTGGTGCAATTGTAAATGGTACTGTAGCTTTTGAAAAATTGTGTTTTTTACTCCATAAATTAATCAGTTGTGTAACATATTCATCATAGCATATTTCTTATTTTGTGGGGCTACCGACATCTTGTTCCTAACATTTTTCTTTACTACGAGTTTCTCTTTTTACTTTTTTACAGAAATAATGGCGTGGCAAAGTAAAAGGTTCATCCCTCTGTTATCATTATTATATCCCTTGATAAAAGATTGGTCCAGTTTAAATTACATAGCAGCAAATGTTGCAGGAGGTTCTGGGTGTGGAATGCCCACCATCTGCCCCTCGGCTGCAATCTTATAGCGAGATTATCGTGTTTTGTTTTTCCTTCACCGGATGTTTTCATGCTACCACAACAGGGAATCTGCATGTACTTTTATATGCAAATTTCCATTCATGTCGATAATTATGATGATTGCTTGTGCATGGGAGGTTTGGGAGAAAACTCATTTTTTGGAGAAGCACCAAGAGCACGCCAGCTGGATCGGCCAGGGTGGTTTAATAATTCTTGTTGGCGCGTATGTCAATTGCTGTGGGGTGGCATAGCCCCGGTTCGTAATACTAGGCTAGATGTGATAGCCATGCATTGTCGATTATTATAGCCAATAACATGGAGTGGACCCATTGCCTGTCCAGTTGGTATGCTCCAGGAACACTTTGCCTCCGGCACTTTGCCACATCTCTCCAGGGTTGTCCATCTTGTATTGCAGCAAAGCACATTCATGAAAATGTTACCGGTACCTTGCATTAAAATGTTCTTGTAATATAGAAAAATATATAGATACAGTAAATAAGGAGACAGCAAGAACTGAAGTGTAGAAGTTACAATACATAGCATCATGAGACAGTTGCATTTATATTTTTGTACTTAAAGAGTCTCTATAGATCATAATATAACTAATTGGCTAAAAAAGATAAATTTAAGAGTGGAAACTTTTTGGAAAGTTAAAATGAAAGTTATACAGTTAAACATTTTATTCTGTGGTTCAGTATGTGTTGTTGACAAAACAGCATGAGTTTTCAAGAGATAATACTTTTAAGTGAAATTTTAAGGGTGTTACACTGATACCTGGGAATATAAATTTTTCTTTCTCTTCTGTTTTTATAAAATTCAGCTATTGATACACAACCGAGGAAAAAGACTATAAATGGATGCAAAGCAGTATGTAACAAATGCCTAATTGCTTTGATTTGTTCATAAAGCACAAAAATTAACTGAAACCTAAAGTGTCATGACTGGGATGCTGGAAGTTATATTAGAGAATTTTAAAATATGTGTAATATCCACATATCTACGTCAAATCATTCACATATACAATGTCCTTAGTCTAGTAAAGCTATATCTATCTTCTTTTCCTTCATCGTAGCACTTTTATCCAGTTTCAAATTTAAAAATTTAAATTTTATAAAGTAAAAATTTACAAAAAAGCAAAGTGGCTTGGTATGACCTTAGCATAATAAATCAAAACTACTCTAAGCAGCACATTTATTACTCTTATTAAGTTTGTAATTTTCTGTTCAGATGCTGAAAAACGTTACAATTTAAATGTTGGATTTTAGATATGTATCATGCTTAGTTTTGCTGCAACAACATAAGTTTACTTTGCTGTTTTAATTATCTAGTGGATTTATTTTATGTTGACGCTTAGATAAATTTAATGTATATTCATTGATTGAATGTAATTTAATACACAAAGTATAATAATGCATTCTCTGCAAAGCCTCGCTGCATAGAAAGGTACATTTGATATTTAAAATCTGCAATCAAGTCAAGAATTAACTTGTGTAAAGTAGTGTAAAACATGATCGTGAACCTTGTAACTTGTTTACTTGATAATTGTATCCTGTTGACATAAAACCTAACATTTTAAACCTGTGTGAATGATGAATAAGCATCAACACAAAGTTATTAGTCAATGAATTACCAACATTTGGAGGATTGCTCTAGCGAGCTACATTCTGTCATTGCCTTTAAGTATTGATTGCTTTTTGATTAATTTTTCCTGAAAGACTTGGATAAAATTAAGACTAGTTTTGTTTTATTATTGTCATGACATTTGCATTACTTTGGAATGGGTCTACTAAAGTATATAGAATTTGCATGTAGAAGTGAGCTGGGCTATTTACACTTAAGTGAAGCTGTTTTGGTGATGATGGTGAATGTTCTTAGTAGTTACAGACTAAATGTAGTAATTAAGCTACAGCATAAAATTTCCTAATTTTTCTTTAAGCTGTATTTTGTGTAATTACTGAATAATTCTGGAAATATACTAAACTTTATTTTACTGAAGTACTTTAAGTAGCACTGAAGTGTATTTGCCTACCATTTAATAATGAAACCATTTCTTTGAAACTTGACACACAGTAAATGTAAATAAATAAAAAGGTAATATGTTATATATTGAAA
The DNA here is from genome assembly GCA_030765055.1 of Mantis religiosa. Classification (NCBI taxonomy): domain Eukaryota; kingdom Metazoa; phylum Arthropoda; class Insecta; order Mantodea; family Mantidae; genus Mantis; species Mantis religiosa. The sequence continues at coordinate 12,536,867 of CM060960.1, read as the reverse complement.
ACCCAAACTTTGAGTTTATCAAGATACCGACAGAGACGCACCTGTCGCCTCCAATGAACCAAACCAACATCCATTAGTTGACAACAGCTGATGATGTTAGGAAGATCCTAACAAAATGCGTTCTAGGTAAATACTAGCAATAAGTGGAGCATTGAGTATTAGTTCGACTCAAAATTATATTAATAGAAGTTTATTAGGTATTTTTTAATGATTCTTGTACATCTTAAGTATTTTTCAACTCCATTGCCTCAGTGTTAAAGAATGTAAGTTTTTAAGTTAGTGTTTAATAATCTGTTCTGAGATAGAAAAGTTTTATTTCATCTTATATGCTCAGGTTTTAATTTTGTGTGTGCCTTACTTCCTTCTTTCGAATGTAATATTCAACAGTGCAAGAACTCTGATTCAAAAAATTCTGTGATGCCAAGTTTTATTAACCACTCATGCCTCAGACTCTTTAGAATTTGGCCTTGCATGGCACAGACTGTTTAGAATGTGGTCACTCGTGCCACAGACTGTTTAGAATGCAACCGTCATGGCACAGACTGTTTAGAATGCAGCCACTCATGCCACAGATCGTTCAGAATGCAACTACTTGTGCCACAGACTGTTCAGAATGCAACTACTTGTGCCACAGACTGTTCAGATTACAGCCACTCTTGCCACAGACTGTTCAGAATGCAGCCACTCTTGCCACAGCCTGTTCAGAATGCAGCCACTCTTGCCACAGACTGTTCAGAATGCAGCCACTCTTGCCACAGACTGTTCAGAATGCAGCCAGTCGTGCCACAGCCTGTTCAGAATGCAGCCACTCTTGCCACAGCCTGTTCAGAATGCAGCCACTCTTGCCACAGACTGTTCAGAAGACAGCCAGTCGTGCCACAGACTGTTCAGAATGCAGCCACTCTTGCCACAGACTGTTCAGAATGCAGCCACTCTTGCCACAGACTGTTCAGAAGACAGCCAGTCGTGCCACAGACTGTTCAGAATGCAGCCACTCTTGCCACAGACTGTTCAGAATGCAGCCAGTCGTGCCACAGCCTGTTCAGAATGCAGTCACTCTTGCCACAGACTGTTCAGAATGCAGCCACTCTTGCCACAGACTGTTCAGAAGACAGCCAGTCGTGCCACAGACTGTTCAGAATGCAGCCACTCTTGCCACAGACTGTTCAGAATGCAGCCACTCTTGCCACAGACTGTTTAGAATGCAGCCACTCTTGCCACAGACTGTTCAGAATGCAGCCACTCTTGCCACAGACTGTTCAGAATGCAGCCACTCTTGCCACAGACTGTTCAGAAGACAGCCAGTCGTGCCACAGACTGTTCAGAATGCAGCCACTCTTGCCACAGACTGTTCAGAATGCAGCCACTCTTGCCACAGACTGTTTAGAATGCAGCCACTCTTGCCACAGATTGTTCAGAAGACAGCCAGTCGTGCCACAGACTGTTCAGAATGCAGCCACTCTTGCCACAGACTGTTCAGAATGCAGCCAGTCGTGCCACAGCCTGTTCAGAATGCAGCCACTCTTGCCACAGCCTGTTCAGAATGCAGCCACTCTTGCCACAGACTGTTCAGAATGCAGCCAGTCGTGCCACAGACTGTTCAGAATGCAGCCACTCTTGCCACAGCCTGTTCAGAATGCAGCCACTCTTGCCACAGACTGTTCAGAAGACAGCCAGTCGTGCCACAGACTGTTCAGAATGCAGCCACTCTTGCCACAGACTGTTCAGAAGACAGCCAGTCGTGCCACAGACTGTTCAGAATGCAGCCAGTCGTGCCACAGACGGTTCAGAATGCAGCCAGTCGTGCCACAGACGGTTCAGAATGCAGCCACTCTTGCCACAGGTTGTTCAGAATGCAGCCACTCTTGCCACAGGTTGTTCAGAATGCAGCCACTCTTGCCACAGACTGTTCAGAATGCAGCCACTCGTGCCACAGACTGTTGAAATATTAATATGATCAGTTTCATTTGTTTGTGTTGCCTGCGTGGGCTGTAAGATGCAATGCTAGACTCCAGGGATACATCAGCACATCCGGGTTGATTCGTTATACCTGTTGAAGCCCATTTTTATCACTGGTACATGCAGATGACTTTATATTTAGAGTTATAGAGTAGCAGCTGTGATTAGATAGATTTATGGACTCACGTATCACACCTAACGTGCGTCCAGTGCTCCTTAAGTAGTTAAACTTTTGGCCTGAATCACTCATTGCAATTTGAAGAACTGCCAACAAGTGTTTTTGTCATGTGAGGCAACTTCATGGCTACCCCTGCTTTTTTAAACGTAATTCTCGTACTAAGAGGATGGGGGCCGTGCATGTAAATTTATAAAGCAACTTGAAAACACTGGCCTGTGATTGGTTTGGAAAATTAGACGTTTGTGGCTCTGAATGGCCGCGAGCTCTCTGCGGATAATTACATTAATATCGATTCTTTTCCGAGGAGAGGAATTGCAGAGTGCGTATCGAAATCCGTCATTAAAATGTTAGGCCGGACCGCGCACATATAGCCGAGATTAAAAGATTTCTCGTTACACAAAAAAAAGAGAACAAGAACGCATCGAAATAGGAAGCCTCTAGTGAAGGCAGGCACTGTGTTTAAAATAAACCATCCAGTATTTCCATACCACGCAACCTAGCAGCTTCTCTTAGGGGCGTTCGGAAACGTGAAATTACAGAAACCGCCCTATAATTTAGGAAAATCTTGAGAATTGCTGAACCTATTTCGATGAAAATTTTTGATGTGGAATTTTATCTGGTTTTCATCCCAAAGCCGGCCTCCCACAACTGGTTCTGAATGTGGACATCGTATAAACAGTGCGTCATGAACGTCAGTTCCGGATGTCGTACTTCTTATGTTTGACTTCTAATTTTTATTTATTAACGTTCTCCAATATTAAGTCATACCGTACGATGAATGAAATGATGTTCAAGTGAGTGCAGGGTACATAGAGCTTAGAGTTACCAGACATTCATCTTTCAGGATAAGAGAAAACCTCCAACGTTAAGTCATATCGGACGATGAATGAAATGATGTTCAAATGAGTACAGGGTACAAAGAGCTTAGAGTTACCAGACATTCATCTTTCAGGGTAAGGGAAAACCTCCAACGTTAAGACATATCGGACGATGAATGAAATGATGTTCAAATGAGTACAGGGTACATAGAGCTTAGAGTTACCAGACATTTATCTTTCCGGATAAGAGAAAAACTCCAACGTTAATTCATACCGGACGATGAATGAAATGATGTTCAAATGAGTACAGGGTACACAGAGCTTAGTTACCAGACATTCATCTTTCAGGATAAGAGAAAACCTTCAACGTTGTCATATCGGACGATGAATGAAATGATGTTGAAATGAGTCCAGATTACATAGAGCTTAGTTACCAGACATTCATCTTTCAGGATAAGAGAAAACCTCCAACGTTGTCATATCGGACGATGAATGAAATGATGTTGAAATGAGTCCAGATTACATAGAGCTTAGTTACCAGACATTCATCTTTCAGGATAAGAGAAAACCTCCAACGTCAAGTCATATCGGACGATGAATGAAATGATGTTCAAATGAGTACAGGGTACATAGAGCTTAGAGTTACCAGACATTCATCTTTCAGGATAAGGGAAAACCTCCAACGTTGTCATATCGGACGACGAATGAAATGTTCAAATGAGTACAGGGTACATAGAGCCTAGAGTTACCAGACATTCATCTTTCAGGATAAGGGAAAACCCCCAACGTTAAGTCATATCGGACGATGAATGAAATGATGTTCAAATGAGTACAGGGTACATAGAGCCTAGAATTACCAGACATTCATCTTTCAGAATAAGGGAAAACCCCCAACGTTAAGTCATATCGGACGATGAATGAAATGATGTTCAAATGAGTCCAGGGTACATTGAGCTTAGAGTTAAAAACCCCACGACATCGTAGGAAACAGCGGATATCATGGAAACGGCTGATGCTATAAGAAACATTTTTATTTTAAAGTTTGGTCCGGCGACTTAAGAAGCAAAGATCAATACAGCTTGGTAAGCAAGTTAAGTAGTTACGTTTCTTTGACCCAATTAATTTTCTATACTAACTCATCTCCTGACCTGGCATTTAATTTACTGAAAACAGTATTTTGTTTATTAATGTGAATTTTTATAGTGTTTTGTCTTTGTTTATATTTGTTTTATATCCAGTGTTTCATTTGTGGCTATAACATCTAATAAATATCCTGATGATGGGAGAGATGCACACTCTCGAAACGTCGATTTCTAATCGTCTTTTCACCTGGCTTGCTTCCCGAGAACAACTTGAGCAGATGTTCTGTACGTTTTTCTATCCCTTAACGATTTGAGGTGATACAAGATGATGCAAATTTATTCCTATAGGTGACCTAGAAGCCATTTCCAAAAGGTCGGTATAGTCAATTTTGAGAAAATCAAGAATTTGATTTGTCGCGTGTTTCTTTTGTCAGATTTAGTTTTTTAATTTTGTTGGTAGACGTACACTGACATCGATCTTACCTGAATTGTTTTTATATTCTGGAGATATCAAAGTGTGTGGTCTCGAAATGGAATTTTGGGCTACAATGATATACATTTTCCAACAATAGGAGTTGCGTAGTTGATGGTAGTGCTTATTCCCAGCGTTTGTTACTAAACAGCAAGCTTGTGGCTGAAAGTGTGGACGAGAATCCTGAGAAAACTTAAGTAATTGGAGCGAAAGTTTGAATCGTAGTTCTGCCAGCAAAATTTCGCGGGAGGTGGTTTACTACTTAAAGGCCAAAAGGCTTCCTCAGTGCCGTATGGATTTCCGTTTATTACGCTGGTGAATAATATTTAATCCTAAAAGCTGAATGCTAGACTCTCCATGTTCAAAAATATGTAAAATGTGTCATGTTGCGGTCTATTCCTTATTTGTATATAGCACTTCGGCTGAGTGGCTGTCTGAAGAGATTTTGTCCCACTTCTTATTAGGGATGGGTGGATACCAGTTTTTCTCGATACCGATACACGAAATTTTACGCGATACTCGGTACCGCCATTTCCTTCTAGTTTCAATACAAAATAGAATGTTGGTAGAACTGTGTAATGCCAATAAAATTAAATAGATGCACATATTTAATGAGACAAAACTTAAAACCATCAGTGTTCTTATTTTTAAACTCTACATTAGACATTTAAAAGCAAAACAGTGAAAGTTTAAGTTTTTGTTCAAAAATACTAGCATTTTCGCTCTTTCGGGGTCAAGTCTACTTCATTTTCTGTCACATATGAGTCCTGCTGTACTAAATAGTCTTTCAGAGAAAACTGTTGCAGCTGGAATACACAAATATTTAGTTTTGGAAATGTTGAATTTGTTTTGCAGTAATGCAGTGTACTAGAAAGAGGAGGTGAGATATGTAGTGATTTCTTCTTGGGAACTGTTAACTGACAGTTGACACACGATTATTTTCTTGTATAATGTTACTGTACAGCTACTACGTTCCTGACAATTTCTCGGGCTTTGTAATGTTCTACTTGGGGCAATATTATTTTGTAATTTTAAAATAAAAATTTCAGAATCGCCACCGAAGTATCTAAAAAGTATAGAGGGAATTTTTCTGAAGTATCGTTGGATGTCGATACCATGCAAATATCGAGTGTGTCGAGATATCGCAAGTATCGAGGACCCATTCCTGGTTTTTATGTATGAAAACATACTATTTGTGTAAAGGTTGGCTAAACATGGTAAGGTTTGGTAAGCCTTGATTTCGTAGCGATTGACATTCCAACTCCGAAGCAACAATGGTGGAGAGCAAGGCGAGAGGATCCTTGCTGCAGGCGGGTGGCCGTTACCATGGTTACTCATTACCATATCATTTGTGTGTCCACAGGTGAGCTGTAATGGCGCCCAAGAAGGTAGAAGCCCCGGAAAAGAAGCCGCTGATTGGTCGCGTGGGGACCAATCTGAAAGTGGGCATCGTGGGCATACCCAACGTCGGCAAGTCGACCTTCTTCAACGTCCTCACCAAGAGCCAGGCGGCCGCAGAAAACTTCCCCTTCTGCACCATCGATCCTAATGAAAATAAGTACCTCATTTAAATATTGCTATTTTTGCTTGCAACTGTTTTATATTATGATACAGGAATTGTAATTATGAAAGCATAAAATATTGCGTCGTTGTTTAAATATTAGCACATAAAATTGGCGCTGGAAGTAACCAGTGTTCTTGCACTTTTGAGTTGCCAGGATAAGGGAAAACACTGGAAAATAAACCTTTTCACCTGGGCGATCACTTTTGTTCCCGAACGGGTTTGGAAGCTTATCGGTTGGTACTGTCTGCAAGACGGGGGTCAAACTCCGACGCTGACTGAATGTTTCGCGAACCTATGGAAGGGGTATTTCGTTAATGGGACACGACGTACATAAATGTAATTGCTACTGTCTGTTCAGTAAATATTTAAACATAATATAAGAAGGAATGCAAACAAAGCATGTTTTGTACACATGCACCTATAGCTTAACTTTGTACGAGGACTGTTCAATAAAGAATGATCATATTTTTCGCACTAAAATTCAATCTTATTATATTCTGTTAGCTTAACGTGAAACAAACACGCCGTAGTAGTTTCATTGTTGGTACTCCTGGTTCCCGCCTGTGAGAACCAGGCAAGTTCAGACATGTTCAGTATCGCCTACCGCTGTAATTGAGGTAACACGCGAGGAACAATATGCGGCTATGAAATTCTGCTTTCGTCTCAAATCTTCAGTTGAGGCGTATACAATGTTACAGGAGGCCTATGGAGAGTTTGTACTTCCCTACAGCACAGCTCGAAGGTGGTTTAAAATGTTTAAAGAGGGGAGACGATTTCAAAGGAAAGTGGACCCGGTGCTCCAGTTACTGCTCTTACGGAAGAAAACATCAACACTGCTGCTGCCATTGTGAGAGAGGATCGACGAATTACCTTAAGATCACTTTCTGAAATACTGAACATTTCATTGGGTACCACCCACACGTTGGTGACAGAAACATTACACATGAGACGTGTTTGTGCGTGATGGGTTCCAAGACTGTTGATTCCCGAACAAAAGGACATTCGCATGCAGTTAAAGTTGATGTTAGAGGAAGATCCGGAGTTTCTTTCAAACGGCCACGCCGTGGCTCAGTGGTTAGACCGCTTGGCTCTCACCAAGGCGGCCCGGGTTCGATCCCAGGTGACCGCAAAGTGAGATTTGTGGTGGACAACACGGCGTTGGGGCGGGTTTTCTCCGGGACCTCCGGTTTCCCCCGCCATCTCATTCCACCGGTGCTCCATCTTCATCTCATGCATCATCAGTGTCACCGCCTGCGGTGCCGTATGTAGTAAAAGTGGGCGTTAAACACTACACATTTCTTTCAAACGTAATCACTGCTGATGAAACTTGGCTACATCATTTTGATCCTGAGAGCAAACAGCAAAGCTCAGTGTGGAAATCTCCTTCATCACCAACCCCAAAAAAGCAAAAGTGGTTGCTTCTGCTGGGAAAGTTATGGTCATCTCATTCTTTGATATTCATGGAATGGTTTATCAGCATGTTGTACCTGCACACACATCAGTAACTGGACAATACTACAGGGATGTCCTGAAAACATTGCAAGACCATATCAGGCACAAAAGACCACATTTCTGTGAAGTAGGCTAGATGCTGCACCACGATAATGCGCGGCCTCATATTGCTAATGTTGTTGCTGAATATCTTGCAAAAATCAACGTGAAGTGCATACCTCACCCTCCCTATATTCCAGATTTTGCCGCATGTGACTTTTTTCTATTCCCTAACTTGAAGAAACGCCTTCGGAGACTATTTTGAGAAGGACCATCAAAATTATGAGGATGAGTGAAGGTACGTTGTCAAAAAAAAAAAAAAAAAAAAAAAAAAGTGATCATTCTTTATTAAACAGTCCTCGCATGTTGAATAACTTACAGAATAGTATATTCAAGTCACAACTATGCAAACTACAAGGCGCATCCAGAAAGTAAGTTTCCTGTAAAGTAAAGGTATTTTAACCAAGAACGTTGCACATTGTGTAACAGATGTATGACGTAATAAACATTTTGGACGGACAGTTCTCGCCCACTACCAGTGGCGCGGCAGCAGTGTCCCATAGTGACGTCTCTTATCCGTTCTCCCGCCGCCTGCGAGGTGCGGTCAGTGATAAAAGTTCCTTAACGCACAAAACGTACACTCATCGAAATTCGTTGTCATTTCCGTGAAGTCTAGGCGCAGAACATCATAAATAAACAGACGGTGCGTCGCTGTTGTCCATGATGAGAGCAGTAGGCGACCGTCCCTCATCAATGATCATCTGGAAGAGCTGGTGCGGCAGTGCATTATGGAGAACCGCGGTTTACGATTGCGGAGCTCAGCCACCATTTTCCGGTCCTTGTTGCAAGAAATTGTCACAAAGTACCTGCTGTTCAAGAAACTGTGTGCCAGGTCGGTGGCACAAAACCTGACACCCGAGCACTAAAAGAACCGTTTAGAAGCGGCACTGACATGCTTGCTGCGTACCTTGACAATGCACGTCCACGTGCGGCTCGGCGCGTAGCAACTGTTTTGCAGAGGTTCAGTTGGAAGCTGTTTGATCATCCACCATGCAGTCCTGATCTTGAGCACAGCGATTTCCATCTTTTCTTGCACTTCCTGTCCTGCAGCCAACGTTTTGATAACGTCGAAAAGCTGAGGATGACCGTCACGCGCGGCAGACTTCTACGACACAGGTGTACAAAAGTTGATCTCCCGATATGACAAGTACTACTCGCCGGAGCATTGAGGCGTATTGAACTTCAGGTGACCAGCGCTGTCATCGTCCCTTATCAGGTCTTATCTTGTCGATTAGAAATTAAATATTAGTAAGTTGACGTACAGTAAGATACGAAACACAAAAAGAGCGATTGAAAGCTGCGTGTGTCTATATATGTTATCTCACGCCTGTCGATGTATGACACATTACTGTCCAGAAGACATGATTATATGACTATAAACAGCTCTGTGTTGCGAATTTGTTCCGATACGCCCCCTCGCTTTGTCATGTAGTAAGTGAATTATTTTGGTGACTGTCGAAAAAATACCCCAGTCATTTCTGTATCTGTTGCCACTAATGTTATTCATGTAAGTATGTTGCTTTATTAAAAAAGAAAAATGGAAACCTACTTTCTGGATGCGCCTCGTATTTTCACCTAGGAGTCGTAAATGCACAACCATCTCGTTTCGATTGCTCACTGCTATATCACAACAAACTACTCGATGAACTGCACGAAAATTCTCGCTCTACTTATCACTCTTATCAGATTAGAGCTCGGGACCTCTTAAAAGTGGCGCCACCACCACGCCACACAGGCTGGCATTTCTTTGAAGTGGTTCAGAATTGAAGTACGAAATAGCAGATGTAGTACAGCCTTTTAAAATATATTTAAGGTAGTAGTGTTGTCCATACAACGATAAAAATATAGTATAATAAATGAAAGAGAAATGAAAAAAATAAAGAATCAATTAAGCCTCACCTTAACCCTTTCCAGCTTAATGGTGGTGCCACTTTGTGGTGGATAAAAAAATGTTGGTCTTGGGTTGACATATTTAAGTTTTGTTATTATATATTAAAAAAATATTCCGTAAGAATGTTAATCACCGTTTTATTATCCGTGGGTCCTCCCCTTTCTTTACTCTAGCAGTGGCATCTTTGCATCTTTGTTTTCCGTAAATATATTACTAAAGATGGAGTAGAGTTCGTAGATGCCCTTTCGGGAAGAAAAGATACCTACTACAGTTCGTTGCGTGCAGCGTGAACTGAATTACATGAATTTCGTAATTACTGGACGATGAAAATTGAATGGAACTGCAATAGATGCGTAAAATGTTTACCTCGTGTAATAGATTTTCCTGAGGTTACCGTACTTTCATGGGTAGTTGAGCTCCTCCAATTTGACAAAATGTGCCTCCAAATACAGGATACTTTGCTGTCCTAGACGATCTCTCTTGTCCAGGTCTACGATCTTGTGAAGTTTCACACATGAAGTATATTTTGTTTGGCTAGTACTAGTTCTAAGGTACAGAAGCTACTCGTTACTGACATTGCCAAATGGAAATAGAAGTTTGGAGTATCTCTCAATCCCACTCAGCTCCCCAGAAGCATAAAGCTTCATGTGTATCGACAGCAAGTCGTTAACAGCCCCTACTGGGCCAAGGCCTGCCGGCCTCATGCTGACATACGCAAGGTATAGGTGGGCGATCATCCAGCCGATACGGGGAGGAGATGTGGTCAGTACTCGGCACCCCCAGCCGGAAAGCTGGCTTTCTTAACCAGGGCAGCGTACCTATCGTAGCTACTCAATTTCCTCACGATACTGAGTGGGCACAGGTCCTATACTCAAGCAATCCCAGGCGCCTTCTGTGGCAGGGAACCAAAACAGGCCGCCGTAGCCCATTATTCCACAGTGTAAGACGAACAGCAAAGTCTCCCCCGCCCCTAAAATACCTGAAAGTGAAACAAATATCCTCCCCCCCCCAAAAAAAAAAATTCCCAACTTATATACCTACACTAATATTTTTAGAAACTTTGATTTTGTCAAAAATACCACGTGTTTTGTATTTTCATAACAAATGAAATGTGTTTCTCCAACTTTCTGTGAATGCCCCATGAAGTTCATTCTGAATGACTTTTGTATAACTGGTAAACCGTGAGAGATGGACAAAATATTACTACGTAAAAATTGTAGACCTTAGGTAAAATGCGTTTCTTTGTGTGGAATTAACAATTTACGAGATATTCCTTATTTGTTTAAATTTTATAATACTTATACTTTTCTAAAATGATAGTCGATTTTCACATTATTTTATCTCTTGGACATACAAAGAGAACGGAATTACAAAGGCGTCACCTAGACAAACAGTTTTAAAACATCTATCATTTACTCTACTCTATTCCCTTTTAATTCCAATAAGACAATATTTATCTCGAAGTAGATAGACGAATAAGCGTGTGTAACAATAATACACATAACCATCAATAAAACCCGTCGTCTAACAAAATATTTAGTTAGATGCAGTCAGGTAAAGTTGACTGGCGCCAAAAGTAATCTGGCATTCACCCTTTTTGGATACGTACGTTCGAGACGTCGTGGGTGTTCAGGCAATTAAAAATTTTACTGCCTGCTACCGTCGGCTCAGTAGTGTTCAGCAAGTAATATGCAATTAGAGAAACTCATCATTAGGAAAGATAATGGCACTGGGAAACCGACTGCCTACTTTCTGTTTGAAGGAAGGACAACATATTCTCTTAAAATTATATCTCTATCACTTAGAACTTCGAGAAATGAATGTTTCGTATTTTAGAATTATTAGTGTGTCATATTTATAAATTTTAAATGATATTAAGTACAAATTAGCAGTTTTAGAGTTAGAAGTATATTTTAGTGACGTTAAAATCATCTTGTATTGCTAAAACTGGTTGTCTAGGTCACGTCTTTGTAATTCCGTTCTCTTTGTATGTCCAAGAGATAAAAAAACAAGGTAGAAGGGAATGTGGGAATACAGTAGACTTTAAGTGATAGTCAAATGTTTTTAAAATTGGTTGCCTAGATGACGTCTTTGTAATTCCGTTCTCTTTATATATCCCACAGATAAAAAATAAATGAATAACGACTACCCATTTGAGAAAAGTATACCACTGTAAATTTGGTACCAATTACGAGGAATATTTCTGTGAAAACGGAAGTTAGCCATCTTGATCGAGGTGTTATATAGCGACCTCGCAAAATTGCATCGTCGTGAGGTCAGGGGAACGTTCTCGTAGGTAATGGCCTCACGACTTGCTCCATCACACGCTACAACCTTCCTTTAATTGTTGAGTAGTTTTGCCATTCTTCACGTAATGCGTTCCAAATGCCCATTGCTTTGAAAAGGGCTTTAGATGAAAGTGTTAATGCCCAGGATGTGTGAAGATGTAGAGGAATAGGCAGTGCGTAATAATCCCAAGTGTCCAGTAACGAGGTGTTACTTTCAAAGCTAGGGAAGCTCCATATAATTAATTTCATGAAAATAAGAGAGAATAATGACTCAAAGAACTAAGCCTACTCTTTAGTACTCTTTCTGTTGTACAGTCACACGTAGGTCCAGTACTGAGGTCTCAAAGCGACGGAAGCTCCAAGTAATAATGTTCATTAAAATAAGAGAGAATAATGACTCAAAGAACTAAGACTACTCTTTAGTACTCTTTCTATTGTACAGTCACACGTAGGTCCAGTACTGAGGTCTCAAAGCGACGGAAGCTCCAAGTAATAATGTTCATTAAAATGAGAGAGAATAATGACTCAAAGAACTAAGGCTACTCTTTAGTACTCTTTCTATTGTACAGTCACACGTAGGTCCAGTACTGAGGTCTCAAAGCGACGGAAGCTCCAAGTAATAATGTTCATTAAAATAAGAGAGAATAATGACTCAAAGAACTAAGGCTACTCTTTAGTACTCTTTCTATTGTACAGTCACACGTAGGTCCAGTACTGAGGTCTCAAAGCGACGGAAGCTCCAAGTAATAATGTTCATTAAAATAAGAGAGAATAATGACTCAAAGAACTAAGACTACTCTTTAGTACTCTTTCTATTGTACAGTCACACGTAGGTCCAGTACTGAGGTCTCAAAGCGACGGAAGCTCCAAGTAATAATGTTCATTAAAATAAGAGAGAATAATGACTCAAAGAACTAAGGCTACTCTTTAGTACTCTTTCTATTGTACAGTCACACGTAGGTCCAGTACTGAGGTCTCAAAGCGACGGAAGCTCCAAGTAATAATGTTCATTAAAATAAGAGAGAATAATGCCTCAAAGAACTAAGGCTACTCTTTAGTACTCTTTCTATTGTACAGTCACACGTAGGTCCAGTACCGAGACGTGACTTACAAAGCGAGGGAAGCTCCAAATAATTATTTTCGTTAAAATAAGAGAGAATAATGCCTCAAAGAACTAAGGCTACTCTTTAGTACTCTTTCTATTGTACAATCGCACGTAGGTCCAGTAGCGAGGCGTGACTTACAAAGCGAGGGAAGCTCCAAATAATAATTTTCATTAAAATAAGAGAGAATAATGACTCAAAGAACTAAGGCTACTCTTTAGTACTCTTTCTATTGTACAGTCTCACGTAGGTCCAGTAGCGAGGCGTGACTTACAAAGCGAGGGAAGCTCCAAATAATAATTTTCATTAAAATAAGAGAGAATAATTACTCAAAGAACTAAGGCTACTCTTTAGTACTCTTTCAGTCTCACGTAGGTCCAGTAACGAGGAGTGACATTCAAAGCGAGGGAAGCTCCAAATAATAATTTTCATTAAAATAAGAGAGAATAATGACTCAAAGTATTAAGGCTGCTCTACAGTATTATACTCTTTCTATTGTACAGTCACGTGTGGGCCCTTCTTGCATTGCAAGACAGCTCACACTAGAAGCAGACATACTCCTGCTTCCTCTCTTCACTCAGACGTTCCAAGTTTTCTTACAGCTGGCGCACACCTCGTGAACTGTAAGACCAAAGTATGCAATTCACACACTTTTATTAACTTAAAACGTCACAGGAATTCCCCATTTGTCGCCACCAAATACCAATCTACGTAAAATACTATTACTAATGCAATTGAAGTATACTTAGAGTTGTATTTAAATCGCCATATAAAACAAAGAAATAAACTTTTCTTCACACCTATAGCGGCTTCACGTAACGAAATCTGTCAGTCCTTCCTAACTATCGAAGAGTTGTTTGCTTTCGGATACCTACAAAGCGTGGTGTTCAAAGTGAGGAATGCGTAAATACAGAAGTATTCAGTATTGAATAAGCTTGCGGAACTGGTCACTCGAATTTAAGCAGCAGCTACCAAATTGTTCGCAACACCGCTGATGTTTGGAAATCAATTTTGAAGATATATCCAGAGCAATTAAAATATTGTGTGACAGGAATTTTGTATTAGTCTTTGTCTCCTGAAATTGTTGAGGATACTGCGCTTCCAGCGCTTTGTCCCACGCTTTGCCACTGTAAGTGCCGTACGTCTCTTGAAATATTAATCAGAAGACCCTACAATCAAGTCTATATAACCCGAACGCGGTATTAACTTCCTACAGAATTGACACAAGCGCTACATAAGTTGTGTCTACGTTATGACCCCCAGCAGAGTCCCTACTCTTTATTGACAAATTTCGCCGTGTGACTTGTCCATTTGACTACGTCCAGTACCATTGGACAAGAAGGGTCAATATCTTGTGGAAAGTGGGCTCGGTTGCGGTGTGCCCCCCTGTCATTGTGTACTGCTACGTGACTCTCCGTCAACGTATCATTAAAGGGAATAGGAAAATAAACCGAGGTTGTCTTTTGTCTGGACGGACGATGTCTTAGACTGCAGTTTGTGTCTGTGTGGTGAAGTGGGTAAACCAATCCAACTGCGTCGTGGATGTTACAGGGTGAGTCCTAACTTTAGTATTAAATTACAGTGTGCTGTTGAGTTTACATTTAGATTTCATTTATTTCTTAGTTAAAAAAAAGTAAAATGCCCGTAAAAAGTTTAATTTCCTCCAACGTAAAATCAAATCGGACGATGAATGAATGATGCTCAAATGAGTACAGGGTACATAGAGCTTAGAGTTACCAGACATTCATCTTTCAGGATAAGAGAAAACCTCCAACGTTAAGTCATATCGGACGATGAATGAAACTATGTTCAAATGAGTACAAGGTACATAGAGCTTAGAGTTACCAGACATTCATCATTCAGGATAAGAGAAAACCTCCAACGTTAAGTCATATCGGACGATGAATGAATGATGTTCAAATGAGTACAGGGTACATAGAGCTTAGAGTTACCAGATATTCATCTTTCAGGATAAGAGAAAACCTCCAACGTTAAGTCATACCGGTCGATGAATGAAATGATACTCAAATGAGTACAGGGTAAATGTTCAAGAGAAAACAAAAATTAAGGTACGAGGGAATATGGGAATACAGTAGACTTTAAGTGATAGTCAAATGTTTTAAAACTGGTTATCTAGGTGACGTCTTTGAAATTCCGTTCTCTTTGTATTATAACTTCATATTTGAGTGAAGCTTATTTGAAAATTCAGACCAATAACAAGAAATAACTTGGAAGTAGGCACGTACTAAACTGCTTATGTTATTCATAATGAAGTGATTTCCCAAAAAATTGAAGATATAAGTTTTATTGGTGATTAAAATATCATAAAGATGTGCTATTTTAAGCAAACCTGGAGGAAGTTTTTCTAAAATAATTGGATGTTTAAGACGAGGGTATTTTCTGCTGAATGTTCATAACGCATTCTTGGATGTTGCTTGGTTGAACCAAATTATCGAATTTTGTTATGGAATGTGTTATTTTCTCTACCTAAAGTGAAAATAATTGTTCCCACAATGGAAGAATGTTTCAGAAAACGAAATATGATATTTTGGCTATATGTAATTATGACGATAAAACTGCAGGTGCAGTCTGGATATCCTGAGAAGGCAGCAAACCCGCAAGGCCAGGTTGACTGTTCCATTGTTATATACGGTCGTGGGGCTGTCGTGTTTCTAAAAACAAGTGATACTCGTTTACACTTCATAACGACTGTCTAATGTTTCGCGGGCTCATTGCCGTGTTTGTTTTGCGCCAATAGTTTGTATACTGTCATCTAAACATTTTTCTATACTCACGCCATCTTCTGACCTGGCATTTAATTTACTGAAACAGTAGTTTGTTCAGTGATGCGAGTATTGATATTGTTTTGTCTTTTTTTATATTTGTGTTATATCCAGTGATACTTTTGTGGTTATAACATTTTGTAAAATATCCTGATGATGGGAGAGATGTACGCTCCCGAAAGGTCAATTTCTGATTGTCTTTTCACGTGGCTTGTTTACCGAAAAGAGCTAGAAGAGTTTATGTAGTGTTATATTGTCTATCACATTTAATATAGTGTCTTTGTGGGTTCGTAGAATTAAAAGTCCAATTTGCCTAAATTCTAAATGTTCTTAATTTGCGTAGAAATAGCAGTATTACATCACATACACAATCTACCAAGGCTGATGACCACAACAACAGCTTCTGATTACACCCGTTTACAACATCGGCTCTCGTTACAACGTCTGTTCACGACTGACTGTTTACTTACTTTTTAGGACTCACTCGGTTTGCAACATTCCTGTTACGTCTGTCCTTATAGCTATTTACTACTCCACTCTGTTTACGACTCCTCTGGCGTGTCACAATCTCTTATATATACTTCCATTTATAATTTCTAGACTGTTCTAAGACAAACCAGAAACCGAATAATTTCTATCAATCAAGAAGTCACTAGAAATTTCCATTTACCTCATTTATCTGTGTCGGTAGGTCTTTTATCTTCGCAATCTTTATTTGCCGGCTCTTTGTGTACACAAACCGCGCTATCGTAGATAACCGGTTCGCGACAATATTGTGACTTTGTGGGTTCGAGAAATGAAAAGTCCAGTTTCACCACTCAAAAATGTTCTTTATTTCCACCGACTTACAGTTTAACACTTGCCAATTACACAGTATTACGTGCTGCACACAATTACAATTCACCAGTTCGTCCGTTACAATTTCACTTGTACTCGCGACTACGTAAACTCCGATGCACGTACACAGTTACGTACAGTCTTCCGTTGCACAATCTTCTCGTTCGTTAACACGGCGCTCCTTTCCACGCACGTCACTGACTAACACTTACACCAAGAACTGCGACTGTCTCCTCACTCACTAACACACTAACTGACTAACTGCTTCACTTCGCTCCGGCAGCCCCTTTTTATAGGAATATCGCCGCCTTCTGGCTTCCACAGGAAGGTTCCAGTAATGAAAGATTCCGTAATTTCTAGAACACAGGTGGAAGAGAAACAGACCGCACAATCATGTTTTTTTCTTTCCCCCAGCCATCCCTGTCACCACTATAAGACGGACGAGGGGGAGGCGTGGCTAACACGGACCTCCCCTGTCTCCCGCTCTCAGCTGCTTCCATAGGGTGTTCCAACGCCCGCGTGACAATATCAATGCAAAAGTCATTCAGAATGAAATCTTTAGATGATATTCTCAGACAGTGCAAGATGTACATTTTGTATTTAAATATCTTAAATAATTGGTATGTTAATCAGAACTTTAGGGTGATTTTTGGAAGAAAAGGTTTTGAGAAACGTCTCATAAAATACAGCTTAGGTTGAAGGATTTCTTGAAAGTCTTCATCGAATATGTGAGCGAAGTGTAGTTATTGTAAAGGTAGAAACCCCTCGTCAAGGGAAGTCCAGGAACCATGCTAAGATTCCAGCGAATCTGATTTCAGGTGTAGCAATGATTTTTGTTTTTGTTTCAGGCACGTAGGGTACCCGTCCCAGATGCGCGTTTTGACTACCTCTGCGAGTACTTCAAACCTCTGAGGTGAGTAGATACTTCGGAAACATAACAGGGTAGGGATTTGCCTCCACCTACTGTTGGTCGAGCTTTGACAGAAACAAACCTCTCTAATGCTTAGTTGTAGTTCATAAGAAAAGACTGATCTTACGCTATTTTATAATTAAAATATGAAGTTACTGGATCCGTAGTTTGATTGGAAGTTAAACCGAAGCAAATTACCGTTTTGTGAATTTCTGGTGAAACAAAATCCCTTCTCAATCATTTTATGTCGGTTTAAAACTACGTACAAAAGTGAATCGAGAAGATATTGACACATTGCTTCACTCACACTGTTTATTCACAGGACATGTTTCAAGAGCGCTTGCTCCTATCATCAGCTGATACTCGACTAGTGCAAGTTGTAGTGGTTTCCTCTTTCTCCGTATTGTCAATAGATGGCGTGATGTACTTGTCAAAGATGTCCGGTGGTGGAGTTTCAAAATTCATGGCTCTATGACGATTTTTGTTGATGAACAAAATCAACAAAAATCAACAAAAATCGTCATAGAGTCAGGAATTTTGAAACTCCACCACCGGACATCTTTGACAAGTACATCACGCCATCTATTGACAATACGGAGAAAGAGGAAACCACTACAACTTGCACTAGTCGAGTATCAGCTGATGATAGGAGCAAGCGCTCTTGAAACATGTCCTGTGAATAAACAGTGTGAGTGAAGCAATGTGTCAATATCTTCTCGATTCACTTTTGTATTAATTTGTGCTTCACTATCCCTACGCTTCTTCCAAGTTTATACTTTAAAACTACGTGCTCATTCTTGTACCACACCATGTATCTTCGTCACTTGTCAACAGAGGCCTTAGTGTTACGCAATTGTATATATGCCAGACTTGTCACAAAAATGCTACTTTACGTTTATTAATATTGTGACTGTGGGTTCGTAGAATTAAAAGTCCAATTTGCAGAAATTCAAAATGTTCTTTATTTCCGTAGAATTACACTTTGGTCAACCCTTAGAGTAGCAGATTTACGTAACATAAGCAAATACAATCTTCAAGTTCGTCTGCCATACCCACAAACAGAGAGTTCACTTTCACAATACAGCTCCACGATTCTCCAGAACAATCTGAGGAAAGTAGAGTAAATTTATCATGTGGTCCAAAAATCTAGGCATCTTTTCAGCAGTAAAGCATGAGGGAATGAGAAGAAATGGAAACGGTCACTGTACCTTTAATGACACAGTTCATAATCATAATAGTAGACAGAGAATGGATATTCATGTGAATAGAAGTAACACAAGAGCTCATCAAAACAGTGTAATAAACCTAGGCATCACTTTTTTGAATAAACTACATATAGCCAATAAAACCACTTGCAATTTTTCAGCATTTAAAAAGTCAGTTTTGGCATACTTGATAGACCACTGTTTTTATTCTGTTAGTGAATTTATGGAAAGTTTATAATATTGTTAAATTTCTGAATTAATTGTGTATATTATAAAATTCTTGATCTTTATAAAACATTGTTTTGTACAAACACTGACTTATCTTTATTGAATGTGACTTGTTAATTTAAAGTATAGTTAATTGCACTGTAAATTCACAATTTGACGTGTCTTATATCATAGTACACTTTTACAATGTATGATTTACAAGATGAATAAATTATCTATCTATGTATTTACCACTTCGACCATGTGTACGACCGTCTTTGTCACTGCCGATAAACTAGGCACGGCCTCTTTTATATACGACCATTCATGTTTCTGGAATGAACAAGAAGGCACTCGATTCTTCTAGTTATCTAACTTTATTTGTTTCGGCAAGTCTTTTATCTCCGCGCTATCTTTATCTGTTTGTGCGCCACGCCGCCAGTCGCGACAATATCCAAATAATATTGTGAAGTAATGGACTGGCGTTGTGAAAATGTTTTGGCATTCAAACACATTCTAAGAAAAATAAACTCACATTTTTAGCTTCTTTCATTATGCAGTGATTCTATAATACAGATATTTTGTTATTTTTAAATATCTTCGTATTATTTCTTATAAAATTGATAAAGTTACGGTTAATAATTCCGTAAAAGGGTGCCCTTAGTCGAGACGCCCTCGCGAACGCTCCTTAATGTTGCGCCAGACGGGGGTTGCACTCCGGAGGAATTAATTTGCATTATGAGAAGGGAATACGGGCCACTAATTGGTCGGTGTCAAGGAACATAATATTACTTAATAAGGGTGTCGCTGGGCGGCGCCAGGGTGGCGCCGAGCTTGGCGTGGCCGCCTACAATCTTTTCTCGCTCCACCCTCCTGCCGAATTACAACTGATTGTACCCTTTTTGTAGCTTCCCTTCTAACTATGACCATCCATGTATTTACTCTACCTCTCTGGCTTCGGGGTCGATATCAAATTGAAAGTATAGTGTTTTGAAACAATACCGCGGAAGGGACTAGTGGGTATCGACTATATAGTAATAGCTCAAATTGTCTTAACGGTCCTTTCTTCCACCTTAGTTTGTGATCTCGAAGAGGAGAGAGGAATAATAATAGAGAGAATATTGAAATTATGTTATAAGTATATTAAAGGGCAGAAAGGGGAATTATTGAATCTGTGCATGAAGCAACAGAAAAGCATTAAAAATACAAATAGTTGGTGGTCGAAATTGGCAAGAATGGTATCGAAGATAGGCATGGGAGATCTGTGGAGAGGAGAGGAGACAAATTATAACGGTTTTTTGGAAGGAAGTGAGAACTAGACTGCAAGACATAGATAGGCAAGAGATATGGGAAAGTATAAAAGAAAAGAAATCTTTGAAATGTTATAAGCAATTAAAGACAGAATGGTGTACGGGAAAAATATATAGATCAATGTGGCAAAACTGGAAGAGTAGGCTTAGCATGGATGAGAGTTGGAATAATGTCTAAAAGGGTTGAGAAGTAATGAGGTAGGGATATGTGAATTTTGTGGAGGTGAAGAGAGCACTGTTCATTACCTGATAGAACGTAAGGAGCTAACAAATTACAGGAGAAAAATATGGGATAAGAAATAGGATAGTCTGAGCAAAGAGAGATTGGCGGTACACATGCTAACGGGGATGGCAGAAAAATAGATGTATAGGAGATTTCTGATAAAGGATAAGAGAAAAGTGGATTACGGTAAAACAAGCAAAGGTCAAGAAGAAATGACAACAAGCTGCTCAGGAAAACCAAAGGCTTATAGTCAGGGGATCTGAGTCAGCGAGTAAATCTTAAGGTCAACAATTTTATGTATTTGTACAGGATGTATAAGTGGATGTACAATGTTAGTCATTGCAGTGAAATTGTAATGGAAACTGTACAAATAAATATCAAATACTCATGGGGAGTACAACGTTGCAAAGTGATGAAATAATTGTATAATTTATCAAATTATTTTCCTTTGATGTCAACACATTTCTGAACTCCCCTGAACTAATGATGCCAGTCCTTCTGAAGTACGTCAGAAATCAAGATTTTAAGACGTTCCTCTGCTTAAACCGAAACAATTTAATTTAATTTTTGGGAACAAAAAGAAATCTTGCAGTGCTAGGTCAGGACTGTATCCATGGTGATGACTTTTATTACATCCAAACTACACTATGCCCAACGAGAGAATAAAGTACCGCATCACTCCGCGTCCACATGCGTTTTTTTTAAATATATATTCTAATAATAAAATTATAAAACGATCTTTTTTATTTTTTTAATAAATTAATATATTTTTTATCAAAAAAATAATAAGATCATTTTATCTAGTTTATAATTTTCTTGTCCTTATTTAACCGTTTTTTTTATTGTTTCCGTTTATTTTCCTACCTGTTTTCTTTAGTTCCACACCTATACACTATACATATAAACACCCATGCCCAAGGTGCGACTCGAACCCGCGACCCTCTACGTGGCGGAACGCTAGAGACATACGCTCTAGTGACTGTGGTTAGGAGGGCCGGCACGTTCGGAATGACAGTACTGTTACCCCTTTTTTAAATATACTATTAATATGTATTAATATTATGAAAATGCATTTTTCAACACAAAAAACGCGTATTATTCAACCCAACCGCTTAATCGCTTCGTTAAGTATAATATTAATATAATTTTTCGACACTAAAGTAACATTTTCGAGCTAAGTATCACGCAGCACTCTTAACATCCATGCAAATTAACTACTACTTACGTATTTTTCGTACTCTTTAGCACGAGACTTGACCATTGCCAACAATTCCGCCTTAACATGACCCTCGTGTAACCATGTAATGATGTCACTTGTTTGGTATGCGTTCTAACCTCACACTGTGATAGGGGGCATTATCCATCACAATTCGGTTGTAATTTGGGGAGAATCTTTTCAAACCATGATTTGAAAACGTCGCCAGTCATTTCTACATGATAGTCTTCCGTTGTTTTGGAGACGAACAGAAGCTCGCAACCCTCGACAAAGCCATCGTCACTTCCTATATGCAAAACTATAACACACTTACCCCTCCGCGTACGATTTCTAAGTCCTGCACTTAAACCATATCGAAATGAATGTTTTTTAGTTCACTTTGGTGTCAGTGCATACTTCGTCGTGCGTCCCTCGTTAACCCACGTCTCGTCTAAATAAACTCCCCACGTTTTACGGAGTCCCTTAATATGCGCGCGCGGCATGATTTACTTTAATTACAAACTAACTTAACTATCTATTAATATATGTTTTTATTTTAGTTAATTGGTGGAAATTAATCATTGCTCCATACTAGCCATATATAGGCTAAGGTTTTTGATAGTCAACATGAAAAATTAATTGCCACCGCCGGGACTCGAACCACAGATTCCCAGACCTCCGCCCAGCCGCTCTAACCCATTGAGCCACCATGGTCAATTCGCCGTCATGACAACCTCTCCATCTGACCCGTATATTTTCATCAATTAACTAAAATAATAAGAGTTAAATAATGAAGCCTGGGACTCAAGTACTTACGATAGTCGCCACAAACGGTGTATCTCAGATGCGAGAGCCCCTAATGGTTTCCCGGGGAAATACACCATTCAGGTGGAGAGTTTAATGTCATGGCGGCAAGTTGGCTATGGTAGCTCAATGGGTTAGAGAGGTTAGGTGGAGGCCGGGGAGGGTTCTGTGGTTCGGGTCCCGCCCGTGGCATTGAATTTTTCGTGTTGACTATCAGTATACTCAGTTGTTAGCCTTAAGATACTACGAGGGTGTTTGAAAAGTTCTCGACCTCACGCAGAGGCCGCGGCACAACTTGCCTGATTTTTTTCCCTTGTATTGGCACACATGTTAATATACCTTACGTAAAATTACAAGTCATTCCATGCAATAGTTGACTGTAGGCAGTTTGGAGCAGTGGAAGTGGGCATTGCTTTGAAAATACAGACAATCGAATATCGTGCTGCGATTAAATTCTTCGTAAATGAAGGTTTAACACTTACAGAAATTCATCTGTGGATTGAAAATATATATGGTGACTCTTCACCTTCAGTTTCCACTGTGAAGAAATGGGCATCCGATTTTAAACGTGGACGTGAAAGCGTCCAAGACGATCCACGCGAAGGGCGTCCAAAACAGACACCGGAAGTTATTGATAAAGTACATGACATGATTTTGGAAGATCGGCGCACAAAGGTGAGCGAAATTGCTAATGCTCTTGGAATTTCAAAGGAACATATTGGTCACATCTTGCATCAGGAATTAAACATGAAAAAGCTTTGCGCAAGAGGGCTGTCGCGCTTCCTCAATGTGGATAACAAACGCATTGGCACGACACTTTGTGAAAAGTGACCGCCTGCGCCGATACGTCACAGTGGATGAAACATGGATTCACTACTACACACCCGAATCCAAGCAATGGTCGAGACAGTTAATGCGCAGAGGATCTACTCAAAAGTCCGAATACTCTGGCCTCCTACCCGGGAGCGATGGATAATTCCGGGGCTCTTTCCATTGGGCAATATCTGATTTCTTAAAAAGCCCCCCCCCCTCATCGACAACGTCAAGACGGGATGGAAGTGGATACGCCTCTTACGTGCGTCAACCCCGCAGGGAAGACTACCGAATAACCTCGGTGGGGCCTCCTGGTGATCTAGCACACCTTCTACTAGCTCTGCAGGCTAGTACCCGGGACTTATGAGGCAACCCTCTACCCCCTCCGGGCGGCCGTAGCCTGGCCGGAGATACCCGATTTCCCGTGGGTGTCGGGAACACTGCCCCCTCGAGTCCAACCCAATCCGAACAACTCCCATACAGGAGGGGCTCGGCAGTTCGGTCCGAGGTTCCTCTTGTAACGTCAGAGGTACCACGAGTGCTAAGGGTCCGCAGCGCCAGCACAACTGCCCCATTCAGGGAGGGTTCGAATGTTCGGCCCGAGGTTCCTCTAGTAACGTCAGAGGTACCACGAGTGCTAAGGGTCCGCAGCGCTCGCACCACAGCAGCTGAAGGGGATGGAGACAGTGGACTGAAGCTAGTTCTTCAGCTCCAAAGAAGGCGAGGATGGTGCCATTGACGGGAAAGGTCATGGCGTCATTGTTTAGGGATGCTAAAGGAATTTGGTTGATTTACTATCTCGAAAAAGGTAAAACTATAACTGGAGAATACTATTCAAGTTCAAACCAAACTGAATACAAGCATTCGTGAAAACAGACCCAGGTCATTAGGACAATGCACCTGCCCACAAAAATGTTTTGGCAATGAGGAAATTGAGAGATCTGCAGTATGAAGTGCTGGAACCTATTTCGCAAATTTGGCTCCCTCGGACTTCATCTGTTTCCAAAACTGAAGAAATTCCTCGCTGGTAGGCGTCTTTCATCCAATGAAGAAGCGATTGCTGCTGTAAATGGGTACTTCGCAGCACTTATAGAGCAACACTACAGAGAAAGGATGATGCCATAGCAGACAAAATGCATTGATATTAGAGGAGATTATGTTGAAAAACAACTACTTCAAAAGCAGGAATTGTCGTTTTTCACTAACAGACCGAGAACGTTTCAGACCACCCTCGTAGGTCCGACTTTTGTAGACTTTGGTTCGGTATGAAGGACTGACTCACTTGCACCAATTGACTTCTGTTTTCAGGATACTAAGATTAAACCCAAGAGTAATCACCGGTAGAAATATTCCAAACTGAATTTGTGGTGCCATCGTAGAATTTTTCGAGAGTGTTTGATACCAATCGATGCGTTGTTGTTTTTGATTGGGAGTCAGTTTATGTAAAATCCATTGACAAACAACCTCAACAACAAAAAAGCTCTGATCACCAAAGCTAATATATACAAATATAACAATTTGTAATTTAAAACTTCACTTATAAGAAATGATGACACTTTTGTTATAAATTTTGAGGATCTTGATTTCATGGAAATTCTTCCACATCCTCAACCGGAAACAACAAACCTGTCGTCATCGTTACGAACGCTAGATGTTAATTTGTTCTTGTTAGTATTACCAAAATCTAAAAGTAAAACAAATTTGAAAACAGAATCAACTGTCGGTATTTCAAAATTCATTACGTGATGTTTGTTTTTTAAAATAAATATCTTTTCCCAAACCATTAAATGTATCGGACCATTTAATTGTTTTAATAGTTTAACTTCTGGATTTATTTCGATTAAATAGTCCGATACATTTAATGGTTTGGGAAAAGATATTTATTTTAAAAAAGAAACATCGCGTAATGGATTTTGAAATACCGGCACTCGATTTTTTTAAATTTGTTTTATTTTCAGATTTTAGTAATACTAACAAGAACCGATCGCGATAAGGCGGCTTGAGCACACAAAGGAACTGATAGGCGCCCGCCTCGGTAGCGTGGATGGTAGCATGTCTTTCTCACGTTCAAGAGGTCCCGAGTTCGAATCTCGGTCAGGGTGAGTTACCCGGATAAGGTTTTTCCAGGGTTTTCCCTTATCCTGAAAGACGAATGTCGGGTAACTCTAAGCTCTATGGACCCTGGATTCATTTAAGCATCATTTCATCTATTCTTCATCGTCCGATATGACTTAAAAGTTGGAGGACGTAAATAGAAAAAAAACTGATAGGCGGATAACGATAGCGCCGATAAACAAGAGACGGATAGTTTATCACAGAGGTGAAAGACTTGCCGGCACCGATATAGTTACATTCTAGAACATTCGTGTTTTATCTGGCGACATTTTAGAGAAAATTCGATAACAGTCTGGAATTCATGAATTTGTGTATAAAAAGAAGCAATGGCTAGTGATGAGTCAGTTGTAAACAGAGTGAACTGCAAGTGTGAAACACTGTTGTGAAATGAGAGACAGCCAGCTGTGTTGCTGTAACGAGAGCTAAGGATGTAATCTGCCGTCACTGTTTGTTATTGTGATCGACATTGGTAGACTGGTACGAAAATAAAGGAGATCTTTAATTTCTGCAACTCGGCCTTTTAATTCTACGAACCCACAAAGTCACAATATTAACATCTAGCGTTCGTAACGATGACGACAGCTTTGTTGTTTCCGACTGAGGATGTGGAAGAATTTCCATGAAATCAAGATCCTGGACAATTTATAAGAAAAGTGTCATTTCTTATAAGATAAGAAATTATCTTTGTATATTTTTACCTGCTTCATATTTTACGTATTTACTAAAGTTAATGTTTAGCTTCAGTCGATTTCACGTGGAGATGCAACTCGAAGATTTTTGAACGGAATTTCCCATGTCAAGTCACCCTTTATGTGGAAATAGTTTTCATAATTTTGTTGGGAATAGCGTAATTCTGAATTTCTTTGGCCAGTTGTACCATAATTTTATTTGGGAAATTAACATAACACAGTTTACATGGGTTTGGTGTAGAAATGGAGGAGTAAAAGTGGGAGATATCGCCCCTCCGGAATTTACGATCTGTTTTGGGTGACGCAGTTAGAGAAAACCCTGAGGGTAGTTGCGTCATAAAAACCGTATGCGCTGGCACTAGTGTAATCGTCTGTTGGAAGTCGCAATCTTAAAGAACGTCATTCAGCTGTTTCCTGGGTAACCAACGTACTTTACTTTTACTGCCAAGTCTGTAATGAAACTTTCGAGAGCCTGCTTTCCACGAACCACGTGTACTAGCTTCAAAACTGAAGCTCTCTTTAACCTCAATTACCAGAAAACATGTAATGTATGTACTCATGACTTTTTCTACTCTTAAACTCTTGTTACAAACGTTTTGTACTTGATAATCGAAATAATACGAGGCGTGTCCGTAAAATAAGGTCTCCAATTTTATTTCATATAGAAAACATGTTTATTGTCAATGAATGATACATTGATGGAAAGTCGGAACTTACAGCTATTTTTCAACGTAATCATCATTGCGATCGATGCACTTTTGCATGGACTGTGGCAGTTTTTGTATACCCTTGTCGTAGCACTCTCACGAGAAGTTCCGCAGGTAGCGCTCAACCTCGTCGGTCTGGAAATGTGTTCCATCCAGGTGTTACTTCAACTCAGGAAACAGATGATAATCACTAGGTGCTAAGTCTGGACTGTAGGGGGATGGGTGAGGATGTCCCATCCGAACTGGACCAGGAGATCAGCTTTCGGTGAGCACTTTGGGGATCCACCTCGCATACACCTTGCGATAATGCAAATGTTCGGTCAAAATCTTATCAATCGTAGTCTTACTGACTTCAGGGATAAGTTGGCACAGCTCACGAACTGTTACACGCCGATCTTAAAGCATTTCTTCCTCCACTTTTGCAATTGTTCGGGCTGAAACCGAAGGCCGACCAGAACGCTCTTCGTCATGGACGTCTGTACGTCCGTCTTTGAACTCTCTGACCCACTTTCGCACGTTTTTGACGTCCATACACTGTGGCCCATAACTGACGCATAACTGACGATGAATTTCAGTGGGGGTAGTACCCTTGGCACTCCAAAAAAAAAAAAAAAAAAAAAAAAAAAAAAAAAAAAAAAACGGATCACTGCACGCAACTCGCACTTGGCGGCGGAAGTGATAGGAAGCTCCATCGCAAACGGCTGCCCAGCCAAGACTAATGGTTGCAACGGGTTCCTTGTGGTGGGGATTTGAAGGGGTGAAGCCAAGCTACAGGCCAGTGTTGCCGGATCTCGCGTAATGACGTTCCTCACGGCTCCAGCGTCTTGGAGACCTTATTTTACGGACACACCTCGTATATTTCTAGACATCGTGCTATTGCTAACCCCCCTTCTAGGTACCGAATGGGATAACTCAGGCGATCACGTCTGTGGCCCGCATTCAGGAGGTCCGGGTTCGATTTCCGTGGCCGACCTACCAGACCCATGGATTTCTCCGGGGTTTTCCCGGGTCGCCAGACAAATGCTGGATACGTTAATAACATCCTCCGAGCTTCCTGTTGCTCCATTATCATTTCACATCATCTCTCATGTGGTGGTCGGCAGGAGTCTCGGCGCTGCATGGCAGGATGATATGCTTCTGGTAAATTCTTTATCCTCCAGTAGGACGGTCTGCGGTCTCCCAACCCGATCTCATGGTGATGGTTCCGCACCACAGTAGGGTGGGATGCCACTGTCCTGACCTGCCAGGGAGTTTCCCATTGGTAAAGTGTAGAGACCCTGTTCTCAACACCTTCGTGGCTCCGTGAAACGTCCGCCCTCTGTCTCGTCTTGCCTCATCCTTCCTTCCGGGGATGCCCCACTTAAGACATAGGTACAATACATAAGTTTGGACCTCCGTGTCGAATTTCCCTCCGTAGCACAGTCCAGTCCGGTCCCTTGTAGGTAAAGTGGGGTAGTAAAATGCTGTAAGATCTGGTGACTTTATGATGGCTTTGAAATGACTAACACGATTTTGCAGTAGTTTCTTTCTTCTTTTTTAAATTTACATACTTCAACGTTAAGTCATTGGACGATGAATGAAATGATGTTCAAATAAGTACAGGGTCCATAGAGCTTAGAGTTACCAGACATTCATCTTTCAGGATAAGAGAAAACCTCCAACATTAAGTCATATCGGACGATGAATGAAATGATGTTCAAATGAGTACAGGGTACATAGAGCTTAGAGTTACCAGACATTCATCTTTGAGGATAAGAGAAAACCTCCAACGTTAAGTCATATCGGACGATGAATGAAATGATGTTCAAATGAGTACAGGGTACATAGAGCTTAGAGCTACCAGACATTCATCTTTCAGGATAAGGGAAAACCTCCAACGTTAAGTCATATCGGACGATGAATGAAATGATGTTCAAATGAGTACAGGGTACATAGAGCTTAGAGTTACCAGACATTCATCTTTCAGAATAAGGGAAAACCTCCAACGTTAAGTCATATCGGACGATGAATGAAATGATGTTCAAATAAGTACAGGGTACATAGAGCTTAGAGTTACCAGACATTCATCTTTCAGGATAAGAGAAAACCTCCAACGTCAAGTCATATCGGACGATGAATGAAATGATGTTCAAATAAGTACAGGGTACATGGAGCTTAGAGTTACCAGACATTCATCTTTCAGGATAAGGGAAAACCTCCAACGTTAAGTCATATCGGACGATGAATGAAATGATTTTCAACTGAGTACAGGGTACATAGAGCTTAGAGTTACCAGACATTCATCTTTCAGGATAAGAGAAAACCTCCAACGTCAAGTCATATCGGACGATGAATGAAATGATGTTCAAATAAGTACAGGGTACATAGAGCTTAGAGTTACCAGACATTCATCTTTCAGGATAAGAGAAAACCTCCAACGTCAAGTCATATCGGACGATGAATGAAATGATGTTCAAATAAGTACAGGGTACATAGAGCTTAGAGTTACCAGACATTCATCTTTCAGGATAAGAGAAAACCTCCAACGTCAAGTCATATCGGACGATGAATGAAATGATGTTCAAATAAGTACAGAGTACATAGAGCTTAGAGTTACCAGACATTCATCTTTCAGGATAAGGGAAAACCTCCAACGTTAAGTCATATCGGACGATGAATGAAATGATTTTCAACTGAGTACAGGGTACATAGAGCTTAATCACCGGTCATTCATCTTTCAGGATAAGGAAATACCTTATCACCCTGACCGAGATTAGAGCTCGGGACCTGCTGAATGTGACGCCATAGAGTTTATTTTGCAGACCGTAGTGTAACAAAGGGAGTGAAATGGAGAGGCTGCGTTTAATAACTGACTTTCTTTTACATTTGGAGGCGTATGTAAAAAAATAGTAAACAGAAAGAAGAGTTGAGAAAGTTCATCGAAAGTTTGACGAATGATAATGGAACAAACGGCAATCAAATTAAAGGTAAACTTTTGGTACATCGCATATTCATCGAGTGCCAATATTACAGTCCGTAGTTCGTCTTTTGATCCTCGCCACTTTGGCTTGCCTTATCTGAATTGCAGATGCTGCGACAGACGGGGGTGACTAACATTTCCTCCCCCCACCCTCTTTAACCTTTTTTCTGCAAGGGTGAACCGTCGCAGCGCCGGAAAAATGAGTATGGAAATTCCAAATGCGTTGTCATTATGTCGGAAAAATTTTGGATGTTTTTTTTTCATTCCCTCTCGTTTTTTTATTAGGTTGGATGTTGTTGCCGCCGTTACGCGCCCTTCTTATTCCTTAAAGCGAGACGGACGTTAATGTCTGTAACGCGAACTGTTGGTAGCCTGCTTTGTAGCTGACACGTCCTGGATATGCAGAGTCAAAACAAACCGACTGCTTTGTTCGCGATTCGAGTTGTTTGAGAAATAAAGCTGCACTTACTTTTGTAGGGTATTTCTTTCATGAATAATAAACATGCCCTTTTTGTATTTATAATGATATATGTGAAACGATTTAAATGATTATGTAAATCGATGTAGTAATTTAAATAAGTAAAAATATATGTAATTTTGTGATTGGCCGTAGTAATTGTATGACGTAATGTGGTGACGCATTAAATCGTCCAATCACAAAATTAATAGAGCAACGATAGTTAGGAAAATCAATAATCTTGGTAGAGATGTTTTGTAATCGTGAGTGGGATGAATAGTGGTGGAGGATCAAGAATTTTTTATGTAATAGTTGGAACTGTTTAAATATAACAAAGTAAGAATTTATCGATATGATGGAGGTAACCTGCAATTGACTAGGAAAGGAAGTTCAAGTAAAATGTAATCCAAATAATACAATTAAATTGTTACAAAATTTGACTTCTCCGAAACTTTATTCCGAACCACGCCTGAAACTTAGATTCTCATTACTCTTATTTAATCAAACACAATCATCAAGAAACAACTCAAAATTAACTCTGTTATATCTGGCTTCTCGACTTGGGTCTTTGAAACAGTCAACGTGCATCCCATTTGCAACATAGAAATCCTGCTACATATGTATATCCCTAAATAAAAATAATTCATATTTCGTGACAAATTTACAGTCTTCATTATTCGTAACTGGAGCAGCAAATGTTTATTATAAAATAACGTTTATTGATCTATAGTCTCTTCGGCCTTAAAGTGTTTGCTGGTGTCTACATTCGCCGTAGCGACAGAAGCAGGAAACCCGAGTGGAAATTGCTGTTACTACATTGTCAGTTATTTGATTAATTCAAGTGAATAAATGTAATTCAACTTCCAAAACATTTAAATACGACGCTGAACATTTTACTTCCATTTATTAATACTTGGACTTCCCCGATTGCGATGTTTACTGCAGTGAAGCGATGCTCTTCCACTCTATTAGTTAACCACTGGCGCGATAGCCCTAAGAGGGCCAAGGCCTACCTACCCGACTGCCGGCCTCACACCCCCTTATGCACGGCAGAGGTGGACGATCATCCAACCTATACGGGGAGGAGATGTGGTCAGCATCTCAGCATCCCCCAGCCGGAACGTTGGTTTTGGTGACCAGGGCCGCTTACCTATCTAAGCTCCTCACTTTCCTCACGATGCTGAGGGAGCACCGCCCCTACACCCGGGACCTAAAATCCCCACCACATGGGTGGGATCGAACCCTGGCCGCTTTCCGTGGCCAGGGACCAAGGAATGCGGCCTTAGCCCGCTACGCCACGGCGCAGGACTTAGTATTGCATGTTAAGTCAGTATGGCGAGGTGCTCAGTTCCTCTGAGTAGTGTACACAAACATAAGAGTGGAAAGCTTGTAAAAAGTGGTGAAGAGATTATTGTATTTAAGGTGTTTAACTTTTTCTTTCAATTTATGACTTCGCTAAACTGACATGTCTGCGAACACTGTTTTAAATGTGAGAAATGAAATTAAGCAAACAGGAAGTGTAAAAAAGGGCCTAAAAGAAACGGAAAAGGCCATTAAGTGTTTTAGGGCAAGTGGATCATTTTTAAAACGTGCCGAGTTCTTTTTTAACAATGAGCCTCCTACTGTAGATAAGGTATTTGATTTAGTAAGTTTTTACTTACAAAATTGTATAGCTTAACTTTTCTTTAGCAGTTTCTTTAATTGATTTAGTTAATAAATACGAGCCAGGTGCTTTCCATTCTTTACCTCTGGAGAGCGTCACGCGTCTTATCTCTTGAACCAACCAGTCGGCTAGCGTAGAAGGGGTCGATGCCGGATTGTTTGAAGTTGCACCTCTTCCGACTACCGTAGTCCCGTTGCGAGGTCTGAGGCATTGCTGCAGAACGGTTGGCTAGCATGGCTTCCACGTGCACAGAGTAGTGGACTTCAATGCATCTATTCTGTTGGCCGCTCCTTATCCCTAAGAAGCATCGTCTCTTTCATACGTGGAGGACGAAATTTGGCGCCGGGCTTCAAACTTTTACGCTAAATTGCCAACACTTAAGAGCGTCCTAGTTAGGTCATAGGGAGATTATGACCCAATATATGCCGATTTAGAATGTTCCCGGTACCACGTATGGCTTGCGGGCACCCGAGATAACATTGCAGCTAATCCATACAGCAGCTAAAACTGACTTCTACACAATCCGTTCAAGCTGTATGACATCACAATTAATCCAGCTAAATTGTATAAGAAAACATCAGGGTGTATTAGACTTTGCATCCTATCCATCATCCCGAAGAACTAAAAGTTATCTCAACAAACCCCATACATTCCGACAAAATCCCAATAAAAGCCCCTACCTGCTGTTAAACCCTTGATGGATGGATGTGCAGCAAAAACCTCCAGGCTTTATACAGCCTCCCAGCACCACGTCAGAACTAGACAACAATGTCCAACACTCATTCTATAAAATGCCATACATTATATATAAAGCTGTATTATAATGCAAAATGGAATATGTATGGGAATTTTTACACCAGAGAACCAAATATCCTCACTGTAGCATTCAAGGAACTCGTCCCATCCACCATTGTTTTTTGTGAGGCGACTTACAGCGCCCAGCACGTATGCAACCCAATGTACATCAGTGTACCGCGCTTTTCCTGCCTAAGCTTTCCTGACGGGCATTTTCCTATCGGCGTACGATGCATACACTGAATATGTTTAGAAAACCAAACCAATCGATTTTTTAAAATATAATTACTTTTAGTGTTTTTTTTATTATTCCCCTGTAGGTACTATCAATACATGCGCATTCGAGGAAACCTCTGTGCGCCTTTTAAGGAGCGAGGTAGGGTTTGTTTATTTATTTATTATAGATTCCATTAAAATTAGAAGATGCTACACAGAAACG
>CM060960.1:12281445-12500350 GCA_030765055.1 Mantis religiosa | reverse complement strand
TAGTAAACTGCAAGATAAAAAGAAACATTGTGAGTTTTAACACGATCTACATTTTTTGTGTCGTAGGGTTTTGTATTTCTTACGATGTACCAATGCTTTACCTGCCCAAGATGTAGATAATGAGTAGCGACCTTCTATTTGAGAAAAATACAAATATTGAAAAATTCATAGAAGTAACAATATTTTGTAAGTGGTTAACTCCAGAAAGAGGACGTAAATTTTGTGCTTTGGCGGAGTCTACATTTTTTAGTAGTAAGATTTTATGAATTTCCTACGATTTATCGTTCCCTTGACATGACCGAAGGTTAAAAAAATGAACAAGACTTGCTACTTTTTGAGAAAAGTATTAAGTATTGCAATGTTCAGATAAATATCTCGGAGGCACCTAACTCAAAGAAAGAAGGGGGGAAAAAGACTACACATTGAATAGGTAACGTTTTAGAGTTTAAAGAGTAATTATTGAAATATAACAATTCATGTACGTCGAAAGTGTGAACGAATGTTTCGTTTGTGGTTGCAGCAAGGTGCCGGCCTTCCTAAATGTAGTGGACATCGCCGGGCTAGTAAAGGGCGCCGCTGAGGGCCAAGGCCTAGGAAACGCCTTCTTGTCCCACATCAAGGCCTGTGATGCCCTCTTTCATCTTTGTCGTAAGTATACTTGCTCAATGTACTAATGATAGCCGTGAAGTGTATTAAGTGTGCACGATTAGTCCGTTAATTACCATTGTTTAAATATTTTGTGTTTGCCAAAAATGAGTTTCACTAGAGATTATTTCTGGACTCATGTGTTGTTTTTTTAAACCATCATTAGCCCTTAAAAATTATGAAGATCGAGTTAGAAGTGCATTTGGCGAAGAAGTCAAATCTTTGTTGGCGTTTCAATTAGTACCCGCGTTTCAAAACATATGATGTTACTAAGGGAAGTTACTGTCATTTGTTACACATTGTCAGAACAAATTTAGTGCTGATTCATAGGTTAGTTCGGATTTTACAGACGTTTCAATAAGTTCTTTATAGTGTTTTTGCTGAAATGGAAAAAGTGCAGTATCGTCCAGTGATTCGGTTGTTACTTTTAGGTGAGAAAACTTGTGAAGAGATAAAAGCTGTTTATGGAGACCTTTCACCTTCTATGATAACAGTTAAATATTGGTGTAAGGATTTAAACGCGGTCGAATATCCGTTTTTGACGAGGGCGCCTAGGACGCCCTGCAGATGTGGTTACCGAGGAAGTCATTGTAAAAGACCACGATATGATTTCCGCTGACCTTCGAACTAACTGGCAGAGGCCATAGACACGACAATTCATATTTTACACGATAAGTTGGAGATGAGAAAGCCCGATGGGTGCCGCGTTTGCTCCCAGTGGATACGCGGGTGTGACTTTCAACTTCCAAGCTGTTTAAGCGAAATCTTAAGGACTTTTTTGCGTCGAGTTGTCACTGTCGATGAGACCTGGATTCATCATTATACTGCGGAAACCAAGCAACAATCAAAACAATGGGTTGCCTCCGGAGAATCTGCTCCAAAGAGGAAAAAGACGGTCCCATCGGCTGGAAAAGTGATGGTGACGAATTTTTTTGGGATGCGAAGGGTGCCATGCTCATTGACTTCTTGGAAAAAGGAAAAACGATTACTGGAGAATACAACATTGAGTTATTGGCCCAATTCGACAAGAAGTTGAAGCAGACACGGCTACATATGGCGAAGAAGAAAGTTCTGTTTTACCACGATAATGCCCCAGTACACTCATCTGGAGTGGCCGCCTCCAAACTGCATGAACTGCTGCCACGCCTGCCATATTCTCCTGTTACCAAACATGCTCGAACAAAATTTGGATCAAATAAGGTCATCGTGGAGTCTGAGGCGTATTTTACAGAGCTTGACAATTCTTATTTTTTGGAGGTGTTAAAAATGGCAGGAGCCTTGGCAGAAGTGTACATCCCTAAACGCGGACTAGGTTGAGAAATAAATAATTTTTATTTGAAAAAACTGGCGTCTTCATTCTCAACAAATGTATTGAACCGCACTGGTAAGGCAACAACTGAAATTTTCAGTCTGGCTCTACTCATCCAACAGCCTACACACGGCTAGTGTGGAAGAAATAATTATTTCCATCAATTTACCTAAAAAACATAGTGGTTTAACTCTGAAGTCTGGAACTTATGTACTTACAGCATAGTAAGTCGTCAGAGAAGGTGCGTGTCTCATAGCATACGAGAACCCCTAGTGGTCTACCGGGAAATATTCCAGTCAGTTGCAGAATTTAATGTCATATCGGCTTGTTGGCCATAGTAGCTCAGTGGTTTGGAGCAACCGCACGGTGACCGGGAGGTCCGTGGTTCAAATCCTGGCTATGGCATTGAATTTTTCAGTTTGGCTCTGCTAATTCGCAACAATTTGTAGTTGTTATAATGAATCAAAACAGATTAATTTTTTCTTAGTGATGAATTTTTGTGAAGAACTAAGCCAGGAACTGTTGTTAGTGATGAAATTACTGTCCAGCAATGTTTGACGGACATCTGGACATTGGTATGAGTGAAATACAAAAGATTTTACATCAACAGTTAGACGTGAGGAACTTTGGGCTACATAAACTGACTCCCGATTAGTAATAACTTACTGATCGGTGCAGAAAAAAACTGCAAAAATTCCAGGTTGGCTCTTGAAATTTCGTTTGGAATGTGGTAACATTTGATGAATCTTGGATTTATTGTTGTGATACTGAAAACAAAAGTCAATCGGCTCAATGGATCTTAGGAATGTAGTCGAAGTCCGACAATGCTGGTAACAAGACAGTTGACATATTGCTACTATAACATTAGAAGATAGACGTACCGTCTGTAGATTGATGCAAAAATGATCAGCGAAGTTTTATAACAATAATGTAGAAAAATATGTAAAAATAAACATCAAAATTTTCTGTTAAGTTGTACAGAATAAATAACAGATACAGTAACATTTTAAAGTTAAAAATAAAAACATACATTTTTGGCTATTTCATCCAAGTCGTCTGCCTTTGATAACATGTATCTGATAGGAATGTGTTCTTTTTGCTCTTGAAAACAAGTTAAACGCTACCACGTACCACGACGCTATAGGGACGGGCACACATCCTTTCATGAATTTCACGTGCCATCATTTCAGAACTGTTAAATATTTGTATACTTTAGTTACCTTTTCTTTTAAATTTCCTCATGGTTAAGAAACACAAGGTACTTCCGTCTGGTGTTATGATACGTGAAGGTCAGTGAATCTGGTTAAGATGCAGATTGAGTGCAGGCACGTTAATGGTACCTGGCAGCACTCGCAAATTGCTGATGTGTCATGCCACATCATCCAGGCCCCCTCCTGGTGCGTGGGCGTGATCGCCTTGCTTTTGTAGCCCACTTACAGCCGGAGGAACCGAGCTCAGGGTATGGTGCTGTCCTGTTTTATTAATATTACTTCCAGTGGTTGACTTCTGACATGTCAGGAAAGTATACGATAAAGTTGGTGAAACTGAAATGGAATTTTTATTTACGAACGTTCCTTAAGTGCTGTGGTTCTCAGCTTCCCATTTTATACTGGGCATGAAAGAGACAAGTGTCTTTCCCTACGTTAACGAGTGCTTTTGTTTGAATACTGCTCTATATTATTTACACCAGACCTGGGGAAGAGTGTCATTTCGTGATCACCAAGTGGTAAATCAGTTACACCTAATGTGTGTACTGCAGATAAGGAGAGGAGTACTGTTCCCCAGGCCTGATGTTTGACATGGACTTGTGTTTGAATATGGCATCACATTATGATTCTTTGAATCTCCCCTTATGATTTCTTTGATCCTGCAACCTTGTCCTTAAAAGCACGTCATTAAATACCTTCCTCAGCGTTGACCTTTTATAGGCACTTCATTTCCACTTGCGGGAAGGAGGAGCTCCGTTTTAAAACAGTGGCAGGTTTTCAGAGCATAACGTCCCTAAAAATTATCCCTCTTTTCACATCTTTAACTTTTTGGAAATGTTACCTTCACTTTACTATTTTGCTGACTGTGCAAAATCAGCATTCCTTCCGTTGTAGTAGTGCCCGCCTATGTAGCGTTACGTTCAAGCGGTCCCGGGTTTTAATCTGGGTCAGGGAGATAAGGTTATTTTTTTTATTTGTTATCAGGGCCTTTCCCTTATCCTGTAAGCTCTATGGACCATGGACTCAAAATAGCAAGAAATCTAGGATCAGTCAAAAGGTCACTAAAGTATTCCAAGTACGGACGCGCAATACAAAAAGTCAAATAGCGAGAATTTCAGTCTGAGACAAACTTGGATCAGAAATGTGTATAGGTTGGAACGTGAGTGTGACGACGGAAAACTTGGTTCGTTCTAAGGTGATGGATTTTGTGGAGAAAGTCTTGACAATGTAATGGGAAGAAATTCGTGAAGATTTCGGGGCGTTCTGGGTTATCATATGAATCCTACGCAAGTAGACTGAGGGAGGGTTTAACGTGCATAGGATCGACTCTTGTGTATGGAGAACAAGGGGATATAATTTGTATCTCCGACATTTCATAGTAGTATATGAAACAGGGATTCGTTACTACGTGCCAGAGACGAAGGAGCAGTGCAATGGGAGAAAGTACTTCACAGAAAGAAACAACAATTATATCTGGTGCTGTCATGGTGTGGAATACCTCCAGAACTGTAGACATAAACACTACTGCTGGACCAATGGAAGGATGCTTACACAGGCTAAACGTCAGGAATTGGTGTAAAAGTGCATCATCACTTTCGCTTCGAAATGATTTTTCTATATTTGCCGGATCCAGGAGAAGAGGTGGAAGCTCACTCATACGCTTGAGCAAATTTTAGGTTAGGCTGGCCCCGTAGCTCAGTCGGTAGTGCACCTGCCTGCCGTGCTAGGGGTCCCGGGTTCGATGGTGGTGGTGATGGGGATTTTTCTCCGACAAAGATAATTCCCCATCTTCCCCAGAGTCTGGAAGTATGCATGAGAGAGAGAGAGAGAGAGAGAGAGAGAGAGAGAGAGAGAGAGAGAGAGAGAGAGAGAGAGAGAGAGAGAGAGAGAGAGAGAGAGAGAGAGAGAGTGTGTGATAATGATTAAAACCTAACGAATACGAGTTAATAGCTTCGATATGTTCCAAAGGAGAACGGCCGCCGACATGACCATTGTAGTTAAAGGCGGGATATAAATAGAACAAGAAAAAAATCTTAGGTTGAACTAAATATATCACGAGGATCAATCAGTTGTGATGGTTAAACACAGGGTCATCTGTCGTGACTTGAGGGGAAGTCTCCTGGAGTATTTTCTAAAGTCACCTGAAAGAGAGTAAATCCTTCAGAAGTAGAAGGTAGAGTGATTGCCTTATCCAAGAGATTCCCTCAGTGCACTTCAGAGCCTCCCTGAGCTGTACAACCACCAATCCCCTGTACAGCGTATCCAGGACGCCCTCCATGTTTTACACGCCTCTGGCGTTAGCGTGGTGTGTGCATGGGTTCCTGGTCACGTGGGTTTGCGGGGAAATGAACTCGCGGATTCGGCAGCTAAGGTGGCAACGATGCAACCTAGGGTCACCATCGCCTATGTCACAGCGGAAGACATTGGGCTTGTCCGTAGAGCGACGCTCTCGAGCTGGCGTAGGCCACGCTGTGGCTCAGGGGTTAGACCGCTTGGCTCTCACCAAGGCGACCCTGGTTCGATTTGTGGTGGACAACACGGCGCTGGGGCGGGTTTTCTCCGGGACCTCCGGTTTCCCCCGCCATCTCATTCCACCGGTGCTCCATCTTCATGTCATGTATCATCAGTGTCATCGCCTGCGGTGCCGTATGTAGTAAAAGCGGGCGTTAAACACTATACATTTCATTTTTCTCGTGTTGGCGCAATGAGTGGCAACAAGCTTCGAACGGTGAAGGTGCTTCCGATCAACTGGGCGACCTCCTGTCGCTTATCGTGGCGGGAGGAAATTATTTTGGCTCAGTTGCGCATTGGGCACTGCTATTTTACCCAAAGCTTTTTATTGAATCGGACCGCGGCTGCAGTTTGCCCGCTGTGCGGTGCGGAACTGTCGGTGCAACACATATTTTTAGATTGCTTTAGACTAGCTTGTCTCCGCAGGTCTCTCCAGCTGCCGGCCAGCTTGGCAGAGATACTCGACGGTGGGCAAGGTTTTAGCGTTCGTTTTAGATGTAAATTTTAGAATTTAGGCCGAAGGACTTTCGGTATTTTAACCTTTTTATTGTTTTAGCTTCCGTTTTAGCTTTTGCCACATCG
The DNA here is from genome assembly GCA_030765055.1 of Mantis religiosa. Classification (NCBI taxonomy): domain Eukaryota; kingdom Metazoa; phylum Arthropoda; class Insecta; order Mantodea; family Mantidae; genus Mantis; species Mantis religiosa. Next base: position 12,494,095 of record CM060960.1, on the reverse strand, counting down.
TCGTGTGTTTTTTTTTTATTTTTTTTTTTTTTTTTTATTTTGACTGTATTTAATTGACTGAGTTTTAGTTTGTTAGCCTTTATGTCCTTTAATTAGTCACCCTATTGGTCTTTTAAGGGCGCTGATGACCCTGTAGTTGAGCGTCCTTAAACCCAACTATCATCATCATCCTTCAGAAGTCGACATGTAACTCAGGCTGCTCTTAGCAAGGGCGTGATTGTCTTTGCTAGTCAATCTTCTGGGAGTTTAAATATGTAATTCGAGCAAAATTGACTGCACATGTGGTACTTAATGGTAACAGGAAATTTTATATCTATACTTCAACAAATCGTGTCATGTTGGGTATAAAATGTTAAATGTGTTTTCTTGGAAGGCCGAAAACTTTTATAACACGCCTTGTTTAATGGTCTTGCTGGTACTTTAACTATTGCAGATCTAAGTAATCGGTGTTCAGAACTGTTATGAGAGAGATTAAACTGATTGTGGACCAGCAAGGCAGTTGGAATAACGAGAATATGCATTTATGAAACGTAATCGGTAGTGTGGCCAGGTGTACACGTGTTAGTTGTCCGGTAGCCGCTGAGATAATAGCGGACCACCGCCTACAGGAAAAAATTGAGTGACGTTTCATTGTTTTTTGGTCGTTAACTGCAACTGCCCTACTTATTAAATGCCACGGTACAATTATTACATTAAGAAACCACAGCGCCACTGAAAGAACCGAAAACATCGTGCTACTATACTCACAGGGATTTCTCTGCCCACCGTATTACAAAGTATTCTTACAAATATCATCTACTTCACGTCAGTTGAGATAAAACTTTCATTAACATTTTACTGCAGGAAGAAGGAAAATACAGGAGTTGGAATCCGTAGCCGTGTGTTTAAAAGCGGGTCGTTTATTTGCTGTTCTTGAAACTCCATGACATTGCGTGGAAGAACGGTAGTATTGAACAATTCAAACCAATAACTTATTTCTCAGAAATTGTGTGTTTTAAAGGTTCGAAGTTTGTTGAGTAGTAAGCTTTTCTCTGTCCTACCTGTTACACACTAGTGTTTTCAGATGACTTGCACTGCCTAAACATAATGAAGATTGGCTTGCAATCACATCTGTCCAACAATTCCCATCTAAGGCAACCATTTATAATTGATATAGCAAAATCAAAACAGATCGGTTTTTTTTCCTTAGCGATGGATTCGTGAAGGACTAAGTCCAGGAACTGTTGTTACTAATGAAAATATTGTCCAGCAAAGCTTGACATTTTAAACAAAACATTTTACATCAATAGACTTGAGAGAACTTTGTTTTCGATGGATTTCAAATAAACTGACAACAACGCATCGATTGAAGCAGTACATTCTGAAAAAATTCCAAGTTGGCGCTTTATATTTGGTTTGCAATATCGTTACTCGTAATATATCTTGGATTTATCGTCATGATCCTGAAAACAAACGTCCCTCGACTCAATGGATTTTTGGAGCAGAACCTAAGTCTACAAAAATACGACAAATTCTTAGCGCTGGTAACAAGTAGATTGTCCTACTGCTACTATACCATTAGAGGATAGACTTACTGTTACTATAGACTGGTATACAAGCTTAATATTTATCCTAAATAATTAAGAAACGCCCAAAACGAAGAATGCGAGGATCGGCTGATAAATTACAGCCTTCACAATAATTTTTTTCTTTATTTCTCTACATAATCTCCAAAGAACTAATACACTTCTCATATCGGTGTCCTAATTTAACTAAACCATCTCTGTAGTACGATTTAGAATGATCCTCAAAATAGCTGTTTACCGCATCAATGACCTCCTCGTTGTTGTGAATACGTCGTCCTTCAAGAAAGTTCTTGAGGTTCCGGAACAGGTGGTAGTCACTGGGTGCTAGATCTGGCAAATAGGGTGGATGTTCAAGCAATTCCAACTTAAATTTGCACAACTGGACGATGGGTCGGAGTATCGTTGTGAAGAAACAAGATTTTTTCTTTGCTAAATGAGGTCTTTTTCTTTTCACCTCATCACTCAAATGTTGCAGTAAACCTGTGCAGTAGTCACCAGTGATACTTTTACCCTTTTCCAAGTAATCAAGTGCATCCAAGTAACCTGTGCATCCCAGAAAGCACTCGCCATAATCTTCTTAGCTGACAAAATTGACTTTGCCTGTTTTGGAGTTGTTTCACCTGGCGCAATCCACTGTTCTGATATGTGATTTACTTTCTGAAGTGTAGTGATGTATCCAAGTTTCTTTCATGGTAATAAGCCATCTCAAAAATCCACTGGGAATTTTACGGTAAAGCTCCAAATTCTTAGCAGAAACAGTTTTTCTTTGCAACTTTTGATCAGGTGTCAACAAACGCGGCACAGACCTTGTGGAAGCCCAAAACAATACTTAAAATATTACCTGCACGTTCTTTTGAGATATTTACAGCCTCTGCTATTTCAAACAACTTTAATCTACAGTCTTCCAGTACTAAACAATGAATTTATTCAATGATCTCTGGAGTTGTTACTTCCACAGGACGTCCAGAGCGAGGCTCATCACTAGTACTCGTACATCCCATTTTAAATTCTACAACCCACGTTTTAATCATTGTATATGAAGGGGCAGAGTCTTTCAATGTACTGTCCATTTCCTCCTTGATTTCTTTAGACGTTAAACCTTTCAAAAGGAAGTATTTAATCACTGCTCGTTTTTGAAATCCTCCATTTTGGTGAAATCTCTACATTTGTCTTGTTTAAGATGATGACATTCAAAAACTAAATAAGTTATTGAACTGTAACTATGGATACAAGCTAGTCTATAGTTAAACTATATGATGCTATCCGTCAAACTGACCCAGTGCCATCTGTATGTGAGACCCGGGATTTTTCAGCCGACCCTATTAAGTTTACATCATGACAAGGCATGGTCGCCTACAAAAAAAGAAGACAAGTTAGTATCAGGATGCCCTAAAGCTCATCACCATGGATACAGTGCTGGCTATAGCACCTTATTTTGTTTTGTTTTGTTTCGAATAATAAAATATAAAGACCCTTGACTCTCACCAAGGCGGCCTGGATTCGATCCCAGACGACCTTATATGAGATTGTGGTGGACAACACGGCACAGGGGCGGGTTTTCTTTGGTATCTCTGGTTTCTCCCGCCATCATTTTACCAATTGCTCCATTATCAACTTTCCTTTCATTCATTTCGTCCCCGTTCTGTGTACTTCTCTTACTCTCATACCAGCCATCGAGCTGATCAGCCATCCTGGGTTCTCTGTCTGCTCCAGAGTTTGTTCCTCAACCTTTATACCTAAAGACATAAGGATCCCGTAACACCACGATAGTGTAAAACTAGGGAAGTTAAGAACTAATGTGCTAGGATTTGACAACGCCCAAAGAACACTATAAAGGCCATATTGCTCTCTAGTTTTGGTTATACCTAAACCTTGCAATAACATCATTTACTCGTGATCTGCTGTTTATGTACTGGAGTACGATTTTATGACGTAGATTTGAGTTAAGGTGAGTGGTAAAAGCGCTGGGTCAAAAGGTATTGAGTTTTGATTTCTCTACTGCGCCCCCTGAACCGCTATTTTTTGTTAAAGAAAAAGGCCCGTTTATGCGTCTTAAAATGTTTGTCCTAGAGGTGGACCTTTACGTACAAATATTAAATCTGTATGTAAGTGTACACTTGGGTAGATGTAGGTGGGGAAAACAGTTGGATCTCGGGGAGGAAAAGGTGAAGGAACCTAAGAAACGTACGGGCAAAGGAACAGAAGCTGCAGTGTACAGAGGCCTACCTCAGAGGGAACGGGGTAAAGCTCGACTCGGCAGTGGAGACTAGAGTCGACCTGTAACGGGAAAGACCCAGTGATCAAGGACTGTCTCGCTGGGTTAAATAGCTGTTAACAACTAAATGGTGCAGCATTTGAATTTCTCGACAAGGAAGGAAACGCCCGCCGCCAGGAAATGTTCATTTTCCAGTCGATGACTTTTCATCAACACACACCTCCGGTTCCTCGACAATTATCGACTAATTTAATTTGTTTTCAATTAATTTGCCTGCTTGCCCGAACGCAAATAATGATATGGTTGCATATTGAACAGGAAGTCTCATTGTTCTGCCGAGGCAATTTCTTGAGGGAGTTATCGACAGATGTCGAGGACAGGTGTGCGTCCGACAGTAGTTCATCTCACCTCTCTCACACGTCACTTTCTCTACTTATTATTTACACGTACAGAAGGGATACCAGCTATTTCTTATTAATGTCTATACGTAGATAAATCATCATTGTGTAGTAGTCAGTTCGCACTTTTATTCTCTTTGCAAGATCAAAAGACGCCCTCCCACATAAACAGAATAGCGACTTCTTCTTTGACAGAATTGTAAACATTTTCAAATGCAACCAATAACAAGGAATGTATAGTACAATTTTGTCATTTCTTACTTTTTTTAATGTCGTCCTCCAACGTTAGATCATATCGGACGATGAATGAAATGATGTTCAAATAAGTACAGGGTACATAGAGCTTAGAGTTACTAGACATTCATCTTTCAGGATAAGAGAAAACCTCCAACGTTGTCATATCAAACGATGAATGAAATGATGTTCAAATGAGTACAGGATACATAGAGCTTAGAGTTACCAGACATTCATCTTTCAGGATAAGGGAAAACCTCCAACTTTAAGTCATACCGGACGATGAATGAAATGATGTTCAAATGAGTACAGGGTACATAGAGCTTAGAGTTACCAGACATTCATCTTTCAGGATAAGGGAAAACCTCCAACGTTGTCATATCAGACGATGAATGAAATGGTGTCGAAATGAGTACAGGGTACATAGAGCTTAGAGTTACCAGACATTCATCTTTCAGGATAAGGGAAAACCTCCAACGTTAAGTCATATCGGACGAAGAATGAAATGATGTTTAAATGAGTACATGGTACATAGAGCTTAGAGTTACCAGACATTTATCTTTCGGATTAAGGGAAAACCTTGTTACCCTGACCGAGATTACAACTCGGGACCTCTTGAACGCGAGCTTTGTCTCGCAGTTTTATAAAGATGTATTATAGATATATTTATGTTTAATGTTGATTTCTCGCACATTAACCTTTTATATTTCAGAGCTACGTTTTTGTAAAATATTAAAAGTATTGTTATTATGTATATTACTGAAGATTTATTAATGCAGCTGGCAGCCAATGAGCTAGCTTAATGTGGGCACCAAACATTAAAATGTTTTAAACGTTACCTCATATTTCGATATTTTTGTTTAATTTGTAGAATATAAACCATATGCAAATGTTATTTATTTCTCCAATTTAAGTGAATCTTGTTGAAGAAAAAATATAGTTCCTGTAGAATCAGATCCATGGAAGAAAAGAGTATTGGACTAATTTAGCCTCGTCGAGGTGATCGGCGTCTTGGTGATGTTGCATCGGAACGCTCTTGAACTGTAACCCCATTGCAGGTTGACTTAAAGGGTACCTGCGTTGTCTTATGTTTCATTAATTTTTTGTGGCACTCGACTCACGTCTTGTGTGGCCGCCTCGTGCACTTCCAGAGCCGCACTGGCCCCGTTATACCTCCAAACTTACACGGAACTGCTGACGTCAGAAGTATCACTAGTGCTTATCAGTTCTGACTAGTTCTGTAACAGAATCGAAGATTGAATTTTTGTACTCACTAGCTAATCGTCAACACAATTAAGGTTAATTTGGTGCCACAAATTGCCACGCGTAGGGCTGAAATGAAATCAGGTTAGATGCCACAACTGAGATTTGAACCGTGGACCTTCGGTTCACCGTACCTCTGCTCTGAGCGCACTGGTTACTATGTACCACCAGGATAGTCAGTTCTGGAACTGACGCATATTGTCCAGTAAATAACAGGGCGTTCTGAAATACGTACATAGCATGTTTGGTTCCCCAAAATAAAGTTCTATGCTCCGGCTTAAAGTGCGTACGGATGTCAACGTTACGCCGTACCCGTTCTAGAGCCAGTGCAACAGTGAAGCGCGAGTGGAAAGGAGGATTATCGATGTAAGAAAGTTTGTGTTTTCTTATTGTACAAGTTTCTAGGAGCAATTTCAATGCACATTCGTTATACGAACTTGAAAAATAACAAAATGCCAGAAATGAAGCAATTACATACCTCCTTTCCGGAAAAGAAGCCCTATTTCTCACTTAGACTGAAGAAACACAATCGTATTACACGCTCAACTGTCTCAGGTAGTTAACTCTTCGTTCCAACACAACAATGCACTACCGTCATCTAGGGAACATCCTCTTTTTTTTTTTTTTTTTTTTTTTTTTTTTTGTAATTTTACGTCCTCCATCGTTAAGTCATATCGGACGGTGAATGAAATGGGTGAAAACCCCGGAAAAACCTTATCCAGGTAACTCACCCTGACCGAGATTCGAACTCGGGACCAAACAGACTTTGAAGAACAAATCCGAGTAGTTCGCCACTTTGAATCACCCGATCACCCGTTCTTATGTGAGATAATTCATTTGGTTCCATCATTTTAAAGTGCTCTGAGGTTTGAATAATCGTAAGCTTTCACGGCCGGAGTATAATTTGAAGATAGAAGAATTTTCCGGGCTCAGGAGCCGTGGTCTCATGGACTTGGAACATCCATACGTTTCGTTCACGTCTGCGGTGAACATCATCAGTGGTGGCGTGGTCTGAGTCAGTTGTGACTGAAACTTCACCCAGAAGACTCGGACCACGCCACCACTGATGATGTTCACCGCAGACGTGAACGAAACGTATGGATGTTCCAAGTCCATGAGACCACGGCTCCTGAGCCCGGAAAATTATTCTATCTTCAAACTCTGAGGTTTTATTTTACAAAAAATGGAGGGAAAATTTTTATTTAAGAATTGAAGCTGAAATAAAAAAGCAGCATATGGGGTAATGGAGAAATTACGAATATATATTTGAAAACAATGATAAACTGCATCATCATGCATAACTATTTGTACTAATAGGGTAAAAATCATGTTAACCAGTGTTATCGGCCTGAAAAATGCTTCGGGTTATAAATGACTTGTATTTTAAGCTGTGAAATTAACGTATTCAAGTATGAAAACATTAATACTTCAACGGTTACAGTTTCTGGTGCTTAAATTCAGAAGTTATTTAATTCCACATCCCTTCCTCACAGTGATAGAGGAGGATAGCTGGGATTTGAATCATGGATCTTTAAAGCAAACATACGTTCCCGAAATTAAATGTTTGATCTATTATGTGAATGAACTAGTAAGACCATTCCGCCACTTGCGTATTATGTCCGCGCGTGCTCTGTGCAGTAATTAGCTGTCATGTTTGTTCATTAGTTAGGGAAAATGTCGTTTCCATGGACACAGCAGCCTGCCGCCTTGCTGCTTGGCCCAACACTTTGCACGTATCGTGTAGAAGTCCTTTCATAAAGTTTAGAGAAATATGCTCGTCTAGGTCTCGTGAAACAAACATATTTATCTACTTTATGATAACCGTTCTGCAAAATAAAATTGTTCTTCGCCGGTTTGCGATCTGAAAGGTGTTAACTGACCTGGATGTGCTAAATTGAATATTGCTTTCCATTCTTCTCTATCACGTAAGATTTTCTCACAAATCACAAAATAAATTTTGAAAATACTGTTTTTGGTATAAAAAGACGTGCGTTAACACACAATGCAAAATCAGTAATAATAACATATAAACCACTACATACCTATTAAAGAAGGCGTAAAGTTATTTATATCTTGGCTGGAAGGATGACTGCGTTGATTACCGTTTTATTGTGGTTGAACTTCCCTTTTGAAGCACCAACAATGCTCCACCGACTCTGAAATCTCTCCATCTCCTTGATTTCTTGATGGAATCTTTCACCCTGTTCATCATTGAGGGATTCCAAATTGTCAGGAAAATAGTGTAGATGAGAATTCAAAAAATAAAGCTTTAAACTCATTACACCGAAGAGCTCGTAGCTTTTGTAGCATATCTCTCACAAGTTCTTCGTATCACGGAAATTTTATACTTCCAAGAAACTTGCCCACTATCTCAGTGCCCGCCTCGGTTGCGAAGATGGTAGTGTACCTGCCTCACGTTCAAGAGGTCTCAAGTTCGAATTTCGGTCAGAGTGAGTTACCTGGATAAGGTTTTTCTGGGGGTTCCCCTTATCCTTAAAGACGAATGTCGGGTAGCTCTAAGCTCTATGGATCCTGGAGGCATTTGAGCATCATTTTTACCATTTCATTCACCGTCTGTTATGACTTAAGGTTGGAGGACGTAAAATAAAAAATAAATAAAAACTACCTCATTTAAAGCGCACCATGCTTGCAATTCAAAAATACACCATCCTTCATTAGTTGTCCTATCTGAGGTCCTTCAAATATACCCTCTTTTATCTTAGCTTCGGATATCACAGAAAATTTACTGCTCAGGTACTTGAAACACGAACAATTCTTGTCCAGTGCTTTCACGAATTGTTTCGTAATACCTAATTTTATATGCAAAGAAGGTAATAACATTTTCTTTGGATCAACTAGACTGGCACGGATGGGTTAGAATGGTGTTAAACGTTTTCTCTTAGGCCATTCTCTCACTGTCCAGCGTTTAACCCTGTTTCTACTGTCTCATTCGCATAAAAACATTTGGGTATTTTGTATATCCTCCTTGCTGCCATAGTAAGATACTTGATACCTTTAAACCAATAAATAAACACCAGTTGTTGCTATTATATGTTGGTCTTTCATCTTAAAGAACTTGGCTGTTCCTGTACCAGGAAAATGTGGTGTCTGGAGCCAGTATATTCTTTTCTTTCAACCTTGATCTAAGTAATTCGCTCGACTTTGGTAAATCCTTCAACTATTCTGGACTAAAATGCTGTGACTTGTCTTCAGCAGTGTCTTCAGAGAAATTTTCATCTGTATTGGAATTTTCTGTTGACCCAGAGACAGAAATAAAATATATTTATAATAGCAATTACATGTGTCCAATATATAGAAGTATCGAATTTCAATAAAATGACACGTTATGTAAAAACTATTTTCGAAATCAGCGTGTTTGCTTCCATATAAGTAGCCCATCTTGTTTCAGGCTGAAGCGATTGTCAGATTTTTGTCAAATTACACTCGCGTGCTTTCTCTGCTTTTGCCAGAACGTTTATTTTTCTGTTTTCACGTTAATCCAAATTGTTGTCGAGGTCTAAAATTCATTCAAACCCATTTTATTTGACGGGCATACGATAAAAGGTCTTTTAAATAACTGAAGTCCTAAGGGACGATGTATGAAATGTTTCGGGTGTGACTCGACAGCTTACGTACTCTGTAAGGCCATACATATCGCTTTGTTTGCTAACAGAATATGTACATTTTCTCCTGCTAATTAGTATTTTTAGAACTGTTTTGATATTTGGGTGGCGTCTTCAAAATATATAAGTTAAACCTGCTTTATACGTAACCCAGTTACATGTAATTCATATTTACCTATAGATATTTGCAGGTCCGGGGAAAAATGTGATTTAGAAACATGTTAATAGAACCTTATTTACAATTGAGTTTGCGTAATTAGATGATCAAAGGGCATATGCTGTCTTAAAACAATTTCGAGACGCATGTTCCTTATCGCTGCTGACAGTGGCGCAAGCTCAGCGAGCCGGTTTCGGCCCGGAAACAAAAGACAAACACGTTAGCCCGTAGGTATATGTGTCTGTGGGCGTAACAGTGTCACAGCAACAAATGAGAAATAAAGATAATTTTCGGTATTTCGTCTTTACTATTGAGCAGTAATTCTGTATTTGAGGTCTCAATTTCTTTTAATCAGCCACGGAGAAAAGAAAAGAGAAATGCCGTACCCTACACCAGAAAGTAAGATTCTTACAAGAGGTGGCATAGACAGAAAACCAAAACCTTATTTGCTTCCGACTTAGGAATAGCTTATACATGCTATGCATATCATCAGCGATGGAAAACTCCAGAAAAAAATCTCCAGATAATTCACCTTGACCGAAATTCGAACTAGGGAGCTCTTAGAACGTGGGTTTTAGTGAAAAGCTCGAAGTTCATTAACATATTTTGTAAAAATGAGATTATGCATTTAATGAAAGAAAAGTGAAACAGAAATTAAGTAAATACTTCAAAGCGGAACAAATTTATAAATGTTTGCTTCGTACATATCTTAATTACAAATTACGCTACGGGTCACGTCCTCCCTCCACGCGCAGCTATATATAGCGCGCTGGAAGAAACAGCACTCCAGTCTTTGGACTCAGCAGCTCACAAGTTTTCGTAACCTTGAGGATGCCGAACGCAGTTTTCGGCGAAACGTCGGCAGTTAAACCAACTGGACAACGGCCTACAAGCCCGGAAGATGTATATAATGTAGTTGAAAGCCTGAGAACTTATGTGACATCTTAATTGTTTGTAGGCCCACTGTATTGCTTTAAAAAATGATGCATTATCAAAATTTCAGTTGTATGTAATTCTAATTACAAGTTATATTTCCTCTTCCCGTTGATATACATACGTATAAATCAGGTTCAAGTGTGTATACTTCGGTTAGCACATTTCTAGAATAAATTATCTTCCAGAGCAATTTGGTAGTCATTGACCACACAGTACTCCTTGCTGAACATATGCATCCTGGAAATTATATGTCGTATTTTCCAGAGCCAGTTTCATTATTTTCCTAAAACCAATATTACATCCAGCATGACAGTGTAAAATATCCCAATTTGGTAGTACACCCAAAGTAGCTCAGGTTTTAAACGATAACCACAATATACCATGGCAACCTGTACGAATATATCCCAAGTTAAGCTGCACTACTTTTTATTGTTGTTGATCTTTACTCAAGGTTTCTGAAAGGCTCAACAATAGTTGCACAATTCATCCACCCTATTTTATTTATATTTTGTATAACAGTTACCGTAAGGATACAGTTTTCAGTTATGTGTGTGGAGGTAACGGTGAATTCCATTGTTTCAGGAGCGTTTGAGGACGAGGATGTGACACATATTGAGGGAGAAGTGAACCCCGTGAGGGATCTGGACATCATCAGCGAGGAGCTTCGACTCAAGGATGAGGAGTATCTGATGACAAATCTAGAGAAGCTGGAGCGCACAGTACTTCGAGGGGGGGACAAAAAACTTAAGCCTGAATATGTAAGTTACACTTGTTCTTCTTGTAACCAGTTACCATAGAAACAAAGTACAGGTTGATTAAGGGCTTGTTGATACAAGTGATATTGGCTGATGCATTGTAAAACCCACACAAACTGAGCAGATGAGATCCAGAGGTTCAATGAGCCCATTTATTGCAGTATGAACAATGCAAATGAAATTAAAATGATTCAGAGGAAGACTTCAGAGAGTCAAGCATGATAGTTAAGCCAGGAAAAGTCATTGACCATGTAACAGGCCCTCATCTCCCTGTCCACTTCTCTCTGTAAATGTTATTGAGAAGTTGTCTTACAGAATGACAGAGCTCCTTCTTGCAGGAGTCACATGTTTCTTTGCATAGCGAGCTCTGTGAGGATATGGGTCATGAACAACACATCAGCCAATATCGCCACGCTTGTCATTCCAGAAAGCTTTTTATAGAGATCCTGAATTTTCCAAATATGTACAAGGTCATGTCTCTGCAGTTAAGGTTGAATCCTGCTTGGCCTTATCCTTTCATATAGGAGATAACTTTGCTTTCAACACATTTCTGCTATCTTCTATGAAATTACGTTTAATGTCCCTTTGAGAAATTCAGTTTATTTCTTGCCTGATGTTATCCTTAAGTTTATCTGAAGTGTTTGAATTAAATTTATACACTTTTTCTTACAATGATGCCCACAGCCACAAATCTTATGTGAAAACAAGCAGACTCTTTACGAACATGCAAGTCATAACTAAGCTCTTGATACTGAAAAATAAATAGGCATAATATTTGTCATTATTGTCACTTCACATACTACTTCACATACTAACTGAAACTATATTACAAGAATTTAAATAAACCTTTGAGACTGTTCCGTTCTACCTGTACAAAAGATGCTGCTGCTGATGAGCAAAACCCAGTCTCAGTTATGGAGACATGATATAAGTTGTTACATAGTCAATTTTGTACAATTTGGTTGAATGGAAACCTGGTGGTGTGATCCACAGGAAGTAGTCCATGATGTTTTATTTCTGAGATAAGTTTCAGTGGTAGCCATCTTGAAAACAATTCCATTTCCATGTAGAGTCTAATTAGCAGAAATAATAGAAGTTGTCCCGGGTCTGGTATACTGCAAAAAAACTGCAGTAGCGTAGCATAAGCAAATGTATTTGGGTAGAACTTTTATTTCTTCATATGTGCTTCTAAATAAATAAAAAAATGTAGATCTCGTTAAAGCATATAATTTATCCTCCTTTTTCTTTCTTTCTTTTTTTTTTAAAGTAAATAATTTTTGAGGTGCCATTGATTTGAAGTTTCAAATATTTTACTGTTTTTTCAAATACAAAGTCATTAGATTGTGGCCGTACAAAGGGAATGTGATTTCAGAGTTCTCATTTAATTACCAGCCCTTAAAGTATTTGACTCACATAAAGCCTACTGCATCCCCTTGTACATACAGGGAAATTTGTAATAAAAGAATAAATTAAATTGTTAGAAATTAATCGTGCTTCCACACTAGCTATGTATATGCTAAGGTTGGGATAGGTAGAGTCGGACTTAAAAATTCAATGCCATAACCTGGATTTGAACCACAGATCTCCTAGATTCCATCCAGTTGCTTTTAACCATTGAGCTACCATGGCAACATACCAGCATGGCATTAAATTCTCCAGCTGACTCTTATTCTTCCCAGTAAACAACTGGGAGTTCTCATAAACAAGGAGCTATGCACCATTTGTGGCAACTTACTCTGCCGTAAGTCCTAGGCTTTACAGTTAAACCACTATTAGGTTAATTGATGGAAATTAATTGTTCTTTCACAGTAGCCATGTGTAGAGCAAGGTTTGGATAATTTGATACTGTCATTTTCCAGAAACTTCCTGAGGAAAAAAAAAAACTCACATGCCTTTCTCTGTTCTTGTACAAACACTTATTCCTCCATCTACTTCATGGTAAACATTATGTTATTGTAGTTACAAGGGAATATAGTAGACTTCAAGAGATAGTCAAAAACTGGTCTTCTAGGCGACATCTGTTTAATTCCGTTCTCTTTGTACGTCCAAAAGATAAAAAAATGAAGGTACAAGGGAATATGGGAATTCAGTAGACTTTAAGTGATAGTCAAATGTTTTAAAACTGGTTGTCTAGGTGACGTCTTTGTAATTCCGTTCTCTTTGTATGTCCAAGAGATAAAAATGAAGGTACAAGGAAATATGGGAATACAGTAGACTTTAAGTGATAGTCCAATGTTTTAAAACTGGTTGTCTAGGTGACGTCTTTGTAATTCCGTTCTCTTTGTATGTCCAAGAGATAAAAAATGAAGGTACAAGGGAATATGGGAATACAGTAGACTTCAAGTGATGGTCAAATGTTTCAAAACTGGTTAACAAGATCTACATTTTTAAGCAGTAAGATTTTGTCTTACTGTTTACATTGAGAATGTAGAGGTATTCTGAGGACATTCACAAAAAATTCAAGCTGTGTGTTTATTTGTCATGAAAATGTGTTAAACATACGGTATTTTGATCAAAATGAAACTTTTGTATGGCGCTGTTCAGTCATATATACAGAAAACATTTTTAGGTAAAAGATCTATGTTTAGTCTTTGAACAGTATGGCCCAAAAACGAAAAGATGACTAAATATTTAACTTGGTACTAGTTCGTTTTCCTAGGAAGCCACAAGAAAATTTTTAAAAAAAATTCTCCTATCCAAAACCGTGAAGGTTTTTGAAAAATTCCCCAATTCTCAGAATTGGCTGAAAGGATTATGATAAAATGTCCATATACCTATTTAAGATATCTTAAGAGCAAATGAAATGTTAATGTTCAGTTTATGGCAATACTGAGACGTGTTGCTTTTCCCATCCCTTGGAGTGGCGACCCGCCGTTTGGAACACATTTTTCATGAATATCGAAATAGTGTAGCGGTGAGTCAGCACAGGTGTAATGACTGTGCAAGAGGTAGGTGCACCCTGAGCAGCGCGGCGGGGGATTAACGTGACTCTTCACCTCACCCACCACCCTCCACGTGATGAGAGATAAAACGATATACGAGTATGGTTAACTGTAGTGATTTACCTGAAATTTATAACATTTCAATAAAATAATGTCCTAGATGTGTTGACCCGCATGGCTCGGTTTAGAGAAGGCGGGAATATGTACTATTGCCGGGTTTACTTTATGTGGCGATGTAAACAAAGCGGGAAAATGTATTACTCCGTCTGCGACTGTGATACGGAAGAGTCCCGCTATTTTATTTACCACGTGACAAAACATGTGCGTTATCAATGAAGTTTTGCTTTGCCGTTTTCGATGTTTGAGTAGCTTATGGGGTGGCAGTTTTATGTCAGGATTAAATGCACAGGTGTGTGTAATGTGTAATATATATTTTTTCTTTTGGGTATTAAGAAAGTGACTGAATGCTTAAAAAACAGTTGCATGAGAACTGCTCAAATACTGCTCCCGTAGGTTTTAACTTTTGAACCTCTTTCACTACATTAGGAACAGTTCGTTCACTGCCGTTGCTGTAGCATTATTTAACGTAATAATTAGACATTTACGTTTCTCTATTTTACAAAACTGTGACATAAGATATTAATTTTTTATTTTGTTATCGTATGACTTGATTCGAACTCGTCCTCCGTTGTAAGAGACTCAATGCTGCATTACTGAAGGGAATAGTGACGTAATACCGCTTTTCCGTGTTTACGCAAGCTTCCACTGTTGGCCATCTCCATTCATTCTACAGGCAGGTTGTAGACGTTCTATTGTCAGTGAGCGAAGTCACCCTTTCGGCAGTCTCGCGAAAAGTAAATAGAGTAAGTACAAGGCGATTTGAATTGTGAACACATAATCAGAGGGACATCTAAAAAGAATAATGAAATATAAAAGCAAATTAAATATGTGCAAATTTTTGCTAAGTGATTGAGTTGAAACCTAAGTTGGTAACAGCAGTAGTGCGATTAAATATATATGGCCCGCCTCTGTGGTTTAGATGATAGCGTGTCTGCCTGACGTTCAAGAGGTCCCGAGTTCGAAACTGGTCAGGGTGATATAATACAAATAAAATATTTAGTGATTCTTTTCCACTTATCTTAAGAAGTTGATGACAATACTTCTATCTTTTCTAATTGAAATTAATTTCGTGGACATTTGTCCACATCTACAGTCAAACACATCTCATTGTCAAACACACTTCGTTGTCAAGGATACCATGTTTTTACAAATTGATAAATCGGCCGTGGCAGATCATTTTTGGTCATTTAGCCATGAAATAAATCCCGAAGTTAAATTATTAAAACAATTAAATGTTCCTATAGATTTAATGGTTTGGGAAAAAATATTTATTCTAAAAAATAAAAATCGCGTAATGAATTTTGAAATACCTGCAATTGATTCTGTTTTTAGGTTTGTTTCGTTTTCAGATGTTGGTAATACGTAAATACATGGTATCCTTGTCAACGTGGTGTGTTTGAAGATGTGGGCAAATGTCTACGAAATGAATTTCAATTAGAAAAGATAGAAGTATTGTCATCAACTTCTTAAGATAAGTGGAAAAGAATCACTAAATATTTTATTTGTATTATATTTATTATTCCACTGCAACTAGCTTCATTTTCTGTGTGGTCAGGGTGAGTTATCTAGATAAGGTTTTTTCCGAGGTTTTCTCTTATGCTGAAAGATGAATGTTTGGTAACTCTAAGCTTTATGTACCCTGTACTCATTTGAACATCATTTCATTCATCGTCCGATATGACTTAACGTTGGAGGTTTTCCCTTATCCTGAAAGATGAATGTCTGGTAACTCTAAGCTCTATGTACCCTGTACTCATTTGAACATTATTTCATTCATCGTTCGATATGACTTAACGTTGGAAGGTACCACAAGGAAGTGTACTATGGCCACTTATCTCCTTTTGTTGACGATGTGAAGGTTTAACAATCTAACTCCAAATCACGCAAGACAGTATTCAAGGGTGCAAAGACTAACGTGTTCTAATCAGCCTCCTACAAAACTCCCAGGTTTTTTTTTTTTTTTTTTTTTTTTTTATAGAGAAGGTACATCGTAACTCCAATGTAGTATAAACTGTGAAACAAATGTGAAATGTCTAATGGAGTCAAACTAAACGTCATACTCCCTATTGCGTATTAACAGCTATGTGCTATCTCACCCACCTGTGCACTACATAAATGAAAACACTTGGTGTTTATCGTGATCATCAAGAATGACATTTTATGCAAATCGGTGTGTAATGGTGTGTAATATTAGGCAGTTTACATGTTATCTTGCATATCACATTACCTTCACATGCCATTTAATAGCACAGTGGCACACAATCGCTTCTACTGAACGTCATGGGCGTGACAATTTAATCGAAGGTTTGTCAGCCAACGGACCACTTATTGATACCGAATCCACCAATGAGGCTTGACAGTACATAAGCAAAAGGTTTTAGGCACCAGCAACTAAAACTTCTACATATTTTAAAATTAACGTCCTCCAGTTATATCGGACGAAGAATGAAATGATGTTCAAATGAGTACAGGGTACATAGAGCTTAGAGTTACCAGACATTCATCTTTCAGGATACGAGAAAACCTCCAACGTTAAGTCATATCGGACGATGAATGAAATTTTGTACAAATGAGTACAGTGTACATAGAGCTTAGAGTTACCATACATTCATCTTTCAGGATAAGAGAAAACCTCCAACGTTAAGTCATATCGGACGATGAATGAAATGATGTTCAAATGAGTACAGGGTACATAGAGCTTAGAGTTACCAGACATTCATCTTTCAGGATAAGAGAAAGCCTCCAACGTTAAGTCATATCGGACGATGAATGAAATGATGTTCAAATGAGTACAGGGTACATAGAGCTTAGAGTTATCGGACATTCATCTATCAGGATAAGGGAAAACCTCGAAAAAAACCTTTACCCTGACCGAGATCCCAACTCGGGACCTCTTGAACGTAAGGCAGATGTACTACTTCCACAATACAGAGACGGGCGAATTTTGTTTTGTTTCTTTCAGAAAAATGTAATTTTGGATCTGATATACTGGTTAAACTATACATAATTTGTCTTTTTTTAAGCTTTACGGTTTTCAATATATTTCGTGTTTTCAATTTTCCAGTACTTTTTTTTTTTTTTTTTCAAATAGGAAGTCATTTAAGTTAATGATGGATATTGATCATTTCTTCACACTAGGCATATATAAGCTTAGGTTTTGGATAGATAGTCGACATGAAAAATCAATGTCATGGCCGGAATTTGAACCACGGATCTCCTGGGTAATAGAATAGACTGTACAATAGAGAGAATACTAAAGAGTAGTCTTAGTTCTTTGAGTCATTAGTCTCTCTTATTATTTAAAAGAATATTATTACTTGGAGCTTTCCTCGCTTTGAAAGTCATGTTCTATTGTACGTGTGACAGTACAATAGAAAGAGTACTCAAGAGTAGTCTTAGTTCTTTGAGTCATTAGTCTCTCTTATTATTTAAAAGAATATTATTACTTGGAGCTTTCCTCGCTTTGAAAGTCATGTTCTATTGTACGTGTGACAGTACAATAGAAAGAGTACTCAAGAGTTGTCTTGTTTCTTTTTTTTTTAGTCATTATTCTCTCCTATTTTAATGAAAACTATTACTTGGAGCTTTCCTCGTTTTGAAAGTCACACGCCTCGCCACTGCAAAACAATACTTATTTTGCCCCCCCTCGGTAGCGTAGATGGTAGCATGTCTGTCTCACGTTCAAGAGGTCCCGAGTTTGAATCTCGGTCAGGGTGAGTTACCTGGATAAGGTTTTTCCGGGGGTTTCCCTTATCCTAATAGACGAATGTCGGGTAGCAGCATGTTGACCATGGTAGTTCAATGGGTTAGAGTGACTGGACGGAAACCAAAAGATCCGTGGTTCAAATCTTGGCAATGGCATTGAATTTTTCATGTTGACTCTATCAAAAACCTTAGGCTATATACGACTAGTGTAAAGAAATGAATAATTTCCATCAATTAACTTAAATAATAGAAACGATTGAAGCCTGGGACTCAAATACTTAAGATAGTAAGTCGCCACAAACGGTGTACCTCGAATGCGAGAGCCCCTAGTGGTTTGCCGGGGAAATATGAGTAAAATCAGGAGATCCGTGGTTCAAATCCTGGCCATGGCATTTAATTTTTATGTCGACTGTGTAGGAAGTCATTTGTTCTTCCCCTTCTAGTCATGTGCTTAGAACTTAGTTTTTAAACGTTACATAGCAACCAAGTCTTAAAACATTTGACTATCACTTAAATTTACTGTACCTTCAAGGAAATTAACATTGCGCTAATGTTTATCTTAAGAAGTCGATATAGCAGTAAGTATTTGCAAGAACAGTTTGTACGAGATCTAATAGAAAGTGTCGTGTGGGTGCAGTACGTTAGGGAAAGCAAAAGGTAATAGAAAAAGGCACAAGAATGTGGTTTCTCTGTCGAAAAGGGGCTGTTGGTCGAGCAAAGTCATGCAGCATTTAAATTGGACAGATGAATTAATGTCACAGGATGCAGGTTATATGTTACCGATACATCAATAACGTGGTGTTATTGTTACAGAGCGACAGGGGGCCAGGATACGCCCTGCAGTTTGCTATTCTACGCCTTTTAAATGTTCCTCTCTTGTATCAGATCGGCTCTATCACCCACGGCGAGCTGCCTTGCTGTGAATATATTTAATGTGATGTACAGGTGTCATGCTTACCCTCTCCACACCAGTAATGATTCATACTTCGGAAATGGCTGATGACATGAAAAAATATACACCTTTGTATTTGTCTGTAAACGTGTAACTCAAAACAAAAATATATTCTTGCAATACTTCATTTGTAAATTAATCTTTTTAACACGTATTTGGTTGTGAAGCTAAATTTATAATACAGGGTCATTGTAAAAGGTAACAGGAATTTACAAAAATCACTGCTCAGGTAGTGTTTGAAATATTAAAACTATTTTTTGTGTGTGTTAAATTCACAACTCAATTTTTTTTCTTACTTTAGGATATTACTATGTGCTCTGAAAACACCCAGCTGGTAGTCGATTTCGGCACAACAGCGCTCGGTGATATCAGGCGTGATTATTGCAACATCATCTGTAATCCTGTGTCCTAATGCTACAGATCTCTGATCCGATTACTCTACACAATGTTTGTTACATAGCCCCATAAAAACGTATGGGGGTGTCAAGTCGGGTGTTCCAGGAGGCCATTGAATAGGACCGTCTCTACCAATCCACTGATCAGGGAATCTTAGTCTACTGTATTCCCATATTCCCTTGTAACTTCATTTGTTTATCTCTTGGACATACAAGAGAACGGAATTTCTGAGACATCACCTAGACAATCAGTTTTAAAACATTTGACTATCGCTTAGTCTACTGTATTCCCATATTCTCTTGTACCTTCATTTTTTATCTCTTGGATATACAAAGAGAACGGAATTACAAAGACGTCATCTAGACAACCAGTTTTAAAACATTTGACTATCACTTAAAGTCTACTGTATTCCCTTATTCCCTTGTAACTACAAGAAAAATAACGAGATCGTGTTTATCTGGATTCATATGAAGTAGATAAAATTGAGTTGAGAAAGTCGTGTGAGTACTACTGTACGACGTGAGAAAGGAGAAAGTAAAATATCTGGATTTTTACTTGAACTTGCTTATCTAAGAGTACACGCAGCAGTCGTGACAAATAATTGTTTGTCCATTTGAAGCTTGGTTCGCATGACGATAAAGCGACCCTACATAATTCTGCCTTATCACGGCACACGTAACCTCCGCCACACGAAGTGCTCAGGTGACTTACAAAATGCTACAGAACATCGTCTAATTTGGGTTTTCTAACTAGGTTTTAGTAGCCGTGCCCCTCGGTAGGAGGGATGGGGTGAGAGGATTGTAAGGGCGGTAGCACCTAGCAGAGGACATCTACAGAAATTAATAGTTGATTAAATAGCAAAGTATGTCTATATTTGGTATTGATGTGAACGAAGCGTTTTAACTATATTCCAATAAAATTACTGCACAAAAGAATATAAGTGCATTCTTCTAAAGAACAAAGGTCACAACGTTGGAGGTTTTCCCGTATCCTGAAAGATGAATGTCTGTTAACTCTAAGCTCTAGGTACCCTGTACTCATTTGAACATCATTTCATTCATCGTCCGATATGACTTAACGTTGGAGGTTTTCTCTTATCCTGAAAGATAAATGTCTGCTAACTCTAAGCTCTAGGTACCCTGTACTCACTTGAACATCATTTCATTCATCGTCCGATATGACGTAACGTTGGAGGTTTTCTCTTATCCTGAACGATAAATGTCTGCTAACTCTAAGCTCTAGGTACCCTGTACTCATTTGAACATCATTTCATTCATCGTCCGATATAACTTAACGTTGGAGGTTTTCTCTTATCCTGAAAGATAAATGTCTGCTAACTCTAAGCTCTAGGTACCCTGTACTCATTTGAACATCATTTCATTCATCGTCCGATATGACGTAACGTTGGAGGTTTTCTCTTATCCTGAAAGATAAATGTCTGCTAACTCTAAGCTCTAGGTACCCTGTACTCATTTGAACATCATTTCCTTTATCGTCCGATATGACTTAACGTTGGAGGTTTTCTCTTATCCTGAAAGATGAATGTCTGGTAACTCTAAGCTCTATGTACCCTGTACTCACTTGAACACCATTTCATTCATCGTCCGATATGACGTAACGTTGGAGGTTTTCTCTTATCCTGAAAGATGTATGTCTGCTAATTCTAAGCTCTAGGTACCCTGTACTCATTTGAACATAATTTCATTCATCGTCCGATATGACTTAACGTTGGAGGTTTTCTCTTATCCTGAAAGATGAATGTCTGGTAAATCTAAGCTCTATGTACCTTGTACTCATTTGAACATCATTTCATTCATCGTCCGATGTGACTTAACGTTGGAGGATGTTAATAATAATTATTCAGACATGTCATCACACCGCTAATTCCATGTGGGCCCTCCCAGCCCTTGCATATCTGAGTGCAGTCTATTTCGTCTCGGCTCACATATTCCTTCCATTAAGGAGACTGTGATAGGATGTAGGTATAAAGTTAAAGGGGTAACTTGTGTCACAAAATGATTCATGCATTAGAGGGTTTTAACCATGAGTGGCTAAATTTTCACCCTAGGCAATAGTATAAACCGAGCATATTGGTAATGCACAATCGGTGCAAATTTCGTTTCTTCAAACTTCTCACGCCTTTATGTTGGATTAACCGTCTGTCACATTTTTTCTCCATTTTAGCAGGCTGTCGCTTTGAGTCATTAATTATCGTCACCTCTCACTACAGCTGTGTCTTGTCTTGCGTGTAGCCGAATTTAAACGTTCTTTTGGGAACACCGCAGCTCCCCCTTTTCCCTTCTTTTTATTCTATGTCCTTTACGTCACATTGAACGATGAATGAAATGATGTTCAAATGAGTACAGGATACATAGAGCTTAGACTTACCAGACATTTATCTTTCAGGATAAGAGAAAACCTCCAACGTTAAGTCATATCGGACGAATGAAATGTTGAAATGAGTACAAGGTACATAGAGCTTAGAGTTACCAGACATTCATCTTTCAGGATAAGGGAAAACCTCCAACGTTAAGTCATATCGGACGATGAATGTAATGATGTTCAAATGAGTACAGGGTACATAGAGCTTAGAGTTACCAGACATTAATCTTTCAGGATAAGGGAAAACCTCCAACGTTAAGTCATATCGGACGATGAATGAAATGATGTTCAAATGAGTACAGGGTACATAGAGCTTAGAGTTACCAGACATTCATCTTTCAGGATAAGAGAAAACCACCAACGTTAAGTCATATCGGACAATGAATGAAATGATGTTCAAATGAGTACAGGGTACATAGAGCTTAGAGTTACCAGACATTCATCTTTCAGGATAAGGGAAAACCTCCAACGTTAAGTCATATCGGACAATGAATGAAATTATGTTCAAATGAGTACAGGGTACATAGAGCTTAGAGTTACCAGACATTCATCTTTCAGGATAAGGGAAAACCTCCAACGTTAAGTCATATCGGACGATAAATGAAATGATGTTCAAATGAGTACAGGGTACATAGAGCTTAGAGTTACCAGACATTCATCTTTCAGGATAAGGGAAAACCTCCAACGTTAAGTCATATCGGACAATGAATGAAATTATGTTCAAATGAGTACAGGGTACATAGAGCTTAGAGTTACCAGACATTCATCTTTCAGGATAAGGGAAAACCTCCAACGTTAAGTCATATCGGACGATGAATGAAATGATGTTCAAATGAGTACAGGGTACATAGAGCTTAGAGTTAGCAGACTTTCATCTTTCAGAATAAGAGAAAACCTCCAGCGTTAAGTCATATCGGACGATGAATGAAATGATGTTCAAATGAGTACAGGGTACATAGAGCTTAGAGTTACCAGACATTCATCTTTCAGGATAAGGGAAAACCACCAACGTTAAGTCATATCGGACGATGAATGAAATGATGTTCAAATGAGTACAGGGTACATAGAGCTTAGAGTTACCAGACATTCATCTTTCAGGATAAGGGAAAACCTCCAACGTTAAGTCATATCGGACGATGAATGAAATGATGTTCAAATGAGTACAGGGTACATAGAGCTTAGAGTTACCAGACATTCATCTTTCAGGATAAGAGAAAACCTCCAACGTTAAGTCATATCGAACGATGAATGAAATTATGTTCAAATGAGTACAGGGTACATAGAGCTTAGAGTTTCCAGACATTCATCTTTCAGGATAAGGGAAAACCTCCAACGTTAAGTCATATCGGACGATGAATGAAATGATGTTCAAATGAGTACAGGGTACATAGAGCTTAGAGTTTCCAGACATTCATCTTTCAGGATAAGGGAAAACCTCCAACGTTAAGTCATATCGGACGATGAATGAAATTATGTTCAAATGAGTACAGGGTACATAGAGCTTAGAGTTACCAGACATTCATCTTTCAGGATAAGAGAAAACCACCAACGTTAAGTCATATCGGACGATGAATGAAATGATGTTCAAATGAGTACAGGGTACATAGAGCTTAGAGTTACCAGACATTCGTCTTTGAGGACAAAGAAAAATCTTATCACCCCCGAGATAAGAACTTGGGAGCTTTTGAACGTGAGGCAGTCGTGCTACCACCACACTAGAGGCAGAAAACTCAAACAGTTGTTGTCAAATGCAACACTTTACTTGGTTAAGGCAATGCAATCTGCGAAATTTGGAAAATCCACAGTTGGGAAGATATTTTATTGGAATTCATGACATTATTACAGAAATGAGTATAGTTTTGCAGTGGCAAGACGTGACTTTCAAAACGAGGAATGCTCAAAGTAACAATTTTCATTAAAATAAGAGAGAATAATGATTCAAAGAACTAAGGCTACTCATAAGTACTCTTTCTATTGTACAGTCACACGTAGGCCCTTCTTGCATTGCAAGACTGTTCATACTACAAACTTCCCCTCTCCACTCAGACGTTCCAATTTTTCCTAGAGCTGGCCCACACCGCGTGAACTGTTAGCCTAGCATGGAGAAAGTATACAGTTCACACCCTTCTGCTAATAATTTAAAAATTCACAAGAATTTCCTGTTTGTCACCACTAAATACCAATCTACGTAAAATACTATTGCTAATGCTATTGAAATATACTTACAGTTGTGTTTAAAAGCGCCACATAAAACAAAAATATAAATGTTTCTTCATACGCTACTGAGAGTTCACGTGACAAAATCTGTCCATGCTTCCTAACTGTATGGTAGCGATTACTTCCGGAAACCTACGAAGCACGGTATTCAAGATTACGAATGCGTAAATACAGTATTGAATGAGCTCGCGGAACTGGTCACTCGAATCTAGGAAGCTGTCAAATTGTCCGCAGCACGGCGGATGTTCGCGAATACATTTTGAAAATCTATCCAGAGCAATTAAAATATTTTTGGCCTCAATTTTCTGTTTTTTTTTCCCCTCTCCACCAAATTCTTGGGAAAGTGGAACTTCCAGGGCTTCGTTACACGCTTCGCCACTTGTGGTTTGCAGTTTTTTTTTTCTTTTCGAAATTCTAGCTGGTATATTATATAAATAATATTTTGTGTACATTCATTGTTTACCCTGCATTTTTAAATGTATTCACATTTTAAACTCACAGTAACGCCGTGCTGAATAAGTTAAATGTCCCATTAGGCCCCCCTCTCGCCGGCTGTTAAGAAAGTTTTTTAACTTTTTTTTTGGAAAACAGATACAGTTGTACCAGTTTATTTTATCAAGTTTGATGTAGAGATGCGTTTTGAACATCCATTAAACAAAAACATTTTTAGAAAAAGATTTGATGTGTGTGTGCGTGCCTGTGCGTGTGTGTAGGTATGTGTCCAAAAATGAAATTTCACTATCACCCTAAAATGTATCACCCAAAAAAAACCTCACTCCACACTACTATTTATGGGAATATTTGTCTTTATGGTTTTCTCAAAGATGGTTCTAGCTATTTTGGATAAAATACCATATATGCATGAGAAATTAAAGGAATATATTTTATTTTGTCGCTGTAGCTTGAAAGTCGTTATCCTGAATTTACTTTTGTATAATTTTTGAACTATAAGAGATGGCACAAAATCTTGATGCTTACAAAATAGAGATCTCATAAAAGTACATAGTTGCCTGACCATTTCCAAATATTCCTTGTAGGTTTGAACAGCTTATGTTCTCGATAGGCAAGTCGCATGTATTTGTTTCTTTGATCATTTCCTCTCCTGATCGTGCATTTTCACGAGCGACACGCTTTTAAGGCTCTGCCAAATCTTACAGAAATATGTTTAACTGATGTAATGGTGTTTTGTTGCAGGATATTTTGTGCAAAGTAAAGACATTATTGGTGGACGAGAAACAACACATTAGGTTTGGAGACTGGAATGCTAATGATGTAAGTACCAGATGACGTAAGTTGTTGTACTGATTCTGGGTAAAGGTGTGCAGTCTGTCATTTGTTTTTCTCCTTACAGATCGAAGTTCTGAACAAACACTTGTTCATTACCTCGAAGCCAGTGATCTACTTGATCAACCTGTCGGAGAAAGATTACATCAAGAAGAAAAATAAGTGGTAAGGTGCTTTTGGAGTCATTAGAACTAGAAATATGTGTGATAGAGGGTTTTGGGTATCATGTTTGTTTTCATTGCAGGTTAGTGAAGATCAAGGAATGGGTCGATAAGAACGATCCTGGTGCCATCATCATCCCGTTCTCCGGAGCCTTCGAGAACAAACTCATAGACATGGGCGAGGCGGAAAGAAAGGCTTACCTAGAGGAGCAGAAGACCACGAGGTAAGTGCTGCACTTTGTGAATGAGTTCTGCGGATACCAGCAAGGATCTCGAGGGTAGCAAGTCTGGAGGAGGAACTTACTAAAGTAGTCAATAGTATCATTACCTTGAGGGAGAGTTGAATCTCCAGGATGTTTGTTGTTATGAACCTCTCATCATCCAAGGGACGCCCACAGTATCGCAACAGTGTTGAGTGAGTGTGGCTGTATTTCATCCCCCGAAAATGGTTGGCATTGGCTCTTCACAGCAGCTCCTAGCGACCTACCTGTGCTCTGCGCATTTCAACTTTTTTCTACAAATGGTAATATTTGTAATATTTTGAAGGCGTTAATACCAAGAGTTCCAAAAACATCTTAACCGGCTGCGTAGTGTTTTGCCTGTCCTCGGCGCTCGTCTGCCACTATAATAGAAAGGCGTGGATGAAACATAAATAAAAACATTAAAACAAATATTATAAAAAGCAAATCTATACAGCTTTGGAAAAGCAGACTCTTATATGCCTTTTCAGTGAACTAAATGAGAAAATGGATCATGACCCATCTTCTACGTTGTGCAGCTTTTAAAAAAGATTTCAATCTCCCAGCTGAATATTGGAGTGCAAGAGAAATTTTCATTATTAAGCGTTTAAACAGTAGATACCAAGCAACCAGCCAACATTTTAAAACTACTTTTAAAGGCTTTCTTCAACCATGTTATTAGTAGGGAATTGATCTTTAGGTGATAAAAAAGTTACATTTATTTAGTTTTTATGCATTAAAAATCAGGAAAATATTTAAGAAGTTCAAAATACTTACTGAAATAAGAAAATACTTCTTTCATTTTATATAATAGAAAAACTTATAATAAAGAAGAATTGTTTTCATAACTCACCAGTGATGGATTGATGTCACATGTCAGTTGTTGAATAATTTTTGGAGTTACAGTACACAACACGTACCTTGTCCATTAGAAATCTCTTCACTTAAAATCACAAGAATGTTTGTTGCTGCGTTACGTGGGAGCGTTGATCGGCTGGTATAGACTTTCCACAAGGGTGACAATATCCATCTGTTGTGAATGTATCTGAAAATTCATAAGCGTACTGTTACAACCGCAAACTAACACTACCGATTACCTTCGTCATTTTGGGATATACATGAATCACTCAACACGTAAGTAAGCATTACCCGGCACTTATGAATTGAACTGAAGGAACAAGAATAACTTTAACAAGCACAGAGCAAAGAAGAGCTGTTTGTTATCGTAACATTAACTATTTGCTGAAGTGTTTAGCTCGCAGGATTTCCGCGCAACTTACACTAATCGTGTTCCGTTCAAGTACAATACTCTGACATCGAAATCTCTTTCCTGCGAGTTTAGTCTTTATAGTAGAGAGCTGTTCATCTAATTAAATATTACAGGACAAGCAGAAGGCTTCTCTTTTCATAAACGAAGTCATGTATTTGCCACACACAAACATGTACTAATAAATAAATTGTGCAAAATATTTAATTACATAAAAATGTATTTATCTTTATTAAAGGAAATACTATCGCCATTGTCCATATATTTGGCACCTCCATCACGCGCCGTAGTTCACGTTGAGAAATGCTGACAGATGTTTTAATTCTTGCAGGGTGTGTGGGTTCGTCTTGTGTACTTTGTTACCCCAGAGATAGAAATCGCAGGGAGTTAGGTTGTGGGACTGAGGGGGCCTTAAATCTCTACTACTAATAATTCTGTCCTGAAACACACATTGTTCTCATCGAAAGATTGGCTGTGTTAGCAGGGTCTTGTTGATAAAAGACAAAATTACCCTCCCTGTTATGTTAATTATATTAAAAAGGGGGCAAAACTATTTACGTGTGTATGGGCATCATCTGTTGACTGGGAAAAAATTGGGCTTATAACTCTATGCCAGCATTTGTTAACGTGAACTACGGGGAGTGATGGAGGTACCAAACATGTATGGACAGTGGCGGTCAGCATCTCCTTTAATAATATGGGTAAGTAAAGCATTTAAAAGTAGTTTTAATGTTGCATGATTTTATCCGCGCCTTTCTATGACAGCGGCAGAAGACAATAAACACCGAGATCGCAGACAGGTAAACACCGTCCAGCCGGTTCGGATGTTTTTGTGTCTCTCCATACAAAGTAAATGCAGTGAGAGGTAAATGACTATTTTTTTAAAATCTCTTCCAAAGATTTTTAAAATGTCTCTGGGTATTTTCATTAGGACGTCACAGATCAGGATTTACCATCAACTACAGGAATATGATCTTTCAGTCTGCTCTAGTGTCTCATTGCTCCGAAGTTTTGTATCCCTTTTAGCTTATTCTTTCTCTGGACATTCTTAATTTGATTTTTTTTCATTCTGTCTACTTTGTTAAATAATTTGTTTATACTTGTAATTAATTGGAAATTAATTGTTCTTTCACATTAGCCGTGTGTAGGGCGCACTATGAAAGGGTAGAGCCAGACTGGAAAATGGTTAGAGCGGCTGGACGCAAACCAGAAGATCCGTGGTTCAAATCCCGGCTATGGCATTGAATTTTCCAGTCTGGTTCTACCCTTTCATTGTAATTAATTGTTTCCTAATTTCTTATTTCTTGTTTTATCGTATTCTCTTCATAGAAACGCTTAAGTCTATGATCAGTGCGTAGTCATTTTTGAGAAAGTACAAAACGTGAAACATTGCTGGTGTAAAGAAAAGCGCTGCTAACTTTTTGTTAACGTATTATACTTTTCATACACTGATCGCTTTTTGTGTAAGGAGCGTCAATTTGTGGTGAAATTTGGAGAAGGAATTTTTGTTCAGAATGCAGTAATTCTGATAGTTTCGAGCTAAGGGCTAGAGAAGGCAAGTCTGATAGAAAGAGCTATTATCTAAGTTCACAAGTAAGTTGGCTCCAGAGAAAATCCCATTCACGGACGCTAAAACCATTCAATTACTTTCCTAAGTTGGGAAAAAATGTTAGTAACAGTTTTAGGAAGTTATAAACCGCGCTAGATTGAGTGCAATTATTGTAGGGATGTTGTGTATGGTCTTTAATTTTGTGGGTATAACGAAAACTCGGAGACATTGGTGCAATTTGGAAAGAGAGACCGTGGCAGGTAGGAGAACAAATGACGGGTTCGAGCAAGTTCGCGGAAGAAAGGGACGGACGAGCTTTGACAATCGAGGTGAGGCGCCGGTCAATAAAACAATGCCATTTCATCTGGTAAAGTATAGACATGGTATCATGGCGGCAACAACAAGTTCTGGATAGATCATCCATGGCGTGTGATGACAATAGAAGCGATGTTAACATCCTATGTCACAAATGTCGCATGCAGGTCCTGATTTTCGGTTTTAACTTCCCTAATGCTTGAATTTCCATTTCTTTTTTCTCCTGTGCATAGGTAAAGAGAAACATCAGTTCAGAATGCCACACAGGATACGACAGACATGTTTCACTACTCCCTGTTACTTTCCTTCTTTCGCAGAAGCAGTTTGCAATTTAAAATTGCTCCGAGTCGATGTTACCAAAACAAGCAGTTTCCAAACATTCCATTAGAAACATCTGCAACATTGTATAATACTTAGTATTTAAAAAACTCCTAAACGAACTTGATTTTCTTCCTCAAGCATTAACCCGCAAGGCAATAACAACAAATAACTTGCTCCCAGAAAACGAGATTATATTGACAGTGTGTCTAAAGTATCGATTATGCTCACTGCGATCTTTTTTTGCAGTTTACGTCCTCCAACGTTGTCATATGGGACGAAGAATGAAATGGGTGAATTGATGTCCAAATGAGCCCAGGGTCCATGGAGCTTACAGTTACCCGATATTCGTCCATCAGGATAAGGAAAAACCTCGGAAAAACCTTATCCAAGTAACTCGCCCTGACCGAGATTCGAACTCGGGACCTCTTGAACGTGAGGCAGACACTCTATCAGTGCGATCTGTTGGGGGCTTCAGAAAACTACTTTCAGAAGTGTCTCGGGTGTATCAGTTTGACAGTTGTATAGCAAAGTTTCGCTTATTATTATTATTATTATTATTATTATTATTATTATTATTATTATTATTATTATTATTATTATTATTATTATTATTATTATTATTATTATTATTATTATTATTATTATTATTACTATAGTTATATTGTCATTGAGCTATGTGCAGCGAGCCCGCCTCGGTAGCGTAGATGGTAGCGTGTCTGCCTTACGTTCAAGAGGTCCCGAGTTCGAATCTCGGTCAGGGTGAGTAACCTGGATAAGGTTTTCCGAGGTTTTCCCTTATCCTGATAGACGAATTTCGGTTAACTCTAAGCTCCATGGACCCCGGATTCATTTGAGCATCATTTCACCCATTTCATCCATCGTCCGATATGACTTTACGTTGGAGGACGTACATTGCTTAAAAAATGGTACAGCGATGGACAACGTCATAAGAATCATCTTATTACATACAGCAAAACTATATAATATTTTTACAGTCGCGATATTCTTGCATTGAATAAAATGATGTTGCCTCGACCATCTGCGTGTCACATATAATTAATTGTCAGATTTGATAATGTCTGTATAATTTTATTCCTAGCACATGGTAGCTGTTATCAGATTTAGCAAGTCTGTGATTGGGTACATTGATCACTGTATTTGTCTGGTATTATATGAATGAATGTCAGACATATGTTGTTGAACAGATAAATTATTTCTTATTTACATCAGTATAGTGTACATACAGCCTTAGAAAAAAATGAACAGCTATCAGAAACAAACTCGATTCGGAAAACATCGGAAGCATTCGATGACGCTACGTTCACAATATACGCTTTAATACCACTCCTGCTTCATTTCAAAGCTATGAGATAGCTAGAGCTTGACCGTGAGTATGGTAGCCGAGTGGTAAAATGCGTATGTCTCTAAGTAGACCAACATGGGTTCGAATCCTTGATGTGCGTACTTCTTTTTATTATTGTTACTTTAATGGCAATGCCTTTTGTTTTTCGTGCAGAAGATAAATACTATTTTAAACACATTCATTTATAACAATGCAAATAGCATATTCTTGTCGTTTTCAAAATAAATGCAATGTTATCAGAAAATTGCTGTAATATTGGTTGTGTTAACACTCGGCCTAGAGTTGTGTTGCTGGCATATAATGCGAAGTATCATCTCGTGAAAATTTCGCTAGGCATTTGTTCCTATCCATGCCCCGCAGAATGAGGGCAGTAATAGAAACAGAGGGGTTTCACACCCGATACTAAGTTAATTTCCATTTTTATTTGATTTTACATATAGAACTAAAATATTTATTACAGTTCAAAAACAAAGTAGAGTGTTTCAGTTTTTGTGTGTGAGCATAAATGTCATAAAATCAAGTAAACCTTAGCAATTGGAAGTTATATTACAATGTGCGTAATACACATTTCGTATTTCTACAATAAAAAAATAAAAATGATGTTCGAGATTCGAACCTTTGTAGGTCTAGACCCTAGATACTTGGCTATAACCTCTCGACTATCAGTACACATTTAGTAACTGAGACTCAATTGAGAGGATTCAGTAGGGCGAAGCTAAAGAGAGCGTTCCGTGACAACATTATGGGAAAATATACAGTTCCAGAGCCTTCTTTTTTTCTAAGGATGTATATAAGTTCATCACAGTAATTAATAAATAATGGTTTAAAATGTGATAGCATTTGAGAGTCTGACGCTACCTATGCGAACCACTTTCTTCTGTAATAAAATAACTTTTTATATGGCTACTGCTTCCCCAGAGCGAGATATCATAATATATTATGCTCTCAAAAATGCAAAATATGCTGGGTGACTTGAATGGAAATATAGAAATGAATGTATTACTAACAGTAGTGGAAGCAATGCTTCCTTTGCTTTCAATGCAAAACACGCTCGTGCATTCATGAAGAAAGCGATAAGTTCGATTTCACAGTAGTGGACCAATATACGAGGGTGGTATGCAGTTTCCGACCTCAACATGAAGATGGCGGCATTTGTAAATAAAAGCTAGTGAATTGCGTTGTACATCTGTTGAGTTACTCACCGAAGTTTGTCATTTTGTACGCTCAGTTGTTATGTAACAGTCGTTTCAGCGAGTTAATGTGAGTGTTTTTTACGACAATGGAAAAATCGAGCATCGAGCTGTCATTAAATATTTGTTTTTGAAAGGTAATTCGCCTACGCAAATCAGATGAGTTGGATTCTGTGTATGGAGATTCTGCACCATCATTTACCAAAGTGAAATTTTGGGCAGCTGAATTTAAACGTGGCCGTAAGAGCTTGCGAGACGATGAACGTTCGGGACGTCCAAAAAATGCAACTGCCGAGGAAAACATTGCCAAAGTTCACCAAATGGTGCTATACGACCGCCGAATTAAAGTGAGAGATAGCAGAGGTTATGAACATGTCAAAAGAACGTGTTTGTCATATTAAATCAACATTTAGACATGAGAAAGCTGTCCGCGCGTTGGATGCCGCGTTTGTTCACGTTAGACCAAAAAAGTGTTCTAATGAACATTTCCAACGCTTTGTTGGTGCAGTTTAGGCGCAATAAATCCGAGTTTTGGCGCCGATTAATTACTGTAGATGAAACCTGGATACACCATTATACGCCCGAAACAAAACTACAGTACAAACAGTGGACTGCAAAGGGGGAACCGGCTCCAAAAAAGCAAAAACTTTTTTTTTCGGTTGGGAAAGTGATGGCGACTGTTTTTTGGGATAGTCATGAAGTTAGTTTAATCGATTATCTTCAAAAAGGAAATACCATAACAGGAGTATACTACGCATCATTACTTGGCAAGTTGAAGGCAGAACATGCGGGAAAACGGCCACATTTGTAGAAAAAGAAAATCCTGTTGCACCAAGACCACACGCCTCACACCTCAGCGGTTGCAATGGCGAAAATCCACGAATTACAGTTTCAATTACTTTACTCACCAGAGCTAGCCCCAAGCGACTTCTTTTTGTTCCCTCATCTGAAAATTGCGCTCGGAGGACATATTTTCGTCAAATGAAGAGGCAATCATCTTCATGAACAATTATTTTACAGAGAAAAACGCCGAGTACTATTTGGACGGGTTACAGAGATGGAAGCATCACTGGAAGAAGTGTGTAGAGTTACAAGCAGACCATGTTGAAAAAAAATTCTGAAAAAGAGTCTTGCATCTTTATTAGTTCGGAAACTTTCATACCACCTATGTGTTTATGTAGTTGACTATTTATCGCACGTTTTATTATTCTACATAGTCATTACTTTATTGTTGTGTGAAGCAATGCAACTACTTAGGCTAGAAAAGCAATGCCGGTACCACAAACTTCAACAGTGTCTCATTGGCTCAGAGATTGATGTAAAATGATTGCGAGAATTTTGGGTGAAATATGTGTTCATGTTTCAGCGCTCTGGACAAGATCATCGTACAAGGTTACAAGGCTCTTCAGCTGCAATATTTCTTCACCTCTGGTCCAGACGAGGTCAAAGCTTGGACTATCCAGGTGAGTTTAATAGCGTAACCTACTGAAAAAAAAATGTAAATGGGTTGAATGGATGTGATAACTAGACTTTCTTTAAGAAGACCTAAACCTGTTGTAGAAATGTTATACAAACTAATATTTGTTATAATTTTGCTTTTAATTACATATTTATATACTGGATCAACATCATTACATACCTATTTTTGGAATGTCTTAAAACATTTGACCGTCACTTAGGCTACTGTATTCCCACATTCCCTTGTACCTTCATTTTTTATCTCTTGGACATACAAGGAGAAGGAAATTTCAAAGACGACATTTAGACAACCAGTTTTAAAACATTTGACTATCACTTAAAGTCTACTGTATTCCCATATTCCCTTGTACCTTCATTTTTTATCTCTTGGACATACAAAGAGAACGGAATTACAAAGACGTCACATAGACAACCAGTTTTAAAACATTTGACTATCACTTAGTCTACTGTATTCTCATATTCACTTGGACCTTCTTTTTTTATCTCTTGGACATACAAAGAGAAGGGAATTTCAAAGATGACACCTAGACAACCAGTTTATTACCTATAATAATATAATATTCATCTTAAAGCAGATAGAGCAGTAAGTGTTTGTATTAGAGCAGAGAAAGTCTTGTAGATATAAGACATTTTTCATGAATACTTAGAAGTAAGATATTTGCTGTTTTACGGGGATGAATATGGGGTAGAGTTACAGTCCTTAGCCTAACCTACCTCACGGGTCTACCTCCAAATACCAGCCGAGGAGGAATGCAGGAAAGGATAATACTGGTTATTACTGGAATATTATAGCAGCACTTTGGAAGAAGGAGAACAAAAGAACGGCAAGGGCGCGTGCAATTTCACCAGCCATCATCAGAAATCTTCTTTTCCAAATTAAAAGTGGTCTCATTTTATTTAGTTTTTTTCTTCCTTTGGAACGGAAAAGGCCTGGTGCAGGCACGTCCTCGGCAGGGACCATTCTCATGCAAATGATAGAGTAAGGTCTGTCTGTGTGCGGGAGGGAGGGGGGGGGGTGCAATTTCGTCGGTAACGGGCTCGGGGAAAAAGCCAACTGCGGGGCTCTAATTTTCGTCCCTCTAATCCGCCCACAATTTGAATGTACGCCGCAACAGCACGGAGACTGCCAGAAGAGAGAGGAGGAGAAAAAAAAAAAGAGTTGAAAGAACTGGGTCCTTTTGTACACAATTTAAATGTATGTATGAAGAAATGGGGAGGTCCGGACTGTATGGTACATGTCTTAGCCTAAGGCGATGTTCGCTTGTTGAATAGACGACTGATGAGCGTGTCACGTGACGGTCATGTAATGGTGCGCTTTGCTTGATGAAGCGTGCGAAAACCTAATGCTGTGAAAAATTTTAGAACGCCATATTTCCAAAAATTTAATTTGACAGCTACTTCCTATGTTTTGCGATGTAGTTTGTTCGATTTCCTTCAACAATTGGTTAATTATCATTTAAAGAGTTTGTGTTCCCCCAAAATAAATTTGAGCTGGGGATATGATTTTTCCCCTCGTTTAAATCGTTATTAACACTTAAACGTTTTGGAGATCGCCTTAGAAATGCATTTGTCGGAGAAGCCCTAAAACAGCAGTTTATAATTGGTGTAGAGAATTGAAAATATATCTGATTTTTCTTAGTGATAAATTTCGTGAAGGACATCCCGGAACTATTGTTACCGACAGTGCCGAGGCGTGACTTTCAAAGCGAGGGAAGCTCCAAATAATAATTTTCATTAAAATAAGAGAGAATAATGACTCAAAGAACTAAGACTACTCTTTAGTACTCTTTCTATTGTACAGTCACATGTAGGTCCAATAGCGAGCCGTGACTTTCAAAGCGAGGGAAGCTCCAAATAATAATTTTCATTAAAATAAGAGAGAATAATGACTCAAAGAACTAAGGCTACTCTTTAGTACTCTTTCTATTGTACAGTCACATGTAGGTCCAATAGCGAGGCGTGACTTTCAAAGCGAGGGAAGCTCCAAATAATAATTTTCATTAAAATAAGAGAGAATAATGACTCAAAGAACTAAGGCTACTCTTTAGTACTCTTTCTATTGTACAGTCACATGTAGGTCCAGTAGCGAGGCGTGACTTTCAAAGCGAGGGAAGCTCCAAATAATAATTTTCATTAAAATAAGAGAGAATAATGACTCAAAGAACTAAGACTACTCTTTAGTACTCTTTCTATTGTACAGTCACATGTAGGTCCAATAGCGAGGCGTGACTTTCAAAGCGAGGGAAGCTCCAAATAATAATTTTCATTAAAATAAGAGAGAATAATGACTCAAAGAACTAAGGCTACTCTTCAGTACTCTTTCTATTGTACAGTCACACGTAGGTCCAGTAGCAAGGTGTGACTTTCAAAGCGAGGGAAGCTCCAAATAATAATTTTCATTAAAATAAGACAGAATAATGACTCAAAGAACTAAGGCTACTCTTCAGTACTCTTTCTTTTGTACAGTCACACGTAGGTCCTTCTTGCATTGCAAAGCTCATTGTACAAGCAGACATATTTTTGCTTCCCCTCTCCACTCAGACGTTCCAGTTTTTCCTAGAGCTGGCCCACACCGCATGAACTAAGTGGAGAAAGTATGCATTCACACAGTTTTGCTAATAGCTGAAAAGTTGACAAGAATTTCCTGTTTGTCACCACTAAATACCAATCTACGTAAAATACTATTGCTAATGCTATTGAAATATACTTATAGTTGTATTTAAAAACGCCACATAAAACAAAACAAAAAAAAATTTCTTCACACTCTACGAGGACGTCACGTGACAAAATCTGTCAGTGCTTCCTAACTATCGAAGAATCGCGATTACTTCCGAAAACCTACGAAGCCCGGTATTCAAATTTATGAATGCGTAAATACAGTTTTGAATGAGCTCGCGGAACTGGTCACTCGAATTTAAGCAGCTGTAAGCACCGTGGAGTTCGGGAATGAATTTAGAACATGTGTCCAGAGCAAATAAAATACTTACATCAGCAGTCAGACGTGAGTGAACTTTGTTGTCGATAGATTCTAGGTGAACTTATACGTCATTCTGCTGATATTAGAGTTGTACAAGTGTGTTTCTACAGAAATAAACAGTATTTTGAATTTCTGCAAACTCCACTTAAATCTTACGAACCCACAAAGTCACAATACTAACCAAGCGATAATCATTGTATATGTTGTGTGAAACATACGCTGACTCGCGATCGTTTGGTGTCGAAAAACAAGGTGGCACTTACAACTTGGTTTAGAGTATCGTTACTGGTGATGAGTATTCAATTTGTTGTGATCCTGAAAACAAAAGTCAATCGGCGAACAAAACCTAAGTCTACAAAAGTTCGACAAATTCGTAGTGCTGGTAACAAGAAGCGTTTCATATTGCTACTACAGCATTAAGGTAGACGTAGTGCTACTGTCATCGTACGCAAATGTCTGTTTATTGCAAATTTTTGAAAAAGTCCGTAAAAGTATCTTAGAAGGAAAAATATCACATCGTCGCATACAGCAAAAGTAACAACCGAGTAATCTAAAATTACCTACTTGTGTCCTCGGTTTGTGTATCAGTCGACATTAAGTTGTACGTCTACCCTCTAATGCTATAGGAGCAATATGTCACCCATCCTGTTACCAGTACTAGGAATTTATTTATCGGAGGTTTGTAGACTTGGGTTATGTTCACTGAGCCGATCATAAAAAGAAATCCAAGATTTATCATCAGTAACGATATGCTAAGCCATATTTAAGGCACCGCCTTGGAATTTTTCCGGAGCTTTTCTGCAACAATCAGTACGTTGCTGCTTTTGATCGGGAGTTGGTTTATATAGAATCCATGGACAACAAAGTTTTCTCGCGTCTAACTGTTGATGTAAAATGTTTTATATTTGACTGGAACAAATGTCCAAGAAATTCACAAGATGTTCGTCAAGCATTGCTCGAACAGGGACAATGTTTTCATCAGTAGGGAGAGGATTTATGTGTAAATAGTTTTTTCCTTAAAGATAGAGTGCTATTTTATTTCGCATAAAAATGCATGTTTTTTGTGTTAAAATACATAATTTGCCATTTTTCTTCGTTGTAATATAATTTCAAAATTGGAGCGTTGTTAAACTATGAAAATGCACTTCGAACAAATATCAGTCATAAATGTATTGCGTAGTGAATTCCCCCATCGAAGGGGAATGAGAACAATGTACACAACTGTCTTATGTCAGTTTAAAGCGGAGTAAACTGATTGGCGTTTGTAGCAATATCTTACTTAATTTACTGGCAACTTCACAAATGCCGAAAGAAATCTGTTCTGTCAGAAATGTTAGGAAAGTATTAAATGCGGATCAGGCTCTCAAGTCTTGCACATTTAGCAGGCTGCTAACACTCATAGTATCTAAAAGTTCACAATATTGCGCAAAGCCTTTCTTTCGTGTAATATTCCTTCATATAAATTGACACGTCCAGATCTCAGGAATTTTCTTACAAAATATATCTCTGTACTTGTTACGAAGAAATATTATGAAAGGAGAGAGCATAATGTAAAAATATGAATAAATATTGACGAATTACCCGACTCTAGCGCTAGGTAAGTGTAAATGTGGTGATAGGTGTGCTAGAAAATGGTGTGCAACAATGGTTGGCTTATTCAATGAATCTGTCATTGTTAAGGTAGAATGGGGTGCCATTTGACACGAGTTTTACTTACGTGCGAAGTGAAGAAGACAGCGAACTGTTTTTTGTAACATAATACCACAGAATATGTGAGCAAATACCTACATTGTAGACAGTTTCATCCCAAATACCAAAGGGTGTTTGTGAAAGGTTCAACAAGAATCCATTTGTTCAGAGCTACTTTCGCCTAGACCCGGGGATATAGTGTGAAAGCAGCAGTGTATTATTCAAACGATTTTGAAGATTTTAAATAATTGATTATGTAGAAAATGAAGCTAGTTACAGTGAAGCAATACGTATTACCATAAAAATATAACCATTTGTAACAAAAAACTTCACTTATCTTAAGAAAATGATGCCAATTTTTTTATTAGTTGAATTAGACTTTGAACTCTTGCTCGCGTCCTCAGTCAACACTTCGTTGTCAAGGATGTTACTATGTTTTTTCAGTATTAGCAAAATCTGAAAAAGAACAAACTTAAGAACAGAATCAACTGCTGGTATTTCAAAATTCATTACGGGATGTTTATTTTTTTAAATAAATATCTTTTCCCACACCAAAATTTTAAAAAATAAATACCGCGTAATGAATTTTGAAATACTGGTACTTTTTTTTTTTTTTTTTTTTTTTTTTTTTTGTAATTTACGTCCGCCCCAACGTTAAGTTACTGGTACTTGATTCTGTTCTTAATTTTGTTTCGTTTTAAGATTTTGGTAATACTGAAAAAACATACATAGTAACTTCCTTGACGATGAGGTATGTTGACTGAGGATGCGAGCAAAGGGATTGTGAAATCGATCTCAACTAATAAGAAAAATGAACATCATTAAGCGAAGTTTTTTTTTTTTTTTTTTTTTTTTTTTGTTACAAATAGTTACATTTGTAGAAGTAATCGATGAATTTAATAAGGTTGTACAAATCTGAGTCTTCTATGTCACAAAATTAGAAATATCATCCGACTTGTTTAGCGAGGTATTCAATGAAGTTAATTTATTCTGCCACAGATCTCAAATTAGAAAGTATTAAAGGGAAATTTAAAATGTGTTCCAAAAAATGTGTGAATTTCGTACTAATGTGTAAAATTCGAAGGTTTTGGAAGGTCAAGTAGAGTCATAGGTAAAATTTAAAATTTATGTGCCAATGACGTTCTTTTGTTGAAATATGCATTACTGTGACATTAAATGTTCGAGAAAGTTTCGTAGTTCACTGCAACATGATTCGGTGATTTTTAACGCAATTTTTAAAGGTTTTATTAATACAACACATTTTTGCATTTTTCCTACATAAAATATAATACTTAGAAGGGATGGGTTGATACCAGATTTTCCCGATATTCGATACTTCAGTACTAGATAGCGTCACTTCTAGTTTCAATACAAAATAAAATGTTTGTAGAACTGTGGAATGACAATAAAATTAAATAGATGCACATATTTAATGAGACAAAACTTAAAACCATCAGTGTTCTTATTTTTAAACTCTACATTAAACATTTAAAAGCAAAACAGTCTAATTTTATAAGTTTTTGTTCAAAAATACTAGCATTTTCACTGTTTCGGGGTCAAGTCACATATGAGTCCTGCTGTACTAAATAGTCTTTCAGAGAAAACTATTGCACGTGGAATACACGAATATTTAGTTCTGGAAATGTTGAATTTGTTTTGCAGTAATGCAGTGTACTAGAAAGAGGAGGTGAGATATGTTGGGAACTGTTAACTGACAGTTGACACACGATTATTTTCTTGTATAATGTTATTGTACAGATACCACATTCCTGACAATTTCTCGGGCTTTGTAATGTTCTACTTGCGGCAAAAATATTTTGTGATTTTAAAATAAAATAAAAATTGCAGAATCGCCGCCGAAGTATCGAGCGAATTTTCTGAAATATCGTTCGATGTCGATATTATGGAAGTATCGTGAGTATCGATATATGGCAAGTATCGAGTAGTCATTCATAATTGACTTATTTCTTGTTAGCTGAGCACAATTTTCTAATAGATAAAACTGTCTTATTTAAGACACGTTGCCATTGGAATGTTCGATTCTCTTTTGTAAATCTTCTGTTTAATATTTATTACTTTAACGCGGTCAAAAGGTGAGAATCATTCATGCAAGACATGAAGTTCCTTTTATCTCGAGGGAGATACGAACCAAGCTGCTTGTGCAACAAGCCTCATTTCGGCAAGACAGTTAATTTTGTACGTGATGGGATACTCAGTAAATGTCAGCCCTCCCAAAGGTGCCGCCTCCCTGACCACCCCTTTCCGCCCCCCGAGCAGCCCATTAGTTTCCCTAACGTGTAATTTTCCACCAGCCTCTGCTTATGACAGTTGCTGACATCTGGCGGCGAAGCGCTCAACGAAACGCCCGATCTGCCGGCCTCGCGGGATCGCTAAATGTCACAAGCACATCCTTCCGTAGTACACACAGTAAATCCTGTCTTCAGCGGAATCGAAAATGTACGTTTAACGAAGGATTTTTTCCATTTCATCTGGCATAAAACCACACAGTCAATTTTTCCTTGGACAATTTATAATTTCTCAACTTTAAGACACAATGTCTTATTAGATAACGCGCGATAAAGAATCATCTTGTCTCGTCTTAGATTTGTATCGTTCGATTATCGATCAAATCAGCAATCGTTTTTGGTGTTAACGTCATTCAATTCATTATAAAGTTCGTATTGATTTTTTTTTTCGGAAACTCTCCAAAAATTCATTATATGTACAAATATAAAAATTTGTAACCTAAAACTTCACTTATCTTATAAGAATTATCATCATTTCTTATAAATTCTCCGGGATCGCGATTGCATATAAACTTACACACATCGTCAGCCGGAAACAAAGCTGTCGCCAACGTTACGAACGCTAGATGTTGATATGTTCTTGTTAGTACTACCAAAATCAGAAAATAAAACAGATTTAAAACAGAATCGACTTTTAATTGTTTTAATTTAATTTTAATTTAATTGTTTTAATAATTTAACTTCCGGATTTATTTCATGGTTAAATGACTAAAAGTGATCTGCTACGGCGGATTTATCAGTTTGTTTGTACTTAATGCTACGAAAATGTTCTTTCGTTCTGCTTTCTAAATTATGTTTTGTCTTTCCAATGTAAACTTGATCACAATCGAAACAATCAAACTGATAAATACCAAATTTTTTATTATTAGAAATTTTATCTTTTATAGAAAAATGCAGTTTTTAATACTATATTTATTTTGAGGAATTAAAGTTATACCAAACTCTTTCAAATTGTTTTGAAAATGTTTATTAACCCAAGGATAGTAAGTAAATTTTTAATCGTCTTTTCTAAGAGTAGAAATATAAACATATTATTAATACTGTTTTAATTAGTGGTTTTAATAAAGAATTTATAAATAAAAAAATTGAAAAATTCAAATATCAAAAACTTAATGATATTTGTACCCTTAGAAAAATAAAAGTTGATTATAATTTTAAAAATTTTACTTGCCATCCTTGGGTTAATAAACATTTTCAAAATATTTTAAAGTGTTTGGTATAACTTCGGTACCTCAAAATAAATATGGTATTAAATATTTACTACATTTCTCTATAAAAGATAA
Organism: Mantis religiosa; assembly: GCA_030765055.1. Taxonomy (NCBI): domain Eukaryota; kingdom Metazoa; phylum Arthropoda; class Insecta; order Mantodea; family Mantidae; genus Mantis; species Mantis religiosa. The sequence goes on along the minus strand of CM060960.1, from coordinate 12,452,812 downwards.
AATTCCTAATAATAAAAAAATCTGCTATTTATCAGCTTAATTCTTTCAATTGTGATAACATTTATAAAAAAAACTGATAAATCGGCCGTAGTAGATCATTTTTAGTCATTTAACCATGAAATAAATCCAGAAGTTAAATTATTAAAGCAATTAGCCCGCCTCAGTAGCGTAGATGGTAGCATGTCTGCCTCACGTTGAAGAGGTCCCGAGTTCGAATCTCGGTTAGGGTGAGTTACCTGTATATGGTTTTTTCCGGGTTTTTCCCTTATCCTTCAAGACGAATGTCAGGTAGCTCTAAGCTCCATGTACCCTGGACACATTTGAGCATCATTTCATTCATCGTCCGATATGACTTAACATTGGAGGACGTAAATTATAACAACAACAAAATTAAAGCAATTAGATGGTGTGTTTGGAGGAATTTAGTAACAGTGACGTCAAAATTAATATAAAAATTATTTGTGGTTGGTTTATTGACACTCGTCACTTTTTCATATATTTATGAGAGACTAGTTTCAAAGGCCCTGGCCTCCATTTTCAATCTCTTTCCAACTGGCATCTGTTGTCTGCTCTCTCTGGTGGTGGAACTATGAACTTTTTTGTCAAATTATCTACTGGCGGGATTTCAAAGTTCATTACGCGATCCTTATTTTTTCAGATGAATATATTTTTCATAAATATATGAAAAAGTAAGTGACGAGTGTCAATAAACCAACCACAAATAATTTTTATATCATGTAATGAGTTCGATTCTGTTTTTAAATTTGTTTTATTTTCAGATTTTGGTAGTACTAACAAGAACATATCAACATCTAGCGTTCATAACGATGGTGAGAGTTTTGTTTTTGGCTAAATATGTGTATAAGTTTACATGAAATCGTGATTCCGGACAATTTAAAAGAATTACGATCATTTCTTATAAGATAAGTGAACTTTTAAGTTACAAATTGTTATATTTGTATATATTTGTTTGCTTCACTGTTAATAGCTTCATATTTTGCATATTTATTAAGCCATTATATGCTTTGAATTCAGTCTTTCATTACCTTCGTAACATATTCTTGTAACAAAGGCAGGGATACGCTGTGATTTTTTTAACTAATGCTAACGAACCATTCCCACACTATTTCATTAATGTCATGGTTTTCAGTTTTCTTCTGTTCTCTCCTTATTTTCCTATTAGCATAATTTTCCCACCGTTTCATAATTTCCGTTTTCTTCTTTGAATCTCGTAAATTTGAATTTTACCTACTTTTAAGTCTTTCATCAGTGGCAAAGCATGCAATAAAACTTGGAAGCGCCGCTTCCCCAAGAATTCAGTAGAAACAAGAAAAACAAGAAAATTCATGCCAAACAATATTTTATTTGCTCTGGATACATTTTCAAAACTTATTCGCGAATATCCGCTGTGCTGTGGACAATTTGACAACTGCTTCGATCCCAGTGACCATTTCTGCAAGCTCATTCAATACTGTATTTACGCATTTGTAACCTTGAATACCATGCTTCATAGGTTTCCAGAAGCAGTCGCAACTCTTCCTTAGCTAAGCACTGGCAGGAAAAGTTTTTATTTTTTCTTTATATGAAACTTTTAAATAGAACTAAGTATATTCCAATTGCATTAGCAATAATAGCTTTTCAAATACTGTTGCTATTTCTCATGGTGGAATTTATTTAATTTAATTGAAGTATTAAATTAAATGTGCTCTTTTATGGTTAAATAATAAGAGGATATGTTTTGTTATTCCAAAAGTATATAACAAAAGTATAGTCTTTTATTTGTTGAGGTAGTTGTGGCCGCTAGGTGCGCTAGTATCGTGACTGTGTATAGTACAGTGCTTCTCATTTCAAGATTGCTCCTCTTGTATTTTCAGAAAGGTACAAAAGCACCGCAGGCTGCTGGGAAAATTCATACAGACTTTGAGAAGGGCTTCATCATGGCAGAGGTAATGAAGTTTGACGACTTCAAAGAAGAAGGCTCAGAATCAGCTGTTAAAGTAAGTTTAAATGTTAGTGTGGAGGTGATTTTGATTATCATTCCTCTCAGGCAATATAATTTATAATATATATCAACCAAAAATGTTATGTTCTATTGATAATTGCCTGTAAAATGTTAAAATTTTTCAAAAACTTGGATAAAACATAACTGAACTGTTGCTGCCCTCCAACTAACAATGCAGAAATAACAGTGAAGCAGAAAATGGGTGATACTACATGCAGTCCATTAATAAACTGTTTGTTTGAAAGTTGCGTTGAAGCAGTGGCCCCTTTCTTGTTTTGGAAAGATTATAGGTAATAGTTGCTGATGGTTTATAAATTGGATGGAAGTGGCCTAAACATAATATCGTATATAAACAAGATTTGGTTGAATTGTCAAAAGTTGCCAAGTTGGTTCTCATATAACCTGTATGTTTGCAAAATATCCCTCCACAATACCACAGGTCAGTGCACTTCCAAAACGTTGACTCACAAGCTCTATCCTGTCTGTAATAGGGTTGTGAGTGTTGGTCATTGCCAAACTGTTTCTGTAACTATGCAAGTTGAAAATGTTTTTCGATTGGACAGTGTGTTTTTAATAGAATGTTTTTAGAGCAACTGGTAAATAAACCCAAAAATTCATACAGTAGTTTGCAAATTTCATATAACCAGAAAGAGAGAGATAAATAAGTGCAGTAATATTTCTGATGGAAAAACTTGATTTGACTAGATCCAAAGCCAGAGAATAAGAGAAGAGCTTAAACCAACCCGTTGGACAAACGCTTAGCTCATAGTTAGTTGAGGTAGTTTGGATGCATAATCCGCATGTAAGAAAATTGGAAACCGTGCCAATTTTTTAAATCCAGATCAGAAAGCATAGGACCACGTATTGCTGCATCTAAGGCTGTAAGGAGATGGGAGTGTTACTTTCATCCCTAAATAACAGTGAAGAGCGTAGCTATAGATGGTAGGAAATACAAGGAGCGGTAGAGCGGCATGGGAATTGCTAGGAATAATAGTCAAAGTCAACCCAGATTAACGACTATATTCCAAGACTCAGCTTAAGATATAAGGCCCTCCCGAGATCTTGAGGAGATCTGGGGCAGTAAAATGAATTAGTACATAATTTGATACACCATACCTTGGGGATGTGTTGACGAATACCTGAGCAAATAGCAAGCTTCCTGCATAGAGTCCTGCAGCAAAACCCAACTCAAAGCCGTCAAAAAGCCCCTGTGTGCGCTACCTTTAATAATTTAAATACCAACCTGCCAAAAATGGTGGTACCTGTTTACTCAGCAGTTCCTACGTCAGCTGGTTCACCCCAGCTTACTCATGCCGATTCAGCTCTCTGTCGTACCCAATTGTCTTAATTCGCGTATACCTGAATCACGCCACCCGTGATCATCGGACTTTTGTTTAGCTGGAAAGGCTGATTTGGCAGTCAAAAGTACATATCTTATCCAAAATGTACCAGTCATTTAACACGTGTAAGAAATGAAATGTTAAATCCCAATAATGCAAAAAATTCTTAAATATCGCTTAGCCTATATATGTAACAATATGAGATTGTGAAGCTAAACTAGGGAAGGAGGAATTCATCAAAGAATGCAAGGAATTTGAGCAAATTTTGTTTGATACACAAGCTTGAGAAACCTTTATCAAGGACCCTGTGGCATAAGGAGAAGGTAAAGACATAGTAGTTTAAAATTGAATACATACATTTTGTGAGATTGGTTCTGTTCGAGATACTGCAAGAAGTGGCAGACCCTGATTATATTTCTTCTTAAGTGCTGCAAAGTTAGTGTGTGTACGTCATAATCCGAAAGCAAAGAACTAAAATTGGGAATAGTAAATTTCAGGGTAAGTGTTTAACACATGAATCTGCACCTTCAACAAAATGACAAATGTTTTCAACATGTTTTGTAAATGGATAAATTAAAATTATTTGTTTTCTCTTTCTACTACATTCTCCAAATCCATTCCAAGCAGTCCGCTCCTGTTGCAATACAGATGCATGGAGTCAGAGTCGCTGCACTCACACATGTTGGGTATTTTACCACTGATGTAAAGGTCATACTGAATGAGAAGCTAGTAGTTTTGTCATGGCTTAATGCGGGGTACTTTATGTAAAACCTAATGGAGCACAAGTCGTTTTGCCTCTGCTACAAACTTGCTGGATTCCTGCTCTACCAGCTGCTGTTGTGCATGGGGGCAAGCAGTGTCCACTCCACTCTGCATTATTATAATGGCCACCAACATGAATAGACACTTGTCTCTTAGAGCAACACATTGTTGTGTGTAAAAGTTATAAATGGCAATCACCAAGCCGTATTCACACAGAATATATTCAAACGTCCCCTGGTGAAGTGCTTCCTTACTGATTTACAATTCTCAGGATTGTGAAGAAATTCAAAACAAACACTGGTTTTGTGGCAAACGAGAAAGGAAAGCGTAAATGTACAGTGTTAACAGAGGAAAAGTTAGATGACATAGGTACATGTTTTGAATATATCGAAATTTAACTGTATTGGAACACCACAGTGAAGTGAAACAATTATTAAATTATAGATGAGTCGTATTTTTTACACTTCAGCTTCACTTACGTACCTATATTGAGGACAGGTTTCGTGAACCATTGTTCACATCATCGGCTTTAATGCGACTAAAGCTTTGAAATCCTGCCAGAAGACAACCCCACATTTAAATTCATCACAAAATCAACAGATGGCAGCAGCAACTCCAGAACTACCCACACCACTAGATCAAGCTTTAGTCGCATTAGAGCCGATGATGCAAACGATGGTTCACGAAACATGTCCTCAATATAGGTACGTAAGTGAAGCCGATATGTAATAAATACGACTCATCTATAATTTAATACATGTTTTGAATGTTCAGCCAAATCCATCCCAAAATTAGCATAACAGTCTTCTTCACATAGAGCAACTAAATTATTATAACTAAAACTCTATAAGTGTACAAGTGTCCATGTTTTAAAACAAGATGAGCCAGTATTCTTGAATGCATTATTGTGAATGGTTTCCTTCATAATGATTGACTGTTTAATTCATCAACAGCTTCTGTTCTTTTCCAATGAGGCATGGTTCCATCTCAGTGGTTGTTTACAGTCAGTACTGGGCCTCTGAAAATCCACATCATGTTCAAGAAATCCGTCATGATTGTACAGTTGGAGTTCGGTGTGCTAGACGCATAATTAGTCCAATATTCTATGAGCGAGAGATACCAAAATCACATTTTGACCCATTTTATCATAAACTGACAGAAGAACAGAAATCATATGGGTGGTTTCAACAAGATTCTGAGTCCATGAATAAAATTAAGGAGGTGTTTGAAGATAGAGTGATTAGTGCTGATGTATGACCCTCTTGCTCTTCTGATCTAACAGTGTATGGAATAACCTGAAAGACAAAGTTTACGAGACAAATCGTCATGGAATTCCTTTCTTGGAAGTGTTGAAAACAGTGTTGTATTAAATTAAATTTAAAGGGAGTCGATTAATGACACTAAACAACAGTTACTTTTAAATTTTCCCGGAAGATGTTTCAGAGACTTTGCCTCCATAATCAACCAGATATGGACTGGTTCTCGGTGGTGTAGCTGGCGATATTTTTATATCATCAGCTTTAGAAAATATCGCCAGCTACACCACTGAGAATCAGTCGATATCTGGTTGACGATGGAGGCAAAGTCTCTGAAACATGTTCCAGGAAAATTTAAAAGTGTTGTTTAATGTCATTAATCGACTCCCTTTAAATTTAAATTGTCGTACATTGGAAGAAGAAATGAACAAGCCTGAGATGTCCCATTAAGGGTAAGGGCCTTTCCAGCATATTCTGTAAGGTACACACAGAGTTTATGTAGGAGCAAAGCCAGCTGTGGCACATCAAATCACGCACAGGCAAAATGCTGTGCACCTGTTAGGTTTTAACTGAAGAACTCTTAATTGTCACTCTTCTGATGATTCTATGAATTTTCTAATGAGAATGTGGTCCATTGGAATCTTGTCCATTAAGTTTGATCAATATTTTTCCATAAAAATTACTTTTCTCAAATATTCTCTTCAGTGGCCTTTAGTGCAAGTACCGTAGAGATCATCAATTGCTCACTTCAAGCTAACAAACAAAATGTAGCATGCTCAGTGTCACAGAACAACAAAACTACTGTGTGAGACTATTTTATTAGTTTTTCATTTCAGTCGTGAATGCTTTCAATTACATTTTCTTCTGCTTTTGTAAAGTAAACCCAGGGGTGACAGACCATACAGGGCTAGGAAGTACCAACCCGACTGCCAGCCTCACACCCACATACACAAGGTAAAGGTGGGCAATCATCCTACCGATTCGGGGAGGAAATGTGGTCAGCATCTCGGCATCCCTCAGCGGTAATGTTGGCTTTCATGACAAGGGCCGTTTACCTATCTTAAGCTCCTCAATTTCCTTACGGTGCTGAGAGGGCACCAGTCCTATACCTGGGACTTAAAATCCGCATCCCATGGGTGGGTTCGATCCTGGGTCACTTTCCATTGCAAGGAGCCAAGGCATGCTGCCGTAGCCTGCTACGCCACAGCGCAGGACTCTTCTGCTTTTGTAGTGATCCAAATGTCACTATCATACATCAAAGTTTGAATTCATTGTTTCCAGATTTATTTTAACTGGGATCAGTTGTTTACCTCCGGTCCCACCTAATCTGCATAAAGAATTTTTTTGAGTGGAAAGTAATGCTTTCCCTTTGTATAGCTTTAAAAGAAAACAATGACCTTGGTAGTCCTTATTGCCTATTAAATGTACCCTAGTATTTAATGTAACTTACGTTAATCCTTATTTTCTGTTATAGGCTGCAGGAAAATACAGACAACAAGGAAGAAATTATGTGGTTGAAGATGGCGATATAATTTTCTTCAAATTCAATGCTGGTGCAGGGTTGAAGGATCCAAAGAAAAAGTGATGGCAGATAATGCTGCTGGTAATTTTGGTCCATCTTTACCTGAACCTTATCCTGTTTTCATGCTGTTTCATGCATCCTTCCTCAGTGTGACCAACTTGACCATGCAGGAAAACTTCATCCACAAGACTGATGATGTTCCCGAGGATCAGAAATATTTTAATACCATTGGCAATTATCGGGACACAGTACTAAAATAATGCGCCATATATAGTTATGTTGTTTGGTGCTGCATATATTAATGCAGGGCTGCTGAACGTCCCAGAAAATTATGATTGTAGCAGAGGTTTGTTCCAATAAGTCATATTCAGTGCTTGAGGGGGAATAGAAACAGAACCTGATTCTAGTTGATCTGCCTGCTGTGCCATTATGACGCATGTGATTTAACTCATGTTGAATTACGACACAAGCCCCTGACATTAAAATACGGTATGCTAATATGCATTACATGAACAGCTTATTTAACAAATTTCTTGAATTCAAGATAAAGAACTCCCCAGAAAATACATTTTTATTTTCAGATAAGTCTCAAATGGTTATAATTTATGAATTGTTAAATTATTCACTAATAGATCTGTTAAATGTTGATGCTAAAAATAGTATTTTAATTAATATTACTAGATTTTCACAACCTTTTAAAAGGGACTATAAACAATCAGGAGCATATATTTTGAGACATGATAGAGAAACGTATATTTTTTATGTAAAAAAAATAAAAAGACAACAGTTTTGGATTTAAGACACTTTCAGAATAAATTTGACACACTGTTCTACAGCTATTACAAATGCTGTATTTTCTCAACCCCTGGAGTTTCTAAAGTTGTACAACTTGTACAACCTAGCCCCTCTTTATTGTCAGTTACTTGTGAGTTTTTATTATATCTAGCAAGTGATCTGTGTCTGGTGTTTAGGAAAATAAATAGCATTTAATGTGAAGTAATTTAGCTTTATTCATGTCTTCGCTGTTTGTTATAGATGGTGTTTCTGCTTTAATTATGAATTTTGGAGACGTATCTAACACTTACTTTTAAAAGTACAGCAATAAAATTAATATGCCTCTAAAAACTCCCATATGTTCAAAAGTAAGTGATATACATTATCTCTGAAACAAATATACATTCACATATCAATGTTAACATCATTCCTATCACAAATAAGAGCTACAGTTACTGGTGTTTGTACTAGTTGTATTCCCACATGCACCCAGTTGATGTGCAGTTTTACTTAGTACGTCTTTTATTGTGAATTAGCCACTTATCCATTGCTGACTGCAATCTGAAGGTAACATTAAAACTTAATATGACGTTACTAAAATCAGGCAAATGAGTCAATCTGGAATACACTTGAAATATGAGCTGAATCTTTCCTGGCGGTGTATATGTTCTAGACGTTCTCGGGCTTCGAGCCAGGTAAGAAGATGTGACATCGATGTTTCGGGAGTGTGCATCTCTCCCATCTTCAGGATGCTGAATGACTTCAGGGAGGGAGGCGACCCATAAATATATACCAGTCGCCGAGGTAAATGACGCAGACCAATCAGCAAGCAGGCTCGCGATTGTGTAATGTGGCGAACCTCTCAGAAGTGTTTTCTAGAACATGGAATACACTTTTCTCCACTTAGAGGTTTTTTTTTATGAAGACTAGTTTCTGGAAACTTCCTCCCTATCCTCAGTTCTGTGGTCGACTGATAGTGTGACTGGTGCCTGCCTTCGGGTTGGTGTTGTACTGCCATCTGATAATCTGGTAAGTTTGATGATGTCATCCACAGCAGAAATTTCAGAATTCATCACAATTCATGTGATGTAATGAGTATGTTTTCCTAAATCTGCAGTTACTAAGAAACAAAACCTCCTGATGAATTTTGAAATTCCCGCCATGGATGATAACATCAAACTTACCAGATTATTAGATGGCAGCACAACACCAAGCTGAAGGCAGGCACTAGTTGCACTATCAGTCGACCACAGAACTGAGGATAGGGAAGAAGTTCCCAGAAACTAGTCTTCATAAAAATCTTGTAAGTGGAGAAAAGTGTATTCAAGGTTGACTTATTTGTCCAATTGTAATAATAATGGCACTCCACTTTCTGAAATACTTCTTTTTATTCTATATTAACATCACATATTTAAATTTAAATTATTTTGCATTTTTTAATAAAGCTTCATCCTTAAGTGTTAGTAAAATATTTACAAAAACATTAATTTAAAAATAAATATTGGGTCTTCCAACTTCATACGCACAAGAACAGCTATCTATTTTGTGTAAACACTTGACATGCCTATGGCAGTATTTAATGTTCAATTCAACATATTCATACTGTCGTGGACATTAGTAGTGATGCTGTTCACGTAGTCTGGTTTAGATTAAGTGCAATAGTAATTGTGTATAAATACACAGGATAAAGTTAAAACTAAGTAAAATTAAGTTGTGTCTAGTTGGATCAGGGTGGATCTGTCCTCTACGATGGACTGCCTTCCTTGGCAGCACCACAATTTTAGAAATGCCAGAGCTGTAAGCCCAGATGAGAATCTCTTACGACATAATACTATTGAAGTAAATGCATTTACCTTTTACTAACATTAAAAAGCATTTTTTGAAGAAAGTCTTTGGAACCAACCTTTTAACTGAAACAAATTGCTGCTCAGGGATAGAATGAGACATTGGTAAGCATTTACAGTTCAACAATGTATCTTTCGAATTGTACAATGATAGTACAAGTCTATGAGCTATGCCAAATGGGAATCTACAATTCCATTAATTATTATTACTACTATTAGCATCACCACTGCCACTGGAAATGAAAATGAGATGGTGCCACTATAAGTAGCAAAATGATCTCCAGGCAAATGAAAAAGAACCAGGTTGCCTTCCGTTGCGTATTGCCCCACCTCAAGCCCTGTATATATTTATTAAAAAGACATCCGTAAGGCATCATCTTTTTTGTTAAAAGTCCATATTGTATTGCATTTGTTATTTTTTATTTCCTGGATGGCCAATTGTCAAGTGAGATTAAGTGTGAGAATCTTAGTTTCTGATTAAAATGTAATGTCAAATTAAAAAACTGTATTTGATGTTAAATTTACCATACTTCACACTTCATTTCTGACTGTTTCTTTCCTAAGTGTAATGAATGTTCATCGGTGGATAAATGTTGGACGTTAAAGTAAATAAATGTTCAGTGAAAAACCTCAAGATACTGAGGTGCACTGATAGCTTTTGCAAATGTTCTCATAAAAGTTGCGCTTTTTCAGTGATCCAGTTTTTTTTATAAATAACTTTGTCAGTGGAATTCCAATTTTGTATCCGAACCATAACTTGCATGGTCATTTAGGAGAAAATGGCAGGCTGAGATGAAACAGCTTTCCCTAATTGAGATCATGTTCTAAGTCCTAAATTCCTTGCAGCTAATTTATTTGCTACTGTATTTTGCTACTGTATTCTGCATTTCTGTTTGTAATTTCATGTACAGGCTCTTTGGAGCACTCAAAACATAAAAAAGTGAAGCTTATTTTAAGACGGTGTTCTTGAATAAAGATAAACAGCTCAAAAGTTTACAGTTCCAAAATATCACATCTCATCATCCAAGAAGACCCACTTCCTCTGTATATATTGAGATTTGCCCACTTTTAGAAGCATCTTCACACATTACAAAAGAAACCATATTGCTTTTGGAATACCCTAATTACATAACTCAAATCACAGGATTGGCCATGTAGAATAACATGATGAAAATCTGGTGCACCAGCTCGACTTCTAAATTTACGTCCTCCAACATTGTCATATCAAACGATGAATGAAATGATGTTCGAATGAGTACAGGGTACATAGAGCTTATAGTTACCAGACATTCATCTTTCAAGATAAAGGAAAACCTCCAACATTAAGTCATATTTGACGATAAATGAAATGATGTTCAAATGAGTACAGGGTACATAGAGCTTAGAGTTACCAGACATTCATCTTTCAGGATAAGGAAAACCCCAGTAAAAACCTTATTAGATAACTCACCATGACTGAGATTTAAGCTCCAGGACCTCTTGAACGTGAAGCAGACACGCTACTATCTACACTATCAAGGCGGACCCTTGACTTCCTTTGCTTCAGAAGGCGTAATCATAAAGGGAGATAGTTAAAATGTAATTTTTCTTACTTCCAGTTGGTGTACCAACATGCCCATGCAGTTCAAATGCTTTTATTGTACACTTTACAGCTTTTAACCATTCAAGTTCTAATTAAGATAACTCAGCCGTAGGACAGCTGGAATGCTTTTCCCACGATCAAGTTATTTCGAACATAGTGGTAGAAAGGTTAATTGGTATACAGTACTACAACAGTTGTGTCTATCACCATGGTCCGCCTTCACTGTGCGGCAACAAAATGCATAGAACGTGGATTTAAAATTTGATTGCATCAGTAGTGATGGAACCTAAGTTAATGGGTGAGGCAGAATGTGCAGTAGCATTTACTGATGTCACATGATTACGGAAAGAAAAAGATGCACATGGTTGGAAAAAGCAAGCAAGGGATATAACATATAAGGTGCATTTCTCCTTTAAGAGAGAGGCGTCTGTCAGCATTGCATAGCTGAGACTTGCAGTGCAGGTCTTACAACTGTGCAACAAATAGTTAATGGGAGCAGATTATTAAAACAAGTTTCTGGTATTCCCCTGTTTCATTCCCCTGCAACTGGAATAGATAACTTTGTCTTAAGCATGCTTAGTCATAAAATTTTAGATGTTTACACTTTTTTTTTTTTTTTTTTTTTTTTTTTTTTTTTTTTTTTTTTTTAGCCCTAGAATTCAAATTTTGAACATTTATTTAAAAGAATTACTGCAATTTTGCAAACTATTATTAGATAGTGTCATAAATGTTGTAATTTTTTTATCGTGCCCCCCACTTTCATACAAAGTGTTTTGTTTGCCAGTGTTTTGTTCATCCTATGATACAGCTTTCTCAGGGCTGAACGCATCTTGTCGAGCTAGTGCTGCTGCTTTTATATCTTCACTAGGAGGTAAAAGATACTGCCCTCTTGTGTTCTTATTGTCTGTTGTTCAGCCAATGGATAAGGTTGCTACCTCCTGAGATTTTTAAAGAGGAAGAAAAAATCAACAGAACAAAAAAATTTGAACACCATCTGGAAACCTCTGCTAAGAAGGCCACATCATCTCACCACCAGCGACCACCCAATGCATAGGCGGAATAAGACTGCAAGGAAACACAGATGCTGTCTTTACTGAACAATGCTACACACTGACTTAGCAACAAAGAATAATTACTGAGCTAGCTAGCAATACACAGAGACAGCCTGCCAAGGTCATTCTTAACTTTTCACGCACACATACACTGAACCTGCAGTTCTAATATTGCACAAGTAGAGTGAACAAGTTTGTATCAAATAAGAATCATGATGTGAAAAACAGATGATGGAAACGTAGATTGCCATAGATAGTAACTAACACTGTTAATATTGTAATGAATCATTGCTGATAGAGAAGATTACTAAACAAAAATTACATTTTTTAACATTGTATTCTGATTCACAATCCTTAGGTCTGTGTGTGTTTATTTCCATCATGTATTTGCAGCCTAGCACTTAACGTAAAGTATTTTACTTGGAAAATATTGGTTCACTTGATTATTCTTATTCTCCTTTGAAGCTTAAACATGTTAAAATCATTTAAAAATTCTCAGAAGGCGATTCTGTATGTTAGTACTGAATAAACATAGTTCAGTGCAGAGGTTGTACTCCCATTAGTCCTGGACCCGTAGGACCAAGGACCTGGGCCTCCTTCAACCCGGGAGCGATGGATACTCGGGGTGTTTCCATAGGGCAATACCTTGAGTCTAAAAAGCCCCCCTGCTGAGCACAACGTCAAGACGGGATGGAAGTGGATACGCCACTTACGCGCGTCAACCCTGCAGGGAAGACTACCGAATAACCTCGGTGGGGCCACCTGGTGATATAGCACACCTTCTACTAGCTCTGCAGTCTAGTACCCAGGACTTATTAGGCAACCCTCTACCCCCTCCAGGTGGCCCTAGCCTGACCGGAGGTACCCAATTCCCCGTGGGTGTCGGGAACACACTGCCCCCTCGAGTCCAACCCAATTTGAACAACTCCCCTATGGGAGGGGCTTGGCAGTTCGGCCCAAGGTTCCTCTAGTAACGTCAGAGGTACCACGAGTGCTAAGGGTCCGCAGCGCCTGCACCTCGGCAGCTGAAGGGGACGGATCCCCTTCCCCTACAGGAACTGAATAAACATAAACATAGCCACGATGGACTGTTTTTAAGACATAAAGGTTACATTTTTGGCATGAGGTTTATAGTATAGCATATATGACTTGATTTTCTCTGGCCAACCGAACTGCATATCAGTAACTTCCTAAGAACATGGTACAATGACTCACAAACTAATTATTAACTACTGAAATTTGAATAGGATAGATAGTCAGACTGAAAAACTCAAATGCCATGGCCAGGATTTGAACCTTGGATCTCCCGGTCTCCATCTGGTCGCTCTTAACCTTTGAGCTACCATACCAACATGCCATGATAACATTAAATTCTCCAACTGACTCATATATTTTCCTGGCAAACTACTAGGGGTCCTCATATTCGACATACACACTGTTTGCAACAACTTAGTATTTTAAGTACGAGGGCTGATCAACAAAGACTGAGACTGATTTTTTCTCACAGATGTTTAATACTACAATTCAATGTTTACATGATCTTTTTCATAGTAGTCCCCTCCTACTTCAATGCACTTTTTATAGTGTCTCTGCCAGTCCTTGAACACATGCTGTAGACATTCTTTGTCAGGTCCTTGAGAATCACCTCACTTTTCTTGAGCACAGCTTCAGAGTTCTCAAATCAAATACCCCTAAGCTTTGCCTTTAGTGATGGGAATAAAAAAGTTGCAAGGTGCAATATCAGGGCTGTAAGGTCGATGTGGTACCCAGTAATGTTGAATCGAGCCAGAAACTTCATGACTCGATTTGCGACATGAGGTTGTGCATTGTCATGATGAAGTTGCCACCCAGTCCGAGAAAGCTCTGGTCGTTTCTTTGCAATGTGCTTCCTGAGTGTAGCCAATGCTGACGTGTAGTATGCTGCTGTAACAGTAGTGTGAGGGGGAACTGCATGTGACGTGAGGCCGTGCATTGTCATGATGAAGTCGCCACTTAGTCCGAGAAAGCTCTGGTTGTTTCTTTGCAATGTGCTTCCTCAGTGTAGCCAATGCTGACGTGTAGTATACTGCTGTAACAGTAGTGTGAGGGGGAACTGCATGTGACGTGAGGCTGTGCATTGTCATGATGAAGTCGCCACTTAGTCCGAGAAAGCTCTGGTCGTTTCTTTGCAATGTGCTTCCTCAGTGTAGCCAATGCTGACGTGTAGTATGCTGCTGTAACAGTAGTGTGACGGGGAACTGTATGCAATGTCAGGCCGTGTATTGTCATGATGAAGTCGCTACCCAGTCCGAAAAAGCTCTGGTCGTTTCTTTGCAATGTGCTTCCTCAGTGTAGTCAATACTGACGTGTAGTATGCTGCTGTAACAGTAGTGTGAGGGGGAACTGTATGCAACGTGAGGCCGTGTATTGTCATGATGAAGTCGCCACCCAGTCCGAGAAAGCTCTGCTCGTTCCTTTGCAATGTGCTTCCTCAGTGTAGGCAATACTGTCATGTAGTATGCTGCTGTAACAGTAGTGTGAGGGGGAGCTGCATGCGACGTGAGGCCGTGTATTGTCATGATGAAGTCGCCACCCATTCCGAGAAAGCTCTGGTCGTTTCTTTGCAATGTGCTTCCTCAGTGTAGGCAATACTGACGTGTAGTATGCTGTTGTAACAGTAGTGTGAGGGGGAACTGCATGCGACGTGAGGCCTTGCATTGTCATGATGAAGTCACCACCCAGTCCGAGAAAGCTCTGGTCGTTTCTTTGCAATGTGCTTCCTCAGTGTAGTCAATACTGACGTGTAGTATGCTGCTGTAACAGTAGTGTGAGGGGGAACTGCATGCGACGTGAGGCCTTGCAGTGTCATGATGAAGTCACCACTTAGTCCGAGAAAGCTCTGGTCGTTTCTTTGCAATGTGCTTCCTCAGTGTAGGCAATACTGACGTGTAGTATGCTGCTGTAACGGTAGTGTGAGGGGGAACTGCATGGTGGTAAATCATTCCATTACAGTCAAAAGATGTGATCTGCATCACTTTCCCTGCAGATGGAACAACTTTTATGCCTTTTTTGGTGTTGGAGAACCTGGTGATTTCCACACTGTGCTGGATTGTTTTCCTTCAGGATCATAATGATGCAGCTATAACTGATCACCGGTGATAATCGATTTAAAAAAGCATCCCCTCCATCAGCAAAGAGATGCAGCACCTCACGGCTTGTCTCCATTCACACAGCCTTTTGTCCGGGAGTCAACAAACGTGGTACCCAACAAACACAAACTTTGGTCATATGGAGATGGACGTGCATCATTGTAAACACTTTGCCACATGAAATTCTCAACACTTCACTGAGGTTATGCAATGTTATATGCCAATCCTCTCGGAAATCACAGCAGCTGTGTTGATGTTGACTTCAGTCACAGCAGAAGCTGAAACACCAGGCCCACCTTTCTTAACACTTGACTAGTCGGCCTTCTTTGAAGTCCTTGAACCACCTAAACACTGTTGCTTGGGTACGCTTGCTCAGCTTTTGGTAAGTTTCGGTGGCTGTATGGTTTAAACAAAAACAGAATTTGATGGCGCTGTACTGCTCCCCTTGCATCACCTCCACTGTCTGGTAGGTGAATTGCACGTAGGGTCTACAAAATAGAGCATTACTATCAACCTACCAATAAGAGTGCTGCCGCCTGCTGACATTATACATAAATATTTTCAAATATTTATATTACAGATATGAAACTATCATGGAAGCTACAGGAAAAAATCAGTCTGTCTTTGTTGATCAGCACTTGTACTTGATGTCCAGGCTTCATTGTTAAACCATTATTATTAAGTTAATTTATGGAAATTAATCATTCCTCCATACTAGCCATGTATAGGCTAAGGTTTTGGATGGATAGAGTCAAACTGAAAAATTCAAATCCCGGCCATGGAATTGAGTTTTTCAGTTTGACTGTATCTATCCAAAACCTTAGCCTACACATGGGAAGTGTGGAGGAACAATTAATTTCCATCAATTAATGTAATTTTAATAGGATTTGAACTTCCAATGTTGAAAGAATTTAAGAGAAGTAGTTTTACTTATGCTTATATAAACCTTATTACCTATGATTTATTCCTACAACTTTTTGATGGTATAATTGATTTCTGTCTGCATACTTTGACATGCTACTTGTGGAAAAAATGATTTGGATCATCTGCAGAGATAATACTACTGATCAGTTAGAAGGCTGAAAGGAATCTGAAAGAGAAGAGGAGAGTCTAAGTGATAGTCAAGTGTTTTAAATAGCTGGTAGCTATGCGATGACTTGGAGTTTCCATTCTCTATGTTTGTCCAGGGCTTAAAAAGAGTGATGACTTCCCATTGAGGAATGTGTAAGTACTGGAAAATTCAAGCAAGGAATATTACAGAAATGGTTAATTCCACACAAAAAGTACACTTGACATAAATTGTATGTTTTAACAACATCTGCACATTCAATGTAGTAAGATTTTGTCTATCTCTTACAGTTTACCAGTTATACAAAAGTCACTGAGACCGAAGAGAACTTCTGAGGACAATCCCAGAAAATTCAAGGTATACATTTGATTTGTCATGAAAATATCTTAAATATATGCTACTTTAATTAAAATTGATAAGGCCATTTTAAAAAAAATAGATTTTCAGAAAACGTAGTTCTGACAATCTGTTTCTTATGGTGATGAAAGAATTATAGAAATTGCCAAATGATTAAATGAAATTTTAAATGTTTGTAACTCTTCTTTAGTTCACTATTATTTAATAGAAGGATTCTATCTGGTGGTGAGGCATGATTTTCAAAGCAAGGAAAGCTCCAACTAATTTGTATTAAAACGAAAGAATAATGACTCAGAACTAAGGTTACTCTCAGTACTTTTTCTATTGTACAGTTACACGTAGGTCCAGTAGCGAGGTGCGACTTTCAGAGCAAGGGAAGCTCCAAATAATTTTCATTAAAATAAGAGAATAATGACTCAACAAAACAACAGTACTCTTTCTATTGTACAGTCACACATAGGCCCTTCTTGTAGGGAAGACTGCTCACACTACAAGCTTCCCCTCTCCACTCAGACGTCCCAATTCTTCCTACAGCTGGCCTACAATGCGTGAATTGTTAGCTTAAAATGGAGAAAGTATACAATTCACACACTTTTTCTAATAATAAAAACTTCACAAGAATGTCCTATTCGTCATCACTAAATACCAATCTACGTAAAAGACTATAGTGTAATTGAAATATACATACAGTTGTATATAAAAGCGACACATAAAGTATAAAAATAAACTAACGCACACGCTACAGAGACTTTACGTGACAAAATCTGTCAATGCTTCGCAACTATCGAAGATTTACGATTGCTTCCGGAAAACTACGAAGCATAGTATTCAAGGTTACGAATGTGTAAATACAGTATTGAATGAGCCCGCGGAACTAGTCACTCGAATCTAAGCGGCTGTCAGCACCGCCGATGTTGGCGAATGAATTTTGAAAATATATTCAGAGCAAATAAAATAGTTTGGCATGAATTTTCTTGTTTTTTTTTTTTTTCTCCTGAAATTCTTAGGGAGGTGCCGTTTCCAGCGCTTCATTGTACGCTTCGCCACTGGATCTGTTTTCTAATACAGAAACAACTGATATTAGTAGTCAATGAAATAGGACTAAAATTGTTTCCGGTATTAGAAGTTTACGAGATATTTGTCAATATTTTTTTTTTTTTTTTTTTTCAGTTCAGTACATTGTAACTTAAGTTCTGTCGCTATTCACTTGTTTCTCGCGTTATGGCGAGTCGCTTTTAAACACCTGACTGTCACATCGTTTCATCATGTAGCCACAACGTAATGACTAAATGACATTCTGCGAATTGTTTGAATAATACCTTCTGGAGTAGATGACCGTGATGTGTGTAAATTGCAGTTAGGATTGCATTGGATTACGCTGCGGAGGGCTCTCGGCACGGAGTTCGTCTAGAGAGATCGTCCTACCGAAGGAGAAAGTTCCACCAGGAGCATATCATCCTTACATGCAGTACCGAGACACCCGCTGACATTTCTACCATGAAAGAGGTCACCAGATGAGAGATGATGTGAAATGGAAATACAAGAAATTCCATAAATGTAATTAACCTATCCAGCTTTCGCCTAGCGACCCGGGAAAACCCCCGAAAAAACCATGGGTCAGGTAGGTCGGTAAGTCTAGCCCGGAACTCCCAAATGCGGGCCACGATCGAAACCCGCCTGAGCCATTTCGCTCGGTAAAATTGTAGTTTCAATCAATTTTGGCAGTCATTTTCAATGGGTAAACATCCAGTGTTGCCAACCCTATTGGGTCTTCTCTTTTTCGGTAGATCTACTAATCGTATTTGATAATAATATATTGAAACATTTTACTTTCTATCAGTTTTTATAACATTTTTTCCTTTCAATTTTCGGCAACGGTATAAGCTTCGAAATGCGAAAGCAAGTTGCTAACTGCTATAGCTCTCAGCGCCACATATTTTGATCATGAAATGCTGCTTAATTTTGCTCAAAGGCCTGTTTATCCTGGATCATGGTGAACAAGATTATTTTGTTTAAACGTTGCTAAGATTGTTGCACCAACTTTCGTTGTTTAGACGCAATTAACTGGACGTAATCTTGCATCCGGGTGTACATGAGATATCGTGTTGATTGCAGGTACCTACTCGAGCACTTCCGGTATATTTTGTGTAATTATTATCGACTGAGTGATAAGAATACCTTTCCGGGAAGAGAGTTTCGTTTCCAAAAACAGGAAATGAAACAAATTTTCTCCCCAAAAAGGTAATGTAGCAATCTTTATTGTAGAAGGGTTAACGTCATTAATATGTTGTCTGAGGTAAGCTGATTTCCTGAAGTATAATCTTTTTGTAAGAATTACTAAGAAAACAAAAATGAATACTGACATAACCTTCCAAAAGTACGAATATTTGTCTCAAAATAAGAGCAGCAGTATGTCGCATATTAAACCACAAAAACAAAACAAAGTCTGTGTTGCATTTACTTTTTTTTACTCTCGTACTGAACTATTTTTACAAACTATTCTTAATTGACCTACGTCTGGTTAATTCAGATAAACCCTCATTTCACATTTACTGTTGTACGTAAAACGTTTGTCAAGAGTTTTAATTCTATATCGATATATGATGCCTTTGAAATATACTCTTTGCATGACTACCTTGTACGTGCAAGGGAACATGGAAATATCGCTTTAAGCGATAGTCAAATGTTTTAAAACTGGTTGCTATGGCATTGTGTTCTCTTTGCTGGATAAGAGATAATATTTATGGGACTTGCAAGGTAAGTTAATGTTTATTAGCGAGTAAAATAATTTAACGTCCTATTGTTAGTGCCGAGGACTTAAACGCTTAAACTTCAAAAGTATGATGAACTTCAAACCTCGCTACTGCCATACGTAATTTTATCCGTTACCCAAGAAAATATAGACTTGAATTACGAATTATAAAAGTATAAAAAATTGTTTTACAAAAGATTTAGAATCGATGTGTTTACTTGGTGTAAGATGATATTGGAGGCTTTGAATAGCAAAGTATCGTGGTGATGCAAAAATAACAAATGATAAACTGTATGTCAAAATGAGTGATTCAGGCGACCAAAGTTTTATACCTGAAGAAATTCGAGAAGAAGCTCCAATTGCCAATCTTAGTTTGCTGCTACAAAAGTCATCTGCGATTTATGACAAAGAATATTTATGTTTAAAGAAATGGTGCAGTTCAAAAAGCGTTAAAAATATTTGCGAGGAAATATTTGCATATAGCTAAAGAAAAATTGAACATCGGACTAAGCCATCTACGAGGTAATCGATAGTCAAATGTCTTTGACACTATATTAGAGTAGGCGTTCGTGTTTTGTCTCGCAAATGTTAACTTTATTCTTCCGTATGACCTGCTATATTGACCTTGGTAAAGATAATTCGACTCCTTGCCGAGATTATTCATGTCTAACAGTAAAAGGGCCTACTTTTCAGTAACAAAAGTATCGCGTAATGATGCGTTTCTGCTTATGGTGACGGATAGAGAAATTAATACCTTCCCATTTGAAAAAAAAAAAGTATGTTTTACTATAAGTAGAAGGCTAAAAAAAATCTAAATGGTAACAGCACAGCTTCCCATAACCGCTTCATAGAATTCATGTAAAGCCAATTCTATCCACCTAAGTCACTCGCGATGAATTTTTTATCAGAAATAATCTCAGATTAGGTAATAATATGGATTTTTTTATCCATACAACACAGAAAACCACTCAGAAATGTTCGCATATAGTAACTTATTTTATGTAGAGAAGAAACGTTTTTGTTAGCTTCACAGGACTTTCTCGACCCTATATGGCTTTACATATTATTCTTTAGAAAGTTTACTTTTCCGTTTGCCTAACTTTAATTGAAATTACACAATCGCGGAAATTACACAATTCGTTATAGATACTAAGGGAATACGACTGACATATGTTCCAGAATTTCGTGTTATATACTGTTCTTCATGATATCGCGAGGAATAACTGAAAATCGAAAGAACTTTCTAAAAAGTGAAAGCATATTGAATGATTCGACCATTAATAACGGATTGAGATGAAGTGCACATTTTAAAGAGATCTGCACTGTTTTGTGAAGTTCGTTTTCGTTTAGCAGTTATACAGATGGTAGATGACATTCCTTCCAAATGAAGACTCCTCAAGAATTTTCAGACAATAGCTTTTAATTTTATTTTATTTGTAATGTAAATAATTTTCATACGATATTTCGATCAGAAAATATCAAAATTTCGGAAAAATTTACTCCAAACTTACGCGTAGTTTGGATTTGGGGGATTTTTCTGAACGCCTTCCTGTCGTATCTTTCTTTCGGACGGAAAGAAAATGAAAATGTGTAGTGTTTAACGCCCGCTTTTACTACATACGGCACCGCAGGCGGTGACACTGATGATACATGAGATGAAGATGGAGCACCGGTGGAATGAGATGGCGGGGGAAACCGGAGATCCCGGAGAAAACCCGCCCCAGCGCCGTGTTGTCCACCAAAAATCTCACCTTGCGATCGCCTGGGATCGAACCCGGGCCGCCTTGGTGAGAGCCAAGCGGTCTAACCACTGAGCCACGGCGCGGCCGGACGGAAAGAAAGTAGATTGTATTAGAAAGGAAAGTAAAGCTGGTGGTCCCGTGGCGTTGAATTACGACACGTAGATTAAAGTATGATAAAGCAAATTTAGTATGTTATAGAATTTCCAAAAATAATTAAATGGGATTCAATATTATAAATTTAGCTTGAGACCAAACCAGTTTATAATGTTGATAGTTTTTCAGTTATCACAGTTTAAAAATAAATGTAAGTATAAAATATTCGTAGTATCAACACTATGGTTAAATACTTTTCAAATTAACAACCTCCAACGTCATATCGGATGATGAATGAAATGATGTTCAAATGAGTACAGGGTACATAGAGCTTAGAGTTACCAGACATTCGTCTTTCAGGATAAGGGAAATCCTCCAACGTTAAGTCATATCGGACGATGAATGAAATTATGTTCAAATGAGTACAGGGTACATAGAGCTTAGTTACCAGACATTCATCTTTCAGGATAAGGGAAAAATGTCGGAAGAAACCTTATCACCCTGACGAAAATTAGAACTAGGACGTGTTGCATGTGACGCTACCACTACGCTGTGGAGGCGGGCAACAAGGATGTTTATTGTACGAAAACTGTTTACTTTAAGTGTGTTGGTAAAGTGGCAAAATCGTAATGTATAAGGACAGTAAAATAGTTTTGGTTGTTACAGATATATACATTTGGTCTGTGGATGGTTGGTATTGCGCCAATATTAGGTTCGACCACCTGCGATGTGAAGATGTGGCCGTTGTGGATAGGAAGTTGCAAGGAAGTGCCTGGACCGGCAGTCAACTGTTCCAAAGAACTCAGCTATCACGTAAACACTGTGAAACAGTTAATAAACAAGTCGCTTGAAGTTATAATCAATGATGACATGACTTACAATGAGTTGAAGCTGGCTAAGTTGGCACAATTGGAGCTGTTCACTGCATTTGACAATCTGAGACAAAGAGTTGGTGAGGATGACGTTGCTGACAACGAGACCTGCATTGAGGTAGACGTACTAGAGCGGTGGGCGTACGTTAATGACTCCAAAGCGTCTATGGAGTTTTTTAACTGGCTGGATTATTATTTTCCAGCGTTTGGAGGCGTAGAATTCGTAACTGGAATGGCGGGTAACCTGCTGATCGCGATGATTTACGTCAGGAAGCAGGACATGAAAACGGACGCCAACAAAGTGATCTTTAACCTTGCTGTTGCTGATATGATCTTGCTTATCAACAATACTCTTGTATTTTACATCGTCCTAAGATGGTCGTCTTATAAGAGAATTGCAGTCTATTGTCAGATGATACAGTATCTAAGAAATGTTTCTATGGGTGGTGCCATCTACTCCATGGTCATTCTTAGCCTGTTGAGATTTCTGGTAGTATCAACACCTGGAGGTAGAACCCAGCGCTTCCTGAACGTACGTGCATTATTGATGTTTGTGTGGATTGTTGCAGCGATTGTTGGTATACCTGAAGCGTTCGGCACAGAGAATTTGTGTGGTCTCAGAACTGAACGAATAATGGTGTATGTGAGATTTGTATGTTTGTGTCTGCTGCCGCTACTTGTCATTGGCGCACTGTCTGTTGCTACTTCAGTGATATTATGCGGAGATGTTCCAGGAGAACAAACGTCCGCCATGTTACGTCTGAGACATTCAAGCCAGACAGACGCCAAAGTGATAATTTCCCTGCTTGTAGTCTTCTGTGCAACACAACTTCCAGTAAACATTTTGTATTTAGTTAAATACTCTGACAGTATGCATTATAACTTCATCTCTTTGCTCCTGATAGGTCTGAACTCGTGTCTTAACCCGGTGGGTTTGTTCGTTGCCAGTAGCTAATTCCGAAAATACTGTTACATTTCCAGATTCTTCTGCAGCAGTCCTGATACAGCCGGGAACAATACTGAACTGGTGGACCAGTGGCAGCTCGTGGAATAAGAATGTGGATGTTCACAAGACCTACACTTAAAATGCACACTAGCACTATCTGCCACTACTACTCGTGAGTGCTAGCTCAAACGCCCCACAAAATTGTGTACAGTGTATTAGCCTAGAAAGAATGTATATATTCCTATTAACTTGCTCATTGTGCCGCCTTACTTCCAGTCTGTAAGCGCTGTCCAGCTGAACACCGATATTCAAACGACCAAACACGGCGAACTGAGTACATGCATTCTTATGTGAGTGTGAACTCCCATGCTTCTTTATCTTTTCACTAAGATGTACCACGTCGGCACCTTCTACTGTTGTCCAATTACACACTTCAGAGCTAAACATAAGGCACAGAAAGCAAAAAGGTGCACTTCTAATACTGCAACCGCATAGCCAATTTACAGGTTATGTATGCATTGTTGTTAAATTTGTAACACGCTCAACTGTCAAATTGGGCTACGAACGCCCTAGTCGCTTTATTACAACTTTTTCTTCGTAAGTCAATTTATCGGTTTTACTTCTTAAAATGGAAACCACCGAGTTCATAGCTACCTCTTGAGAGAAGTTCAACAGTCACAATGATTCCAAAACCTCGTGATCGGTCGCTGCACACAACAAAGAATAATTTGTTTTGTGCTAAAGCACTAGTTGTATTTGATGTGCTAGGAAACTCACAATTGTTTCATCTGCTGATCACCTACAAATTCCAAGTTTATCGCAGTGTTTAAAACAAAACATCTGTTTAGAAACTGGAGCGTAATAACACGCCATATTCAAAGCAACAATAGCGAGTTGTAAACATTATTTGTATTTAGAGATAGTTGTAGTTAAACTCTATAGATAGTAGCACTTCCCAGAGATGACCAAGAACTCTGGCGTTGCCAATGTGAATTAACATGCACATCATAATAATGTGCTATGATCTGGACGTACCCAACCAATGCCTGTCTGTAGCATTTGTCATCTACGCATGCGCAGAGCTTTAAACGTTACATGATGTGCTAGCACAAGGGTCGTGTGCTAACTGCAACGTTGCCACATACTCAAGCTATCGTCGTCTACTTACATCACATGCTAAAGGAATTCGCGCGGTAAATGCAAATAACGAATGAAAAGAGAAAAAGGGCTTCTACAAGAAAAATATTGGGGGTTCACGTGCCCTTGTGCTCCTAAACAGCGGCCGCCCCTGTGTAGGATATCATTTCAAACAGCCTCTGCAGGTCATAGAGTCAATAGGCTCAAAAGATGGGCCCTTAAATCCCTCGCAATCACTCAAGTTAGTCCTAGTGTCTAGTTACAGAAATTTACCGATGTGGTAGCAATTCCTGGACAATAGTAACCTTATTTTAAAAGTTTTGTTTCTTTCTATGCCAAACCGTTGTAATCTTTCTCCGATTTCATCTAATTTATACCTTTATTTTCCTATCACGAATTGATCCCATATTGCTGAACTTATTGACAAGCAAGAGAACGGCCTCTCCAGTCGGAGGACGTACGGTAGGAAATTTAGTTTCGAATTGCCTTAGAACTTCCTTACTATATGACGTATACAGCTATCGAGGCATTCTGAAAACTCTTAAATCAAAACTAAACATTTCTAATGCTATTTACGTAGAACTGAAGTAAGAACTGAGGTACGTGTGACGACTAGAGCGGATGTAGGACGTAGATGCAGTGAAATGCAGTGAAAGTTACATAGTGTGTTTTGTAGCATACGTACTCTAATACAGACAAAACAAAAGAAACTTGAAAATTAAACAAAAGCACAGTTTTAATGCATAAAATAGAATCACAGAAAAATGACCATGATTAGATATCAACCTCCAGACAACTCAGCTGACGATGGGATTGGACGTTCTCCCAGACATGTTCTGATTTTACTAAAGAAGTGCGGTGTTCAATTAATAGTTTGATTAACCTCAACAGTTCAATTGTTCTTGAATAAATAAAAAGGGCAATATCTTAAGAAGAGTTTGTCATAGGTTGTTAATATTGTGTGTGCACTATATGTTTTATATTCTGAATAAATGATATAGAAAAGTCTAAAACAACCAGAAGAAAACTGGAAGTTAAACGGTACATAGAAATGAAGCACTTGGGGCATTTCAAACTGTTGTTGAACTGCTGTTTTAAATGAAACACATGAGTTTTGAATGATGTGCAGGATGCTTGGAATTCAATGTAATATCGTACTAGTTCAGATTCATTCTTAAAATATAAAAGGATCATATAATTTATAAATTGTTTAATGGTAACTGTAAGTAATGCTACTTACTACGAAAACTTTAAAAACAATTGAGGTTATGATTTAATTTTGTGCTTCCTTATTCAGTTACTGTGAATGAGAATCTTTGTGTACTTAATCTATTACTAAATTATGTTGGTTCTTAAAGTGAAGTGAACAGTTCAGTTCTAAAGCTATTTAGTATTTATAAAAGTATGATCTTGGAACTAATGCAACACAGCACAGACATGGAACAACAATTGCCTTCTCCATAGAATAACAACAAAAATTAATTTCTGTTCCGCAAAACAGAAGTACAAAACTTTCCCACTACCTTCTTGTCGTGAAGTTTTCAGATGACACTGTACATTCTGATAAGTTTATTACAGTGAAATGTCATGACAAGTTTCGCCTCGCCAGTCTCTGTAGCGTGGCGGTAGCGTATCTGTACGATAAATGAAATTATTCCAACTTGGGTGATATCAGAAGATGAATAAAATGATACTCATATGAGCCCAGGGTCCATAGAGTTTACAGTTACCCGAATTCGTCTTACAAGATAAGGGAAAACCTCGGAAAAATCTTATCCAGGTAACTCATCCTAACCGAGATTCGAACTCAGGACCTCTTGAACGTAAGGTATTAGTTTCTTGTGAAGTTTTCACATGGCACTGCACATTCTGCTAAGTTGTTTATTACAATGAAATGTCATGACAACGTTCGCTTCGCCCGCCTCTGTGGCATGTGGTAGTGTTTCAAGAGATCCCCAGCAGAAATCCCCCATTTACCAAGCTAATGTGGGTTCTCCAATCCAAATACATCGTCTTTTTATAAACAAATATATATGTATATTTCTTTCCCTTATTTAACAGTTTTTTATTACTTTCCGTTTGTTTTACGGTTTGTTTTCTGTATTTTTACACATATTCACTATACACAAATACCTATGCCCAAGGTGAACTCGAACCCGCGACCCTTTATGCGATGAACGCTAGAGATATACACACTAAAGTCTTGGAAAACTAACCTGGCACTTGACAGCCACGTCAATGTGGTAGCCCATAAAGGGCAAGTAAGGAAGCTCACCTTGTCGCATCCAATCATATTACAAATACATCACGTGAGTAGAGGTGTGTAGTCACCCACGTTGCAATATATGCGTGCATTTCTTAGCTGTCCACGGACAGTAAGTGAAAAAAGTCGGCAACACTGTGAGAGAGCGGCCGGCAGGCATTTATAACATCAAGTGCCAGGTTCCTTACTAAAGCCACAATTACAGAATGCCCTCTGTTTTTCTTTTGTCATCTTGTTGCGTAAAATGTAAAATTGTTTGCTTGATGTACAGCTAATCGTTTCATTTCAAGTTTTTCTTTTATCTTTAATGAATGAAAGGATATTTTCAATAAATTATCCACTCTATTCAGTTAAAACTACACTACTTTGTCCACCAGACAATTAAGATTCCAACAACACTCGCACGAAGTATGAACGTAATGCAACGGGCCGCAAACAGCTGGCCCCAAGCATTGCTAATTGCGATATATGAAGTCGCGTGGAGGGGAGCGAGAGAAGTACAGACACGTGACTGGCAAAGTGTGTAGAGCAGTGAGGAGTGACCGCTGGCCCTCTAGCCGTGCTCTAGCCCTTCCCGACAATGGCGAGGTTGTTCGAACACTGCGGGTTGTAAGCTTCGGTAACCATTAAGAATCGTGGTATAAGAAATTGTTTGCAATGATTACTACAGTTGAATAAAATATAAATATTTTTTCATCAAATTTGAAAACGCTGTAAGTTGCGTGATATTATCAGTGGGGGCAGGCCCGTCTGGCCCTTAATGACAATACGCCCCTCTTAAACAAAATATACAAACGTATGAATTATTTAATGATTGAAATACTAAATGTGCAGTTAGACAACATAGAATAATCGCACCCTAAGCTTGCTGGAGATGCATATTTTTTACCTTTCTCATGAAAATATGACAATAAAACTGTCTGACTTTTATAAATTAATATTTTAGTCAAAGCACTACTTTCGGAAAACTTTGTAAGCTTCAACATACCTTTCTTTGCTCATTTTTATGAAATTTTACTGCTTTGTAATCATAAAAAATCGAAACAACTAGCCTAACAACCAAGATACGTATTACCTCAATTAATTAACAAAAGAGTGGCTAAGAAGGCTTTGCCAATGAAATTTAATGTAGCTTTTCATTTGTTCACATTTTAATTCATTATTTTTTCTTAATATCCATTAAAATAAAGAGAAGCAATTTTGATTTATTATTGCTTTTTTTTTTCAAGCATTGCAAAAAGTAATTGGTTAACCACGAACTGGAAATTACTTACCAGATCTCGGCCCCGAGGACCTCGCATTCCTAATATGCATTCTCGACCTGATAAGTACCACTTACAATTCTTAATACGAAATCTACACTAACTAGAGTTAACATCCTCTAACGTAAGGACGTTTTAGTGGTGTGTTCGGTCATTGCTTTTTCAATTTACGTCCTCTAACGTTGTAGTATCGAATGATGAGTAAAAAAAAATATTCAAATGAACCCAGGGTCCATAGAGCTTAGAATTGTCTGACACATCTTTCAGGGTAAAGGGAAAACCTTGGAAGAAACTTCATCACCCTGACCGAGATTTGAACTCGGACCTCTTGAACGCGAGGCAATTTACCGCCCACTCTCATCTTTGGTTCTGTTACGCGTTCGTTCTTGTTAAATTTCCTCTGGAATATTTCCGAGGTCATTGCTGATTTTCCTTGAGAAAGGCAACTTTATCAATTTCAAACCAAATCTAATAGCGGTACAATGGTGCTATACCGCCATCTCTTGAAGTTAATGAAAACTACTGCAGTCATTATTGCAGTTGTCAACTATAATTATTAATACCAAAAACTGTCACATTTTCGACATATCGCTTTACATAATCCCTTCTTTAAACTTTTACTCGTATAGTAAATTTAGAACCTCTTTAAGGATAACGTAACATATAACAAGCACGAATTTTGGGCGATGCATACACGTCCGGTTCTTCGACCATAGAATCGATGTGCAAATCAGTCGATATTGTCATCCAACTCAACGAGGAAAGCGAGGAAAGTGTTACCGTACCTGTGTTTATGGACGGCTCACACCGGTTGTGTATGAAATGTTGAAGAAAATGTACTTTAGGTGCAGTTGTAAAGGCTTTAGGTTAACACTTCTGTTTTATTTATTAGTAAGTTATACAATTTGTTTTTACTAAAACCCTGTGAGTTTGTATTTCATTCCTGGGAATAATTAACTCAATCACGCATTGCCACGACTGAATTTTAATAACGGGAATTAGTCACTCAGTAATACAGCACGTTGTTTGGTCACATAAAGTGAATTATTGTAAATATTGTACTAACATAGTGCCGTCATTGTAAAATGCTTATATTAATTAGTACTTCGATTTGAATTTGTATGACAGTTATAGGTTATGTAAGACAGCTGCGTGGTTCTCCCACAGAATAAATTACATTTTGTTTGCGTGTGTGTATGTAAGCCTGAAATTATCCCGATTTTATTATTATTTTTATGAAAAGGTACAGGAATAGCGTTTAAAGCATTGGTTATGTTTCAACAGGTATGCTATTTCTTCTATAATCCCACGGATAGTGGCGCAGTCCAACTCTCGCAAAGCAATTTGGACACAACTCTAGGTGAGCTATAGAAGGATTGACTGATTTATTTTCCGCTTACCTTTATTATTTTTTGTAAGGGATTCTTTGTAGTTTTGTAATTTCAGAGCATAGTTCTATTGCTTACGATGTTTGTGGAAGAAGATACTTGATTAATTTATAACAGTTATATTTTGTTTGGTTACATTAATTAATTCAATTTCAAATGCAAAGGAGCATATTAGTGCAATGATAGACAGTGTACTTCACTTCATGGATTATAATAACATTGTTATTATGTTAACATTGAAATAACTCCTTTACTGTATGTTTTATATACTGTATATTTATATACTGTATATTTAAGGTTATGTGCACATTATGTAATTATAAATATTTAAAATTTACAGATGAAAGAGGTTTTCAAGTAGCTGTAAGGATAGAATTAGATCTTTGTCAGACTGGGCACATTTGTTTGTTATTCAAAGTATTTATGTGCTTTTACTAGAATGTACTAAACATAGAAAAATACTTTCTTTTCTGATCATACAAAAAAATATATATATATATATATTTTTATCAAAAATATTAATTTTGAGTCATTTGTAATTCTGCTTCATGTTTTGACTGTACTATGCTGAAAGAACGTTCTTTCCAATCTGAATTTGTTTTTCTTTAATTAACATCTTCCAATATTAAGTCCTATCGGACGATGAATGAAATGATGTTCAAATGAGTACAGGGTACATAGAGCTTAGAGTTACCAGACATTCATCTTTCAGGATAAGGGAAAACCGTGGAAAAAATCTTAATACTGACCGAGATTAGAACTTGGAACCTCTTAAATTTGAGGCAGACATGCTACAGAGACGGGCCACTATTTGAAGATGTTTGAGCAGCGAGAAGTTAGGGAGTAACATTTTTGTGGCTCTTCCAGTGTTCATAAAATACTATATTCATTCTTGAACTGTTTTACAGATAATTATGATGTTGCAACAAACCTTGCTGTGCATGACCATAGAATGAGGCATGTAGGCTGTTTGCATAGACTTAAATAATTTGCGCTTTGTAATTTTCGTTCATGAGCTGCCAAAAATGCAGCGAAAAAATACAGTAAAATGAACAGTGTCCTATGGTTTTGAAATTAGCTTGAAATATGATTGGGATAACAGAGTCTTGTGGTTTCAAAATTTAGGTCAAAGTTATGACACCTGGTTAGTGAGAGCGGCTGTAAATTTAGCTGAGGTTAGGTTATGACACCTAACTTATGGCATATATTTAAATGGATTTAAATAAGCAATTCTTGCACGTTACATTTGTACATGTGATGTGCTCTTTTTTTTTATGCATGCATAATAGTAGGAGGAGAGGTTCTCTTGTTGCTGTTCCAATTTATTGAATTTGTTACGAAGGGTGGGTGGCAGCTAACAGACTTTGCAAGAGCTCACAACTTCCCCTATTCCTCTAATTTGGGTATTTTTATTTGTTTTTGTCTCCATTTTTTCCCCTGTTTTGGATGACAGAAAATAAAACAATAAAGGAACGGCAGTTTATACAGTATTCATTGATCTCCTTCATCAATCATTGAGTAATAAAAAGGTCAAATTTAGCTATTAATTTGTTATTATATTCTTGGATCTTTTTAGTAATTTTATGCATGTTAATTACTAAAAATGGCCCATCTTTGTAGCATAGATGGTAATGTGCTCACGTACAAGAGATATTGCGTTTGAATCTTAGTCAAGGTGGAAGTTTTTTCCTGGGACTTTCCCTTATCCTGAAAACTGAATATCTAGTAACTCCTATCTCTAAGTACCCTGTACTCATTTGAACATCATTTCATTCATTGTCAGATATGACTTAACATTGGAGGTTTTCCCTTATCCTGAAAACTGAATATCTAGTAACTCCTATCTCTAAGTACCCTGTACTCATTTGAACATCATTTCATTCATCGTCAGATATGACTTAACATTGGAGGTTTTCCCTTATCCTGAAAACTGAATATCTAGTAACTCCTATCTCTAAGTACCCTGTACTCATTTGAACATCATTTCATTCATTGTCAGATATGACTTAACGTTGGAGGTTTTCCCTTATCCTGAAAGATGAATGTCTGGTAACTCTAAGCTCTATGTACCCTGTACTCATTTGAACATCATTTCATTCATCGTCCGATATCACTTTACATTGGAGGTTTTCTCTTATCGTGAAAGATGAATGTCTAGTAACGCTAAGCTCTATGTAGCCTGTACTCATTTGAACATCATTTCATTCATTGTCAGATATGACTTAACGTTGGAGGTTTTCCCTTATCCTGAAAGATGAATGTCTGGTAACTCTAAGCTCTATGTACCCTGTACTCATTTGAACATCATTTCATTCATTGTCAGATATGACTTAACGTTGGAGGTTTTCCCTTATCCTGAAAGATGAATGTCTGGTAACTCTAAGCTCTATGTACCCTGTACTCATTTGAACATCATTTCATTCATCGTCCGATATCACTTTACATTGGAGGTTTTCTCCTATCGTGAAAGATGAATGTCTGGTAACTCTAAGCTCTATGTACCCTGTACCTATTTGAGGATTCATTTCAGTCATTTTCCGTATGACTTAATGTTGGAGGATGTAAGTTAAAATATATATAAACTATTCCAAAGTAATATTGGGTTGATAGAGTTGACATGAAAAATTCAATGCCACGGCCAGGATGTGAACCACAGATCTACTGGTTTCCGTCCAGTCGCTCTTACATTTAAGTTAATTGATGGAAATTATTCGTTTCTTCACACTAGCTGTACACCTTAGCCTGTATACGGCTAGTGTGAAGAAATGAATAATTTCCATCAGTTAATATTGGGTTGTTTAGCTAATAATTGTCATGAATGCCTCTTTATTTCTGGATGCTTTTTTTATCAAAATTGACTTTACATGCACTATATCTCAATGTTTTTCTGTTTTGGCTTTTATTGAAGCAGTTGAGAAGTGATTTTAGTGTTAACTGCCCACTAAATGCTTGTAAAATCAGTCTCCATTGTGTTAGGACAATTGCAGCTGTTTTTATGGTCCATAATCGCTGCCCTAGTAGTGTAGATTGTGTCAGTCAGAAGTGTCAGAAGCATCAGATATGTTTGATGTACATAGTCCTTCAGCTCTTCCTTGAATCTTATCTGAGATACTTGACGTCTGTTAAGAGCTGTCATAAAATTAAACACATTGATGCAGTACAGCTATTGGAAATATGTTTCTGGCTGCAGATAAGATAACCAGTGCTAACTTATGAAGTTTCATTGATAAGTGTCTTATTTACATTTTTGTATAGGAACAGGTGAAAAAACACAGTTTAGAGCTCACAGCTGAGAATTTTGTGCATAGCATAGTTTTGTTGAATATAGTCATACCAGCAAGGACTTCTAGAGCATTTGTTGAGAAATTAAAAATAGTTTCATTAATTGCATCTTTTATATCGAGATTTAACTGTATTGGAACACCACAGTGAAGCGAAAAATTATTAAATTTTAGATGAGTCGTATTTTTTACACATCTGCTTCACTTTCGTACCTATTTTGAGGACATGTTTCGCAAATCATCGTTTGCATCTACGGCTCTTATGCGACTGAAGCTTGATCCAGCGGTGTGGGTAATTCTGGGGTTGCTGCTGCCATCTGTTGATTTAGTGATGAACTTAAATGTGGGATTCTCTTCTGGCGGGATTTCAAAGTTAATTAGTTGGTTTTTATGTTTTTCTATGTATATCCTCCCATATGACAAGTTCACTATGTTTTTGTACGTATTTTAGTAATTCTGTGCTATCTTCAATTTCATGATTTTCAGACCAGAAATGAGCTGCTATTGCGGATTTATCAATATTTTTCTATCTTAAGTGCCTGAAGTGTTCTTTCTTTCTAGTGCCTATGTTTCTTTTTGTCCTCCCTATGTAAATTTTTTCACAGTCTTTTATGTTAAATCATATGTCTCATCTTTTTAAGAAAGTTTATGAACTTTGGAGCGGTTCCCCTCCTTGTGGGTTGGATTTATATCACACGATGCGGTGACATATCTGAAGCAGGATTCACCCCATCGTGAGGTCTATGCCCCACATGCACAAAAGTTTCATGCTCCCTCGGTGTGGCGACGTGTGTAGAAGCCAAACCTTACCTTGATGTGGAAGTGCTGAACCTTTTGTCTAAAAGCCGTGAAGATGATGTTCTTGAAGATTTCTATAAATCCTATCTCTGGCAGCTGCGGCGAGCGATGAGATGTCAAACTTCGCAGGCGTGGTATCGATACAGAAGGGATTTCACTTTTGGTCAATTATGGAATAAAATAATTAATACTGTTTCACTTTACTTGGAATTATATTTCTCGACATTATTTTCTTGTTTACATGCGACTTTTTCCACTGATGTATATAGCCCTTTACTATATTTTAATTTTCTCTTTTTATTTATAAATGATGCAATGGTTTTTTTACTTAAATTATTCATCATAGCATCGCATATTCAATGTATATTTTAAACGTTTACTAAACGTTCATAAATGATGAACTCGAACAACTTCTCGTAGTTTCAAGAAGTCTTTTACCGAAAACACGTCTACCCTCTTCAAGAGTTAAAGCCAGAAGAAAAAATTTAAGAATAAAATCATTGGTTCTTTTTTCTGTTTTGGTTGCTAAGTTACCGTAATACTTAATTCTGATTGGTCCTACGTCACAATTTGGGATTTCAATAAACCTAATCATTTGTTGCATCATCTATATGGCCTGCTTGGTTATTAACTTATGTTGAATTACAGATGGCCATGTTTACTTAATATGTCCATATATGCAATATCAGCTTCAACTTCCCAAAGAATTGAAGAGACTAGTTTCGCAAAACCTTTTCTGCATCATAAGTCACTTAGTTTTTCTCTTTTGTCATCGTTACTGCCACTAGGTGTCATATTAGTTTTGTATGGAAGTTGGTTGATGAGTCCCAGGCCTCTCATAGAGATGGCGCCACTGGACCAGTTTGACGGATTGCATCATGTAGTTCAACTCTAAACTACCTTGTATCCATAGTTGCAGGTCTATAACTTATTTAATTTTTTAATGATAGCATTTTAAACAAGACGAGCGTAGAGGTTTCACAAAAATTGAGGGTTTGAAAAAACGAGCAGTGATTAAATCAATTTGAAAGACTTAATGCCTAAAGAAATCAAGGAGGAAATGGACAGTACATTGAAAGACTGGCACTTCATATACAATGCTTAAAAGGTGGGTTGTAGAGTTTAAAATGGGACGTACAAGCTCTAGTGATGAGCAACGCTCTGGACGTCCTGTGGAAGTCATAACTCCATAGATCATTGGAAAAATTCATTTAGTACTGGAACAGCTGAAATTAAGGTTGAGTTAGCAGAGACTATAAACATATCAAAATAACGTGCAGGTAGTATTTTAAGTAATGTTTTGGGCTTCCACAAGGTCTGTGCAAGATAGGTGCAATGTTTGTTGACAACTGATCAAAAGTTACCAAGAAAAACTCTTTCTGTTAAGAATTTGGAGCTCTACCAATTTGGAGCTCACAGTGAATTTTTGAGACGCTTATTACCATGGATGAAACTGGGATATATCACTACACTCCAGAAAGTAAATCACAGTCAAAACAGTGGATTGCGCCAGGTGAACCAACTCCAAGAAAAGGCAAAGTCAATTTTGTCAGCTAACAAGGTTATGGCAAGTGTTTTCTGGGATGAACAGGGAATTATTTTTATTGATCACTTGGAAAAGGGTAAAAGTGTCACTGGCTACTACACAAGTTTACTGCAACATTTGAGTAATGAGGTGAAAAGAAAAAGACCTCATTTGGCAAAGAAAAAAATCTTCCGGCCCATCGTTTAGTAATTGTAATGGGGAAAAATGTGCGAATTAAAGTTCGAATTGCTTGAACATCAACCCTATTCGCCAGATGTAGCACTCAGTGACTACCACCTGTTCCCGAACCTCAAAAATGTCTTAGAGGACGAAAATTTCTCAGCAACAAGGTGGTCATTGATGCGGTAAACTGCTATTTTGAGGAACATGGTAAATCACACTACAGAGATGGTTTAATTAAATTAGAACACCGATATGACAACTGTATTGGCCTTTCTGGAGATTATGTTGAGAAATAAAGAAATAAAATTTTAAATTTTTTTATTTATTTATAGTGAAGCCCGGGACTTATCAGCCAACCCTCGTATTTATTACCAAACTCTGAAATTGAAACAAATTTAAAACAAACTATAAACTTGATTAACCTTTGCAAAAACGTTTCTACATTGTCACTGTTTTCTCTTACTGTCATTGTTACTGCCGCTAGGTATTTTATTATTTTTCTATTTACTACTAAACTCTGAAAATGAAATAAACTTAAAGAGAATCAATTGGCATAATGAATTGAATCATATATTTTCCCGAAGAAAATATATTTATAAAATATATTTATATTTTAATTGAAGAATTTTATGTCACGACGGCACATTGGCCATGGTAGCTCAGTGAGTAAGAGCTACTGGACAGATACCAGAAGATCCAGGGTTCAGATCCTGGCTGTGGCTGTAAATTTTTCAGTTTGACTCTATCTATCCAAAATACCTTAGCCTATATACCGCTAGTGTGAATAAATGATTGATTTCCATCAATTAACTTAAATAATAAGAGTTAAATGATGAAGCCTGGGATTCAAGTACTTACAATAGTAAGTTGCCACAAACGGTGTATCTCAAATGCGAGAACCCCTATACCTTGTTTCACGTAAGCTTGCCCAGTATCTCTTAACGGTCACGTGACCTAATCACCTCTCATTGGTTGCTGTTGTAATGACTGTCATGCGGTAAAAATTAGTTCGTTATTTAACATGGTGATATATCATTATATGTTGGAAGAGAATTGTCAAATTTATATTTTCATAACTGTTTTAATTAAATATATTACGCAACAGAGTTGATTTATCTGAAATGCATGTTAATTCTTAAACGAAGTAAAGAGGAGGTTCCTTTGCTCTCAAGCACATGGCACGATAGCACGTGATTTAGCGGTAGTGGTGACATTTGTTTATATGACTTTTATCACTGACCTTGTTTTGAACTGGATTAGTCATGCATCGCCATTCGAGAGTGCGGGAGCTAAATTATTTTATTGATCGTTTATTGCACATGTACTTATTATATGTATAATGGCAGAGTCTACCGCCAGTTTTTCGCTGAAGTATCGCAAGGATAATTATTTACAAACAGGCGAAAAAAGAATTGTGTTGCATGTGTTTAATGCACTCACAGAGAAGAATCCATCTTTGTCTGTGAGAGAAGTGGAACAGCTGTGCTCTGAAGTTACAGGTGTGAGTGTTAGATCCGTAGGAACATCGCGACTTGAAATTGAGGAAACAGGAAAACTTACCACTCCAGGCAAAACCAGGAATAAACAAAAGTGCGTGCTCGGAGAAAATACGTGAAAAGTGTTGTGCGTTGTCATGTGTGTAGTTTTTCTTTAGAAACGAACTCCCTAACATAACATTTCGTCTGCTGTAAATGAGGATGCAGATTTACGAAATTTCAGCAGATTGCTTATACAGCTGGGATTTGTGAATGAAAAAAGAGGCAAGAAAAATGTGCTAAAAGACAGAGGCGATATTGCTGTGTGGCGAAGACGCTATTTAAGTACAACCACACTGCACCAAGGTACAAATCGCAAAATATACACGAAGAACACACGAAAAGTAAAGTATGGTGTGACACGACTTTTAAGACTGAAAGACAAGCATTTTTGAAAGGTATGTGTGCTGGTTTAAAAAATCACAGTGGAAAAGGCCAAAGGCCTTTTATTATAAACTCTTTCAGTTTCATTGCTCAGTCATTCTGTTTCAATTTGCTCAGTTCATTATAAACTTGTATTTTTGCATGCCTTCATATCCTTATTTGTATGATTTTATTTATCTTCCCGGCAATTATTACGACATTTACTGCAGGTTTAAATGTGACAGGAAGGCACCGCCTATGGCCTATGACGCGAAAGCATTAGCCAATTAGGGCGAGGGGGAGGGTAGTTGAACGCGGAGTGATACATTTCAGCTGAGCAAGGTTATATGAAACAGAAATTAGTGGTTTACCGGGGAAATATATGAGTCAATTGGAGAATTGACTCTAAGCTTTGTGTATTTGAGCATTACTTCATTCATCGTCTGATATGACTTAACGTTGGAGGTTTTCTCTTATCCTGAAAGATGAATGTCTGGTAGCTCTAAGCTCTATGTATCCTGTACTCATTTGAACATCAATTCATTCATCATCCGATATGACTTAACGTTGGAGGTTTTCTCTTATCCTGAAAGATGAATGTCTGGTAACTCTGAGCTCTATGTACCCTGTACTCATTTTGAACATCATTTCATTTATCATCCGATATGACTTAACGTTGGAGGTTTTCCCTTATCCTGAAAGATGAATGTCTGCTAACTCTTAAGCTCTTTGTACCGGGACTCATTTAAACATAATTTCATTTATTGTCCAATATGACGTTGGAGGACTTGTATGATTTTTTTAAAAAAAAAGTCTCGTTGAGCAACTTCAGGTAACATTGTACAAGGTATATTTTAAAATTTAAATGATCTATTGGTGCATCTGATGTAAAATAAATCTGAAATATTTCTTCGTAATTTCTGAGAATACAATTAATTTGTAGTCAAAATATTAAGCCACTTAGGATATAACTTAGCGAGCAGGATGGCTCAGGTGATTTCGTCTGTGGACCTTACCCATAGGTATTTTTGGGTTTTTTCCGGGTCACCAGGTAAATGCTGGGTAGGTTAATTACATCCCCTGAATTTTCTGTCCCTCCATTTTATCTCTGTTATCATTTCACATCTCTCATCTGGTGGTCTCTTTCAAAGTATAACTGTCAGTAGGTGTCTCGGCACTGTCATGACTCCTTGGTTCGACTGGCCTTTATCTCCTCTCCCCTCATCCTTCCTCCCGGGAATGCCCCACTTGAGGCTTAGATACAACAAACGAGTTTTCGGTGCCAAATCCCCTTTATAGTAATCCTAATGCTGGAATATAACATAGAATCATTATGAATGAATTATACAAAACTGCATATTTACTGCTGTTAAATTAAGGGTAGTGGCAAAAGGAAGGGTGCAGACAGTGGTGAGACCCTGCCACAACTGGTGTAATGTGCCGCATGTAGGTTGTTAGGGCCTTTCTGCTTCTATATTGACTCTGTGCATTTAAAAGATCTGCCATTACCTTAAGTTTATTCTACACTCAATTGAGTGTGTCACATTCGATGCAGAAACTACCATCAGTTAGCGCTGAGCATGCTCATTACTGCCTTCTGTTTTAGTAATATCTGATGAACGGAAATTCAGGACCGAATTTAAAGGAATTGTGAGTTTGGATAGGAAAATAAGTAGCAACCATTGACTGTGATATGATTTATGGAATGTTGAAATATGTTTATAATGAATGTGTTTTTGTTGCAGCTTCGAATGAATTGGTACTTATCAACTTCTATGCAGATTGGTGCCGGTTTAGCAACATGCTGGCACCGATTTTCGATGAGGCTGCCGATAAAGTAGCTGCAGAGTTCCCTGAGCCTGGTCAGGTGGTCATGGGAAAAGTTGACTGCGATAAAGAAGGTAATATGATACTACAAAGTTTAGGATTTGTTGCTGCGTTTGTTTTATTTTGGATAGAAATCAAGCTCTGTCGATGCAATAAGTTAAAAAGCTCATGTCTGAATTTTTGGGTGTAAATGTAAGGGGTATATAGAAATTCACAACTGGAAAGCTAATTGGAAAGTAGTTCTTCTGGTAGTGAACTGGACATCATGGAATCAGACTGCGAAATAACGGTTTTCCAGTTTTCTGTTTTTCCTTGCAAATGAAGTCTGTACATTATATGGAAACACGAAAAAATTAATAATGCCTTTAATGCTAAATCTGAATATTCCTCAAACTTTGTGATGTAAAAATATAGGATTTTATTTTGTATTTCTGCCTAGATTGGGATGCCTATTTTAAAGGTTGTTTGAATTTTTATTCTTTTGATATAGTTTTTTTTTCCAAAATTAACTATTCATTCTAAGACATAGTAAACTAACAGAATTACAATTATGATCTTTCTCTCGGTAAACATTCCTCATATCCAAGCAAAATCCTTTTAGCCTTTCTTGAAGCTTTGTTTTCCCGTAACCGTTAGTTCCACCAAACAGTTATCTAATCAATTTATCATCTTCAGCTCTGTCTCTTTTGGATTTCTTATATCAGTAACAATACTTACACTTCACTACACAAACATTTTAGCATTTCTTTGAATTCTAATTAATATTTCCAAATCAACAAATAAGTCTGGCTCAGGACTATCCTTAAATAATGGTTTCAGTGGCCATATTAAGTACAATAGCTTCACCATTTTTCTAAATTTTCCCTTTTGTGAAGTTTCACATATACATTTTAGTTATTCATAATTATTAATCTTCCAAATCCCCCAACCTACATAGAGGTTCTACCTGCTTTTTACTATGTCTGTGCTGTGGTTGTATAGTTAGACCGTGCGACTCTTACCAAGGTGGCCCAGGTTCGATCCCAAAGTGAGATTGTGGTGGACAACACAGCATTTGGGCAGGTTTTCTCTAGGATCTCCACTTTCGTCCACCACCTCGTTCCACCTGTGCTCCATCTTCATCTCATGTATCATGCTGCATGTAGTAATAGTGAGCATTAAACACTGCACGCACCTTTCACTAAAATGAGATCTTTGGTTAAAACTGCAACAGCTTTACTGGTCTTGTGTTTTGTGTGTTATCAGTGACATGAATTTGCGAAAGTTTCACTGTAGGTTTTAAGTTAGATTCCTTTCTTGGAAGTGTTGAAAGCAGTGTTGTAATAAATTAAATTTAAAGGGAGTCGATTAATGACATTAACCAACACTTACTTTTAAATTTTCCCAGAACATG
Source organism: Mantis religiosa (assembly GCA_030765055.1). Lineage (NCBI taxonomy): Eukaryota > Metazoa > Arthropoda > Insecta > Mantodea > Mantidae > Mantis > Mantis religiosa. The sequence continues at coordinate 12,412,764 of CM060960.1, read as the reverse complement.
TTTCAGAGACTTTGCCTCCATCATCAACCGGATATCGACTGGTTCTCATTGGTGTATCTGGTGATATTTTGTCATAAGTCTCCTCTGGTGGCAGTTTGAGGAACTTACTGAACAAATCTTTCTGGCGGATGTCGAAATTGAATACTTTGTTCCTATATTTTGAAATGAAGATTTGTTCCCATGTGGACAGTTCTTGTTTTCCTGTTGTATGTTTTAGTAGTTTTGGTTGTGGATTTATGTTGTGGTTTTTTTCCCAAAAGTGTGTGGCAACTGCTGAATTTTATAATTGTTTATATTTTATGTTCCTAAAGTGTTCCTTTGCTCTTGTGTCTAAATTTCTTTTGGTTTTTCCAAAATAAATTTGACTACATTCACAACATTCAATTTGATATATACCAGATTTTTTGTTAGATGGAATGGCATCTTTGATGTTTGAGCAAATTAGGTTTTTTAAGGAGTAATGGTTGACTGGTGCTAGTTGAGTGTTTTGTTTTTTGAAGACTTTCTTGAATTTATCAAAGGTCCATGGATGGTAAGTGAATTTTTTGAAAATCATAGCTGAGAGGTTTGTCATTTACTTTATTAGCTTCTTCTTTTTTGCTAAGTTCACTGTTTTGTCTACTAATGATTTGGGAAAGTTATTTTTTGTGCTTTTTCAATAATTTTGTTGTATTCTGTTTTGTATTCTTCTGCTGTGAGAGGGATGTTGACCAGTCTGTGTGTTAAACTATTGAAGATTGCCTGTTTGTGGGATCTTGGGTTGTAGCCATTAGCTTTTATGTAGTTGTCTGTCTGTGTTGGTTTTCTGTAAATGCCAAAGTTTAGTCTGTTTTTATTTTTCATTATTTTTAGATCCAAAAATGGTAAATACTCATATTTTTCTATTTCTACAATCTACTTGATGCTTTTTTCTTGGATTTAGTGTCATTAATAAACTCCCTTTAAAATTTAATTTAAGTTAGATGTTTTGGGGTTCGCTGAAAATAAAATGGTGCACGAGCAGGGGTTGAGAGTATTCAGTACAACCAAACATGCTTTGTTACTGGGAAACCAGGGTGATGAATTTAAAGGTGCCAAAAGAGCAACTCAATCTTCTCATGGCATGAACTGTGCGATTGTAAGACATTTCCAATTTTTCGGCTATAGTTTGGTTAAAATAGGGGTTGCTATTGTTTACATCAGGTTTGCTTCTGAAGCTGGTAGGAGTATATTCTCCAAAAAACTGTCAGTAAGTTTTGGTATAGGAAGTGGAGCTAGAATAATTAAAATTTCAATTTGTGCATGTGAACATCAACATAAGGCATTGCTTTGGTAGAATATGGCAAAATTTTGATTTTATTGTTGTTTGCATTCTACATGTCATTGTTTTTCAAGCAAAAGTGTGTCAGTGACCTTGCTATTCAGATTGCTTGCAAAGCAGACGAGTAAAACCTTTTACATTTGTTAGTAACATTGCCATTTCATCTGTTTCAGTTACCATAGCTACGAGATTTCACATAACAAAGTATCCTACACTGAAAGTGATTAGAAATGGCCAACCAACAAAAAGAGAATACAGGGGCCAGAGATCAGCAGAAGCATTCTTATCATTCATCAAAAAACAACTGACGGATCCTATAAAGGAGTTCCACGATCTCAGCGAACTGAAAAACCTGGATGTGAGTAGTACTTATTATAACATCAAGCGTTAATGTGGTTAAGAGTAAGGACTATGATACAATGAATATCAAAATTAATATAATTTTGAGTTAAACTAGTACTAGATAAATGTGAAAGACTGTGACAACTTTTACATTGGAACATCACAAACCAATAAATAAACAAATCAGTATAGCATACCATTTTTGGAATGAGAATTGTGATATAGAACAAGAGAACTATTCAATTTCAACACCACCTTTGAAGAAAATGTGAACTTCAAGTTCAAGATACCAGCAGACACACCCTTATCGCCTCCAAGGAGTTCACTAAATCAAAATTTAACGGTTAACATTAGTTGCGGATGTTAGAAAACTAAGGATATGTATCCTAGGTAAACACTAGCAATATATGGAGCATAGTGTACTAGTTTGACTGAAAATTATATTAATGAATGGTTAAGTTTGATATTATTGTAATTTACTGTATTGAATTTTATAATTTGTTACAATAACAGAAGGAAGAATGTAAGATGATACAATAGGAACAGATGGATACTTACCTCCTAAAGTCTGGCAGGCCTGAAGGTCCTCGGTTATATCCAAGTTTGTTTTAGATTGCTGTAAGCTCTTCAAAGTACTGGCTTCCCAGAACTCAGTTTAGCTGAGGTGAATGTTGGGGTATGTGGGGATTTGGACTGTGAAAGGGCATTTACAAGGGTCATTCTGCTTCAATTAACAATAATGAGTACAAAAAATTAACTAATAGAGCTGGCGACAATGTATCTTAGGTTATCAAAACATTAATTGTAAAACTATTTGTAGTAGGTTTTTTTTTTTTTTTTTTTTGTTTGACTTTTCGTCACTTACATTTTTATATTATTGAGGGACTAATCCTTGTTTCACATAAGCTTGCTCCGTATATCTTAACAGTCACGTGAGCTTATCACCTCTCACTGGCTGCTATTGTAGTGTAGACTGTTGTGCGGTAAAATTTAGTTCGTTATTTAACATGGTGATATATCTTTATATGTTGGATAAAAATTGTTTGAATTAAATATATTACGTAACAGAGTTGGTTTATCTGAAATGCATGTTAATTCTTAAATGAAGTAAAGAGGAGGTTCCTTTGCTTTCAATCCCATCTTTCACATGGCACGATAGCATATGCTTTAACGGTAGTGATGACATATTTGTTTGTATGCCTTTTATCACTGACCTTGTTTTGAACTGGATTAGTCATATATCACCACTCGAAGGTGTGTTGTGCCGAGTGCGAGAGCTAAATTATTTTATTGATTGTTTATTGTGCGTGTACTTATTATATGTATAATGGTAGTCTACTGCCAGTTTTTTGCTGAAGCATCATAAGGGAAAACCTTTACAAAGCGACGAAAAAAGAATTGTGTTGTATGTGTTTAATGCACTCACAGAGAAGAATCCGTCTGTCAGTGAGAGAAGTCGAACAGCTGTGCTCTGAACTTACAGGTGTGTTAGATGCGTAGGAACATCGCGACATGAAACTGAGACAACAGGAAAACTTACCACTCCAGGGGCGATATTGCTGTGTGTCAAAGACGTTATTTAAGGACAATCAGACTGTACCGGGATACAAGTCGCAAAATATAGTACCTTGACGAGACTTGGGTGAATGAAGGACACACGACAAGTATGGTACCACACGACTTTTAAGACCGAAAGACAAGCATTTTTGCAAGGTATGTGTGCTGGTTTAAAAAAATCCCAGTGGAGAAGACCAAAGGCCTTTCATTATAAACTTGTTTCAGTTTCATTGCTCATTCATTCAGTTTTTCAACTTGCTCAGTTTCATTATAAACTTCATTATTTTTGCATGCCTTCATATTCTTATTAGTATGATTTTATCTATCTTCCTGGCAATTATTATGATGTTTACTGCAGGTTTAAATGTGATGGTAAGGCACCGCCTATGGCCTATGGCGCGAAAGCAATAGCCAATTAGGGCGAGGGGGAATGATGATGATGTGAATAAGGGCGATCAACTACGGCGGTCATCAGCGGGTGAGGGGGAAGGTAGTTGCATGCAGAGTGATACATGTCAGCGGGACAAGGTTATATGAAACAGAGATTAGTTTTGTAATGACACAAAAGTAAAATTTAGAATTTACAGGAAGCCAAAACAGTAAAAAAAATTACATATAAAAAGCATAGCTACAAGCCAGTTATACATAAACATGCAATAATAAAGTTTTACACACAGATTAGTCAACATACCCATGGATACAGCAGAGTGCTTTAAAGAACAAAAGCCATACTCCACAAAGCAGAAGATAATGGATACAACAATAGTCTGGTGTTTAAGAAAATTAAAAAGAACCTAAACCAAAGAAAAAGAAAGGAACCTCATATTCATTGTATTCACATGCCACCCAAAAACATTTAATAAATTCAAAAAGATCTTTAAGGAACAAAATATCATCTTGGCACCAGCTATTAGACACTCTCTTTTAAAATTTCTCAATTCAAAAACAAAAGATAAAATCCCATCAGTTAACAGATCCAGAACATACCAAATTAGTTGTAAGAATTGTGAAAAATGCTGCATAGGTCAAACTAAAAGAAACCCAAAAACCAGAGTCAAAGAGCACTTTAGAAATATCAAAATGAAACAAGTAGATAAGTCAGCAGTAGCATTTCATTTTTGGAACGAAAATCGTGACATTGATCCAAATCCAAAATTACTAAAAGGAGTGACAAACCAAAATAAACTGACAACATGGGAGAACATATTCATATGGAAAATAAGGACCAACTAATGACCTTTGAAATCCCTGCAGTAGATAATTTGACAAAGAAGTTCATAATTCCACCACCAGAGAGAAGAGAGTGGACAACACAGACGTTAGTTGGAAAGAGGTTGAAGATGGAGGCGACGGTTTCTGAAACTAGTCCCTTAATAATATAAAAATGTAAGTGACAAAATGTCAAAAAAAAGATAACTGACTACAGATATGTATGATTGGAGGAATTTAATAACAGTGACGTCAAAATTAATTGGACAAACTGTTTGTAGTCAGTTTGACACTTCGTTTCTTACATTCTTATATTATCGAGGGATTTGTTTTGGAAGCCGATGCCTCCATTTTCTACCTCTCTTTAACTAGCATCTGTTGTTGTTTGCTCTCCTAGTTTTCCACTGCCAGAGAGAGTAGAGCAGACGACAACATATGCTAGTTGGAGAGAGGTTGAAAATGGAAGCAATGGCTTCTGAAACTAGTCCCTTAATAATATAAAAATGTAAGTGACATAGTATCAATAAACCAACTACAAATAGTTTTTCCGACTGACTGCAGATAATTTTTTCAAGTAATTTTAATGTCACTGTTACTAAATTCCTCCAATCACGCATAATTATCAAAACATACCTAAGTGCAAGTTTAAACTTGTATGGTCAGTCATAGAGATTGTTGAATTAGGTCCTATGATAATAACTGGTGAAAGACATGGATGTTTCTAAAAGAAACATTAGAGTCCATGTGCTTTAAGTTAAGTGAGAGAGCAAAAACAGATTTATAAGGAGTTGGTAGTTTTATTCTATTTTATAGATTTAAATGTTTGTGTTTTTATTGTTGACATTGCTATAAATGAATGTACATGTCCTTGGAAATAAATAAAATTTATCTATCTATTCTTCGATCTTCTACTTTCTCTGTTTCTTTCTCCATCTTTCTTTTATTTTATGTCAGTGTTAAGAAAATCCTTGATGTGTTACGGACAGTTAATCTTGTACTATAACCATCTTGCTTTGTCTCATATTCACAGAGACGTTAGTGCTAGACAACTGGTTCTACATGTGGGTGCTGTCAGGTGTACCTACTTTCATTATATGTGAATAGATGGCAAAGCATTCTCTATAATGGAAGTGGGGCACTTTGCGCACTGCGACCTACACAGATCTGTTATGCCTACACCTTCAACAAGGAACGCATTCAGGGAACTTAATGTTTTTCTATATTGATAGCAAGAGTTGCATGTGTATTGTTTTCTGTTAACAAAAGGAGTTGTGCTTTTGTTTTAGAATGCATTAAATAAGTTGATGTTAGAAGCTGAGACTTTTATGCTTGCCTGTGTTTTAATTGAATAATCTGTACTTCATGTTGATATTACATGTAATACGAGGATGGTCTGAAAAGTTCTCGGCCTGATAATGAAAAATGACACTTCATGCTTTCAAAGTAATTTTGTTTTTCAACATAATCTCCGCTAACATTTTGTGTAGCGGTGTCCCAATGCCATTATCCCCTCTCTGTTAGTTGTTCATAGTGATTAAGTGTGTTCATTTGATACATTAGCAAGGTGTATTCAATCATTTAAAGGTGGGCGAGAGACTTTGAAACTTAAGTCTTGCTCTGACCAGCCTGTGGAAGCTGTGAATCAGAACAATTTTGTGAACCAAGCAGAAACAAATCACAACTTTAAACACGAGATAATACACCACATAAATATTTGTTACTTCCTTCCATCAATATCTTTTTCGCAAGTCAAATTTGTTCTCGACCATACCTTACAGGTGAATCATATGATTGATAAATCATAAATATGTTGGTTTTCCAATGTACAGTTTTTTTTATTTGCTTTTTTTTTTTTTTTTTTTTTTTAATTTATGTCCTCCAAGTCATATTGGATGATCGAATGAAATGGGTGAAATGATGCTCATATGAGCACAGGGTACATAGAGCTTACAATTACCCAACATTCATCTTTAAGGATAAGGGAAAACTGTATCCAGGTAACTTGCCCTGACTGAGATTTGAACTCGGGAGCTGTTGAACATGAGGCAGAGACACTACCATGTACGCTACTGGGGCAGGCTCCAATGTACAGTGATATTAACTAAGACAGGAATAAAGTGTGAAATGATTTTGAAGTAGACAATAGCAAAAGTAGAGCAGTTTGTAAAATATGAAGAAAAAACTCATACAATGGCAAGTTACACAATATAACAAATTTAAAACAGCCTGCCTTGGTAGCGTAGATGGTTGCGTGTCTGCCTCACGTTCAAGAGGTTCCAGTTCGAATCTCAGTCAGGGTGAGCTATCTGGATAAGGTATTTTCCAGGGTTTTCCTTTATCCTGAAAGATGAATGTTGGGTAACTCTAAGCTCCATGGATCCTGGACTCACTGGAGCATTATTTCACCCATTTCATTCATCATCCGATATGACTAAAATGTTGGAGGACGTAAATTACAAAAAATTAAAAACAGCATGTTATGTTCATACACAGAGTGAAATATCCCAAACTTCTATTGAGAAATCAATGTACAAGTTTCCTGTTGCAACATGATGCTGCAACATCTGATGAGCAAAAACAAAATTGGTTATTCAGTGAACAAGTTACATGTTTATAGTATTGAATATTAGTGCTTAAAAACAAGTATTGAGTAATAATGATATCCTATCACTCTATAAAAATAATACAATTTCTGTGTAAATGTGTGATCTTTGTTGGCTTTACATGTTTTTGGCTTGTTACATAGAACATTTTAAGTTGTGTTTGCTAAGCTTACCTAATAATATGAAGGAAAACATCAAGATTATTGTAATGTTTCAGGACAAGAAGAGAACAGTGATCGGATACTTTGACCGTAAAGATGTACCAGAGTATAATATATTTAGAAGAGTTGCAACAAATCTTAAAGAAGATTGTCAATTTTTTGTTGGTTTTGGGTAAGTACTGCATTAAGTTTGACTGCATGTAGGGGAAAGGTTGGTTCACGTTTAAATAGTGAAGAAGCAATAGAATTACAAGAGGGTTGTTAATTATGTTTGATCTTGACAGGGCTGTTGTACAGCAGATGCATCCACCAGGCCAGCCAATTGTTGTGTTCCGCCCAGACAAAGCCCGGTCCAATGAGGAAGATGAGACATTTAGAGGGAATCTGAACGTGTACGATGAACTAAATGTTTGGGCAGCAGAGAAATGTGTCCCGCTGGTTCGGGAGATAACATTTGAGAATGCAGAGGAACTCACAGAAGAAGGTCTTCCATTCCTCATTCTCTTCCATCGACCTGAAGATTATGAGAGTGTAAAAAAATTTAACGACGTTGTTCTCAATGAACTCATATCAGAAAAACGTAAGTCATTTTTGGCTATAGTTTTTATTTAATAGAATAAGCATTACAATTAGCTTATTTGGATGCACAAATAGAGCTATGCGTCAGTATGGGAAGGGAAACAAAAGAATGTACTATTATTAAATTATAGATAAGTCGTATTTATTACACATCAGCTTCACTTATGTACTTATATTGAGGACATGTTTCGCGAACCATCGTTTGCATCATCGGCTTTAACGCGACTGAAGCTTGATTCAATGGTGTGGGTAGTTCTGGAGTTGCTGTTGCCATCCGATACCACTGCATCAAGCTTCAGTCGCATTACAGCTGATGATGCAAATGATGGTTCGCGAAACATGTCCTCAATATAGGTACGTAAGTGAAGCTGATGTGTAATAAATACAACTCATCCATAATTTAATAATTATTTTGCTTCACTGTGGTGTTCCAATACAGTTAAATTTCGATATAAAAACAGCTTACTGTTTAGATCTAGCTTGGTTTAGTGAGGAACTTAAAAAAAAAAAGTCTCCTTTCTGACAAATTCTTAATTTTAGCAAATCCCACTGGTTAAGGAAATACAATATTAATATTCTAGTTTAACATTATGCAGTGACAAAGAAGTCAATATTTACAGTGTAAAATTTTTATATTAACTGTGTGATGAATATGTTGGTGAAAGGATGGGCGACTGAAATAATGTGTAACATACAAGGGTTGTCCAGTAAGTAATGACTCACAATTTAAAAAATATTAATTCTACAAACTTAGAATTTACACATTTGAAAGAATAATGCTTTTCCTAGATACTTTCCTAATTCAGTGATGTTGCTTCAGTGAGACACAAGAGTGTGTATGACCTGAGAGTACCAATTGTTGCTCTGGTTACAGTGTCAGATTTTCACTGCGCATATCTCATCCATGAAATGTCTTCTACAAAGGTCATCCTTTAATGGCCCAAATAAGTAATAATCCAGGTATGTTTAAGAGATTGCCAAAAAAGAAAGTATACTACATAAAAAGCATAAATTTATCAGCCACCATAAGCACATCATTATGCGATACTTTAGTTACCAAAGAGTAGGCCTTTTACTGAATAATCTCTGCAAAGAGTCGAATAATCTCTACCAGAGTCAATCTAGCAGGTCATGCAGACGAATAAAGCTAAAATGTGCGAGACAAAACACGAACGCCTACTCTAATATAGTGTCAAAGACATTTGACTATCGATTATCTTGTCGATGTTCAGTTTTTCTTTAGTTATATGCTAAAATCACTTCCTAGCAAATATTCGTAATACTTTTTGAACTGCACCATTTCTTATAACATTAATATTCTTTGTCATAAATTGCAGATGACTTTTGTAGCAGCAAACTAAGATTAGCAATTGGAGCTTCTTCTCGAATTTCTTCAGATATAAAACTTTGGTCGTCTGAATCACTCATTTTGACATACAGTTTATCATTTGTTATTTTTGCATCACCATAGTTACGATACTTCGCTATTCAAAGCCTCCAATATCATCTTACATCTAGTAAAAACATCGATTATAAATATTCTGTAAAACAGTTTTTAATATTTTTGTAATTCATAATTATATTTTTTTCTTAGATGACTGATAAAATTACTTACGGGACTTGGAAGGTTTGATGTTTATCATGATCGATGCTAACGTCTCAGGTGTTAAATTTTTTCACTCGCTAATAAACTTCAACTTACCTTGCAGGCCCCATAAATAACAAAACACAGTTCCTTTCAAATAAAAATTGTTATGGTATCAGGCATTTCTAACATATCTGGTTTGAATATTTTAACTTTGCCTTTTGATTTGAAATACTTAGTATTAATGTATAAAGACTAAAATTGAGTCATACCTTTTAAAACTTAGTATTAAGTTGTTTTTTTGCAATATCATGGGTAGGGTATGGAAATTAAGGCGAGTATGTGACCACTCACTTTCAAACGTCTGTCTCTTAAACTGTTCTGCTCTGTAAAATGTTGCGACAATTCATATGCTCAAGAGAGGAGAAGTTGTGTGGGACTAGAAGTGTTATCTGGACTTGGATGTCCTGATATAACAGATAACACACACACACAGTTGGAATTTGAACTCCCCACATCTCTTAAGCAATGAACTGTCAGTGCTATTGTGCATCCTTGCTTTAGGATTGGGGGGCTGTTGCAGCATTTTATACAAGCTGTAACAACAATGAAATATGTAACGAAACTGTTTCTGCAGAAATTTATCTCATTTCACATGAAGTAGAAGAAAAAGCTTAGGTAACAGAATCAATAGTGGATTCTTCCAAACTGATAAGCTGTGGTCTGCTGCCATTTTGATATTCTGACGTTTCATCCACATTTGTGGTGAACAACATCAGTGACATGGTCTCAATCTTCTTGGTGAATCCACTATTGATTATTCTGTCTCCGGCAATGATAGCTTACAATTACTCATTTCATAAGAAAAGTTTGTACCAAGAGACTAAAAAACATTGGCGCTTGTTGCCATCTGCTGCTATCATAGAAAGGCTGGATGAAACGATGCACCATTTTTAATCTATTTTTAAATGCTTTACTTGCCCATGTTATTAAAGCAGATGCTGACAGCCGTCCATACATGTTGGCACATCCATCACTTGCCATAGTTCACATTGAGAAATGTTGGCAATTTCCTGGCAGATATTTTGTTTCAATTCTTCCAGGATATGTGGGTTTGTCTTGTACACTTTATACTTTAAGTTATCCCGGAGATAGATATTGCAGGGGTTAGGTCAGAGGACTGAGGGGGCTACAAATCTCTACTAATAGTTCTGTCCTGAAACATATGTTCAATTGTTCTCATTGAAAGATTGGCTACATGAGCTGTTGCAGAGTCTTGTTGTAAAATGGCAAATCCCTGTCTGTTAATTTTCTAATAAAAAGGGAGAGAGCAAAATTGTATTCAAGTATGTATGGGTGTTAACTCGAAAAAAAATTGGGCATATAATTCTTTCTCCGGTAATGGAGAAATGCCATGTGAACTACGGCGAGTGATGGAGGTACCAAACATGTATGGACGATGACAGCATCTCCTTTAATGACATGGATAAGTAAAGCCCTTAAAATTAGATTAAAAATGTTGCATGATATTTTTTCACACCTTTCTATGATAGCAGCAGATTGCAACAAGTGCTGAGAGCGCGGACAGACAAAACATTGCGCATCCTATTCTTATGTTTTTGAGTCTCTCTGTAGAAGCCTTCTAATAATAAATAATAGAGAAGTTAAAATCAATGTAAAAATGGAACTTTCATCTTTGTATTGATTTATTTTTTTACATAGGCTTTTGTTTGTGGCATAAGTTACATAGTTTCTTTTTGAAACTTAACTTTTTAGTAATTATGACTTTTCTTTTTTCAATTATGCTCTTCACAGTCAAACACTTGGATCTTTTCTCCAGAGTTCTTTTGAGTTATGAATCCTTGTTATTTTGATTGAATGCATAATTTTTTCTACGTAAATGTATAAAAATTAAAAGTGATATTAAAAGTTGTCTTCTTATAGAGTAAGACAAATTCCTGTTTGTTGCCAAAGTTCAAGCTTCTTTCTCAGTGGATGAATATCCGCTCTCTATCCATCTTTTCGGATGTCCTCCTCTGTCTCTTTTGCCATTCAGTGGAATGTCTTCACTCACTATTTTTACCACGTATCTTCTTCCATTCTATCTGCTCCTTCCATGTTTTCCTTTGTTCTTTGATAATTTTGTAATATCTATGATTTTGCAGTTTTTTTCTAATTGCTCTATTGTATATTCTGTTGAATAATGTTTTTCCTTGAATTATTCTTAATATCATGTCACATGTATTTATTCACGTTTTGTTTTGTTCTTCGAGTATCTGCTCGGCTCCTGCTGGGTATGCTAAAATCAATCTTACAATTGTTTTATAAATCCTTATTTTACGTCTAAATTTAAATATTTATTTGTCCAGATTATCTTCACATACCATGATATTTGTGCTGTCTTATCTGTTTGTTTCTTTACAGGGTGCAACAGAAACAGTAAGCAAGTTTTAAAGTGAAAAATATTTTAATTCATAATAATTTATATTTTTGTTACATAGTCTTAAAGTAGGGAGATTGGAGAACACTTCTCATTTTTTGAATATGATGTCTTGTAGTTGTCCACCAGCACTTTAAATACATTGCTGTGCTTGGTCTTCAAAGTCTGTCATAACTTTCTGTAGCATATCTGCCTGTAGTGAGACTATCTCCTCTTGGATTCATTGTCTTAACTCGGCGATGTTCCCCGGATCTGTCAGCACCAGAGTATTCCTTGTGGGTCTATTTTAAACATAAAGTGTTTAGACTTTGAACGCCAAGTACAGCAATATGTTGAAAGTGCTGGTGGACATCTAAAACACATTATATTTCAAAAAATGAGAAATGTTCTCCAATTTCCTAGAACTATACCTTAAGATTCTGTAATAAAAACATAAATAATTATGAATAAAAATATTTTGCACTTTAAAACCCTATTATTGTTTCTGCCGCACCCTGTATACATTTCTGTAATTTGTAGTATAAGATCCTAAATAACTGAATTCCAAGACTTGCTCAATTATATTCCCTTTTTATTCTAATTGGCTCCTTCGAAACAGTCATACATTTAGTTTTCTTTCTATTAATTTCCATGTTATATAAGGTGCGTTCAAAAAGAAACAAGCCAGAGACATAATTACAGAAACCAGTACCTGTATGTTAGAAGTATTGGCCCTGGCTGTTGAGACACTTGTCCCACTGTGACACAAGGCGGTGAGTGGCTGTCTCATTAAAGTCCCAGGGCTGCAATGTGAGCCAGTTCCGCACTTACAGCTGGACGTCGTCATCCAAGGTAAATCGTTTGCCCCTTAGAGCCTTTTTAAGGGAACCAAAATTGACGTAATCACAGGGAGAGAGATCTGGACTATGTGGAGGGTGGCCGAGAACCTCCCATTTGAATTTCTACAGGAGTGCTGCAACTGTGTTGGCCATATGAGGATTTGCATTGTCATGGAGCAAGTGACCCCACGGTGAGATTGCCTGGTCATTTTGATTTGATCGCTTGGCGAAGGTTGGTTAAGGACTGCGAGTAATGCTGAGCATTCACTGTTGTCCCGTGCTGCAGAAAGTGTATCTATCAGAAGTGGCCATCTTGGTCAAAGAAGAACGTCAGCATAACCTTTCACTTGTGTGGATGGCCTTGGCTTTTTTGGTGGTTGTGACCCTGGATGCTTCCACTGGAGACTTTGTCGTTTCGATTCTGGTTCGAAGTGACGACACCATGACTCATCTCCAGCTACCACTCGTGCCAGGAACTCCTTCCCTTTCCTAGCATAGTGTTGCAGATGACCAAGACAATGAGCCATTCGACATTCTTCCTGGTGTGGTTGAAGACTATGTGCCATTGGGCACACACTTTGCGTAAGAGCAGTCTTTCATGATGGTGTGAAAACTTCCGACACTCAATTGGACCTCAGTGGCTATTGCTTTCACTGTCACTCGGCAGTCCTGGGTAATGAGTACATCAACCAACTGAATGATGTCATCAGTAATGCAGTGCTCCACACCATGCATCATCGGCTAATGACACCCGTCCTCCCCTAAAGCGCTTGTGCCACGTCTTGATCCTTACAAGGGACATACAGTGTTTGCCATACACTTGTGACATTCGCTGATGAACGTCCGTTCCCCCTACTCCTTCCACTGTCGACAACAAACAACACCTCTTTGTTGTTCTTTTGCTGCCTCTATTTCATTGTTTGCAATGCGACTGGCAGCATTGGACAATTGATGCATGCTGCTGCTAGCTTTGTATAGGCACGCGTGCCCTCTAGCAATGAACTGTGAACTTCCATGCTCTGGTTGGAACAACACTTTGTTACACACGCCACGTTATCATCATCCTGTTACTGGTTTGCACATACCAGACTCCAGCTTGTTTCTTTTTGAATGCCCCTTATATTTTTTTGCAGCTCTATTGGATTTGTGTAATAAGTAAAAGATAAGTAATAATTAAGTAAAATATGAAATTCAAAAGTACGTCTTCTAGTTAATCAACATCTTTTGTTAATAATTTAAACAAGATGTTGCATGCCTAAATTATGTAATAGGTTATATGTGTCTCTAAATGATGTCAACTGTTTTACAGAGAATGTCAACTTTTTGACTGCTGATGGAGTGAGATTTGCGCACCCGCTTCACCATTTGGGAAAAAGCCAAAGCGATCTGCCTTTGATAGCCATTGACAGTTTCCGACACATGTACCTCTTCCCAGACTTCAACGAGATGGAAGTTCCTGGTAAACTTAAAAGTTTCCTACAGGATCTCTATTCAGGGAAACTTCATAGAGAGTTTCATTACGGACCTGATCCAGTAACAAATACCCCTAAACAGATCGATGGCAGCAACAAGAAGCCAACATCTCCACCAGAATCAACATTTAAAAAGTTGGCACCTTCTAAAAACAGATACACATTGCTTAAGGATGAACTCTAAGTATAGGATTTAATTTCTAAAAAAAGAAGATGAACATTTTTTAAAAAGTCTACCTTAAAAGAGAAGAGAAAATCATGTGCAGGAAATTTGTTGAAAAGCGCTTGTTTTTTTTTTTAATATATTTTTTTTATGTTAGTAAGAAATATCACCTTTTATGAGAATACTCTTAAGACCCTGCCATGTTCATTCCCAAATAGGACCTGAATAAAGGACTTCTATCAAGAGTCCTGGTACCTAAATATGTAACTTGAAGTCAGTGCTTACCTGACAAGCAATCTGGCAACCTATTGTAATTATTTTTACTTTTGTTTCTGTTTGGTTCGTGCGTGCGTGTGTTCCTATAAATTTCCTAGTCCAGATTCCTACAAGAGGAGTTTTTTCCAAGTGATCTGCTTTCCTTGTAGATATCATTTGTTCATGAAGGAATCAAAAATGTATTTATGGTAATAGGAACGGTCTTTGTGGGGGAGGTTTATCATTAGGAAGGTTTATGAGATTTGATTTGGTGGGGTTTATTTTTTTTTGGGGGGTGGAGATTGCAATTATTTTCCCTCTCTCCTCTAGATAAATGACTAAATCAAGCAAATGATTTATCCTAACTGCTGCGATAATACTGTTCCACACAAATGTATATTGTAAATTCTGCTTTTTTCTTCCACAAAATTTGATGCAATGTAATTCCAAACTTTACTCTCTCAGATAATGGCGTAAAAAAGTTCAGTAATTGAATATTTCAATCAAAATGTACAGGTATGATATTAGAAAGCTTAAGGTTTCAAAATCGATACAGAAAATAGAAGTATTTATGTATGCATGTTTTTCTGGGCACTGGTTTTATGGTGTTATGTAGGCAGGGAGGAAAAAGTGAGAGCTAACACACCATGGTTTCTGCAGTATGGTCAACCAAGAAGAACAAAATTCAGCAAAATTGTTTGTAAGATAAGTGAAGATGCGTGCCGCAAGTGTGAGATGTGTGGACAAACAATAAAATCAACTTGATTCGATAAGCTGTATTTACTATATTATGAAACACATAAAAGTAGAAAACAAATATGACAGCTATAAATACTTGTTCACTTTATGATCCTTTGATTTTCGAGTCTGGTGCGCCACTTTCGTTGCTGCTATCCTTTGATATGTTGATGATAATTTCATCAATTGTACACTATCATGACTCCAATATTGCACTTCTAGCTCTTGGACTTTCTTGCAGTATCCTTGCCAATTGGTCACGGTTAGGGGTGACATATCTCCAATAACATTGAAAACCTTCTTTACTTTTGCCAACGCCAGTTCAATTGTATTGAGATTAGTTATACAGAGGTAGAGAATAATAGTGTGTCCCCTTTTGACAGCCATTACATCCAACACTTAGGTTTGTTGTAAACTTTTAGCTTATTAACCTTGAAATTGTTCAAAATGAAAAGCTGCACGTGCACTTTGCACACGAGAAAGAGCATGTGTGTGAAAGCTTTGCATATTAGCCACAAGATGTCAGTGTATAGCGCTTGTTCATGTTCCAAAGTTGTCAGCTATGTTTACAGAATTAGGCAAAACCTTTTGAATAAGGACTTGTGAGCCAAACACCCAAGAAAATGTGCATGCATAGTATAAAGCTAGTGAAAAGCTTTAATATTTAAGTAATGGAATAACTTAAAAGTAAATTTACAAACCATCTAAACAGAACAGTAAAGTAACTACTATAGACGAGTCGCAATTATCTGTGGTTTGGAGGGGGAATACTACCAAGTATAAAGCAAATGGCGGTTAATCTAAGCCCTATAATGCATATTAACATAATTACAATGGAGAAATTAGTATTAAACTTACAATTTTGTAAAATGCATCCCTGATCTACTTAGCAAGCAACCATTGTTGATTTATTTTGGATATTATGTATTTTTAACAATGTTGTATTACTTTCTTACAAAAAATGAACTATTTGCACTTTATAAAAGCTGCTATGAATTGAATTGAATTTTATCTATTTGGTTCTAATCATATACATTTTGTCGTTGGACATGCTTGTATCCTGCCCAGGTTTGCTACTCTTCTTTATTTATAGCCTTTATTTTTTACTTCCATTTTCTGTATATCCTTTTATTATGTACCTTCTGCTCGCGTTACAATTTGCCTTTCCCCATTTTTCTACCTTGTTCTTGCTTTCTAACCTCTGTTTTAACCAGTTCAGCTCATTTCTCCCTCTCCACTTTCCCTATTTTTCCTTATTAGTCACAAACACTTCCTTACTTTCTTTTCACTTTGAGACGAAAACATCTTCACGTTTTGTCTGTCTTGTCTTGCCAATTGCTTGCTCTCATCACACTAGAATCAACTGTGGATTTCGCTCTATTTACAAACAAATTCTGCAGTAACCTCTTTCAAATCCCAATGAAAAAGCTTTTCCTGAACTGGTTTTTTGTATCATTCTTAATTTACAAAGAATAATTTGTTAGTAAGGAATCATAGTTATTTGAAGTAATCTAGCAAGTTGTCTGCCCACTCAACTATTGAATGACAGTTAAATTTTGTCCTGGCCTGCATAAAAAGTTTTCATCAATCACCACCCTGGCAGTATGCAGTCGATTGCAAACTATTCATTGCTCTCAATCTCCACATTTTTTAATCAGGTTGCAATTTTTAACACAAGCTGAGGTTGCATATTCTGACCAAGCGTTTCGCCTCCGGAAAACAACAAAATACGATAAAAATGAAAGGTTACTCGAGTGCAAACTCTACAAGCTAGTAATAGAATTAAAAGAAAAAGAATTGTAGGTTAGCTGTAGATAATCCACAAAGCAGTTAATCTACCTGCGGATAATCTAAGTTTACTGTAAATTATAAGTTTATAAAGTGATGTCATTTGGAAGTGAAGTATAAGGTAGTAAGAAAGTACTACAGCCAAATTAAACAGAATTTTTAAGATTCATTCTGGTAAGCGGAAGAGAAAAATATATAATGAGGATATAAGAAATTAAAACTGTTTTATTTAAATAAAATAGTAAAAAAGCAAGTTGCTATCCAAATGTTCAAAAAATGAAAAGGAATATGCTCCAAACTTAAAAGTTTGACAGGAAAGAGAGGCATTTGTTAAAGGAGAAAACATAGTGATTGATTAATATAATTTTGAGTCTAACACTCAATGCTCCATACACACAGAAAATTTCATAAAAGCAGATGGACATAACCCAAGACAACACAAGCATGCTGTTATCAACAGTTTATCTTACAGGCTGGTTAATGTACCTTTAAACAAAATGGAATATATCAAAGAGTACAATAATATAATTCACATTGCAGAATACAACGGATTCAGTGCTGAGTTGGTCAAAAAGAAAATTGATAAATTCAAAAGACAACAAAGATGCAAACAAGTAACTACTCTTTCCCCAATCAGCAATGAAACTTCATACAGAAAATGTACATATTATCCCAGAGCTACACACTTTTTCCAAAAAGTCTTCAAAGAGCACAATATTACTTTGGCCCCACAGAACAAATTTAGTGTACAATACCTTTTGAAATCACATAATACAAGGGAGATACCCACAGACAAAAAATCAGGTGTGTACCAGATAAACTGCAAAGGCTGTGACAACTTTTACATTAGAAAAACAAAAAGGAACTTGAACATTAGGCTTAAAGAGCATTTTACGAACATCAGGAACAAAGAAATGTATAAATCGGCGGTAGCGTACCATTTTTGGAAAGAGAATCATGATATAGAACGAGAAGTCCACTTATTAAAACGTGTCCAAGGTCCAGCTGCATTAACCATGTGGGAAAAAATCTTCATAAAGAAATATGAAAGAAAATTATTTAATTTCGAGTGACCTTTGAAGAAAACCCAAACTTCAAGTTCATCAAGATACTGACAGAGACGCACCTATCGCCTCCAAGGAGTTCACCAAACCAACATCCATTAGTTGACAACAGCTGATGATGTTAGGAAAATCCTAATGAAACGCATTCTAGGTAAATACTAGCAATAAATGGAGCATTGAGTATTAGTTCGACTCAAAATTATATTAATTTTGTGCTTCATTGTATCATAGTCCTTACACATTGGAATAGTGATTGATATTCATTTCACCATAGGCAGCTATATATAAATCATTGACAACTGTAACATGCTTTGAAAAGAAATGCAATGAAAATTTGTTGGAGTAGAACGGATCTGAATATAATTTCCATTTTCATAAAAGAAAAAAATATATTTTGTGGTAAAATAGTTTTCATGAAAAATCGAATGCTTTTTAGTGTAAATTTAGCGCACACTCATACACATTGGCTAAGTTCAAGATCAACTAAGAATAGGTGTACAAATAATCTGTGTATTTGATACTGCTGTACTATAATCTTTGTAATATGAAACAGTTTGTGTTCAGTATAAGACATGGCAAATAAATGGACAGTTTTTCATCTTCATCTTTATTGTTCATTTAACCAGGGAAAAAATTTCTGGAAATTAATTATTCTTCCACACTAGCCGTGTGTAGGCGATGATTCAAATAGGTGCCTGCCTCGGTAGCGTAGATGGTAGCAGGTCTGCCTCACATTCAAGAGGTCCCGAGTTCGAATCTCAGTCAGGGTGAGTTAACTGGATAAGTTTTTCTGGGGTTTTCCCTTATCCTCAGACGAATGTTGAGTAACTATAAGCTCTATGGACCCTGGGCTCATTTGAGCATTACTTCACCCATTCCATTCATCGTCTGATATGGCTTTAAGTTGGAGGACGTAAATTAAAAAAAAAAAAAAAGATTTAAATGTGTAGAGTCAATGATTAGGAGTAACTGGATGGAGACTGGGAGATCCATGGTTCAAATCCTGGCTATGGTATTGAATGTTTCAATCTGAGTACCTATTCAAGAAAAAATGTTTATGATCAACATTATCGTAGTATCATCTGTCACTCAAGAAGAAAAAAACAGTGGCACTTATTCTGGGGTCAAATTATTGAAGTTCTTGTCAGAAATTATGATAGCTATGAAAATTATAAGTATTTCAGATGTATGCCAATGATCATCATATTTCTTTGAGCTTTTATTGCGAGGTTATTCTCCCTTATTTTCTTCTCAGTATGTTTGAAGCACTGAAGAACAATGCGTTTAGAAATGCATAACTCACAAGTTAGGGTTAGGTTTACAATGGAGGGGATTTGGCATTGAAACCTGTGGTTTATTGTACCTAAGCCCAAAGTGGGGCATCCCAGGAGGAAGGATGAGGTGAGAGGAGACAGAGGGCAGCCAATCCAAGGAGCCATGACAATGTCGAGATACCTGTCGACACTTAAAGAGACTACCAGATGAGAAGCATGAAATTATAATGGAAGGACAGGAAATTAGGCGGATGTATTTAACCTACCCAGCATTTGCCTGGTGAACCGGGAAAATCTCCGAAAAAACCCATGGGTGAGGTAGGTTGGCCATAGGAATCGAACCCAGGTCTCCCGAATGCGTGCCACAGACAGAACTCTGAGCCATCCAGCTCAGTTGCTCACAAGTTAATAAGATAATTTCAGGTTTAAACTACAGCTTGTTAGAAAATACAATCCTTTAAAATATGTGTATTCATTATCACCAGAAACTATAGCCCTTCCAGACTAACGAGGGATCCTCACATAAATAATGCAATTATTTAAGTTAATTGATGGAAATTCCTTCCAGACTAACAAGGGGTCCTCACATAAACAATGCAATTATTTAAGTTAATTGATGGAAATTAATCATTCCTTCACACTAGCCATGTATGGGCTAAGGTTTTGAATAGATAGAAATTCAAAATTTCACCAATTGCATCAATAATCAAAGACTTTAGTTCCTTGATTTTTTAAGTGTATTTCACTTCAGAATTTTGGAATACCTACACCATCTTTAGAGATACAACCATATTATCTGCAAATACAAAACTAGAATATATCATAAATGCTTGTTCCATGAGCACTTCAAAATTTTAAAAATATATTTTGAAAAGTGGTAATCAACTCAACTTTTTTTTTAAAATTGTTGAATTCTCCAGCACCAATTTTGTGATGTTCTCATCATAGCTTCACCTTTAAACTAACTTTTTTGGTCACTTACGTTAGGTGACGGTTAGTTCACTATTGTGCTGCTATCTACTGGAGACTAAACAAACCTACTGTGTGAATCTATTGGCGGCATTTCAATATTCATCATACAATTTTTATTTTTCAAAATAAATATTTTTTCCCAAACCATGAAATCTATCGGTCTATTCAGTTGTTTGTATTTGTATTTATTTCATCCTTTGGAACACAATACATATGTTATAGGACACGTCAGTTCAAGATACAAAGATAAATATAAAAAGTTACATAAGACTAAAAACTGTAACAGATACAGGATCCAACAAAAGTCTAAAGTAGAAAAAGCAAATAAATATAAACTATATAAAGACCATAGAGAAATTCTATATAAAAGTAATTGTTCACAAATGTGGAGTTTACTCTACTTCATGATTTAATTCAATTCAATTTATTTTGTCCTTTCGATTGATATCAGACACGTCATAGTATAAAAATTACATTAATGGCTATTGTCATTATTTACAATCACTTAAAACTAATTAACATTTAAAAACTCGTTTACAGAATAAAATGAATGTTGCAGTAAAAAGAGTTTTACTCCCTTTTTAAAATGTATAAGGCTCTTCATTTGTTTAATATTTTCTGGTAGTCTGTTGTATAATCTTATACCTTTATTGATAGCAGTAGACCTGAATTTTTCAAGTGTAATTCAATTTTCCAGTTAGTGTTTACAGAAATGAAAGTTTATATTATTGCAGTCGGTGATTTCGATACAATTACATAATTATATTAGACACAGTATAGTTTATAATAACTTTTAAATAACAAACTAATTTTGAGCGAGATGGTTCAGACAGTTTCGTCTGTAACCTGCATTTGGGAGATCGGATTTGCTTCTTGTGGCCAGCCTACATGACCATGGGTTATTTTGGGCGTTTTACCCAGCTGGCAGGTGAATTCTGGGTAGGTTCATTACATCCCCCAAATTTACTGTCCCTTCATGTCATTTCCATTATCATTTCACATCATCTCCCTCGTCTGGTGGCTTCTTTCAGGGTAGAAGTGTAGGTGGGACTTGCAACGTCTTATTACAAGATGATCTGCTTTTGATAAAACACCTTCGTCCTCTGGCAGGAGACAAGCTGACTTAGTGGGCTGTTTAAGAACCATAGCAGGTAGGATGCTGGTTGTATAGACTGCTGGGAGTTTCCGAATTCCAGCAGCATGGTCTCCAATCTCCAAGTTGGCTTAGTGAGTCGTTTCAGCACCACAGCAGGTTGAATGCAAGTTGTACTAGACTTCCAGGGTGTTTCAAACTAGTCAGTGGTAGGGCCCTGCCCTATGTTTCCTCTTGCCTCATCCTTGCTCCCGACGGTACCCTACTTGGGGGCACAGGTACAAAGAATCAGTTGGGGTGACGTGCCGAAACCCCTTTGTAAATTCTACACTATTCACGCTTACTCCACACTGATGTCTTACTGCGACTGAGTGTCTCATCACTGTACTGAGCCTTCGAAGTCTTCTATAAATTTCAGCAGGTTTTATGCTCTAATTCACTAAAAGCTTCATCAGAACACGCTGTTCCATGTGGACGTTGACACTGTTGTGCACCATCTTGAATAATGGTTTATCCAGAAGCACGGGAAATGAGCGCCATCTACCAGTAAAAGGACACGGGGTGCCCTGTCTACTGTATACAAAACCTCCAATCTTTGCATCCATTTAAACCTGTTAAAAGAAATGTCCCAGATTGACTGAACAACCCTCATAAGTTGATTAGGTATATGATCTTGGTAATTGCAAACATCATTAACAAAGTATTTAAATATTTTACTGATAACTTCAGAAGGGCCTGCTTACCTAATCTGCCAAGGGTAGGACCCACTGCTTCACTGGTCCAACCTAATTCAAATAGAAGGGGCTCAGATGTTTGGCCTAACATATTTGAAGTAACATCAGAAAGATCACAAGTTCATGCCCACGTCATATTACTACAGCTGAAATGGTCTGAAACGCTCCTCCCCACATCCAGCATTATGTAATTTAACTTCAAAATCTATTATATCACTTTGTTTCATCCATAGATAAATATGGTACAGTGCCCATATAAACCAATGAGCTAAATACCGTAGATGGTGTGTATAGAAAAACCAAAATCTGTTAGCTGAGATGAGTTTTTTTTTTCCCTACCACTTTTTCTGTACTTATCTTGACAAAAACATTGTGAAATTCAGGTTTTAACAAATAATGATGGTGAAATTTTATTATCATTCATAATTTCATTAACTGAAATCTAAGAGTTCCTTTTCTTTTAAATTAACGCCCTTTAACCAGTTGCATCATATCAGACAATGACAGAAGGGGTTGAAATGAAGTTCAAATGAGTCCAAATAGCTTAGAGTTATCTGACATTCAATAAGGGAAAACCCCAGAAAATCTTAATCACTCTGACCGAGATTCAAACTTAGGACCTCTTGAACGTGATGCTGCTACCACGATGCCACAGAGGCAGTCTCTGAGTTTTGTTACAATAGTTCTAAAATTTGTGCTGTTTATCATATATTTTATTCAGATGTCCTCAGTGATGGAAGTGTAGGATTATATTGAAAACACTAACAGCAGGAAGAAATAAGCTTTAACTTAGAATAGGAAGCACTCAGTTAAAACTTAAGCAAGTATCCCAGTAACTGTCGGTACGTACATTTTAAAATGCATATTTGTAATTTTATTTTATTTTTATCTTTTGCTTTCTTTTTATCTTCTTGTTCTGGTTACCATTCCCAGTTTATTGGGTTCAAAAGTTATCAAAGTACTTGCATAGTTTGGATTCATAGAGTCGACATGAAAAATTCAATGCCACGGCTGGGATTGACAACCATGACGGCAAATTGGCCATGGTAGCTTAATGGGTAAGAAACCAGTAGATCCGTTGTTCAAATCCCAGCCGTGGCATTGAATTTTGCATGTTGACTCGATCAATCCAATACCTTAGCCTGTATACGGCTAGTGTGAAGAAATGAATAATTTCCATCAAATAACTTGCATAGTTTCTTTATTGTTAACACATAAAAAAAAAAAAAAACAACTTTGTCTTTAACAAACAGAAGTCCAATTTTCATTGTAATTCTGGTTATAACTAGCATGCTGTTCTTTTACTATTACTTTTGTCCAGATACTTGTAGTTTGCGACTCCTGAACTAAAGTTGCTAGTAAATTACTGATTTAAATTATAATGGTTGCTTTAATGAGATAGGCAGAGGTTAAAGTTCTTTTTAAATTGTTTACTGAGAAAGCGTGTTGTGCTTGAGTCATTTTAGATACTGTATAAAAAACAGTGGAATATGACATTAAAAACCTTTATAGTTATCCAAAATCTGCAATGAGCCTGTCAGAAATGTAATCTTAGTATTTTGAGAGTATGTGAGTGACTTACTTTCCTTCAAGTTCTTATAATAAAGTAGAAATGTGAACACACCGTGCTGAGAGTAGTTTGTCACTTGTCTTTGTTATAAGCAGCAATGGATTTTTGTCTATTTTTACACTTCAGAATGATACCGATCACATCTTTTAGAACAAAGACGCATGTGCATGTACCACTTGGGTCGTGGAAAGTCTTATTGGAACACATCTTGTTTTGCAAGCCATGTATTGTCAATCTTGTAATCACATTTCGTAGTTCGCTTACATCCAGGATGTATCTGGCATCGTGCAGGCTGCATAGAATTCCATTGGTACATTTCTTTCTTTTCGTAGTCTTGTAGAAGGTTTCTTGCAGTCCTGCATAGCTGAAAGCAGCAGTGTAGTAGGTCTTCTATTAAGAATGTTTTCCTGGTAAGTTCATATGCTAGTTGTGATCTGCAATTCTGGGTATTCCCAGGATTCTTTTAATCTTTCTACCTCTTCCAGCTGCTTGTATGTGAGATGTTCCCCCACTGACTTGAGACCATACGTAA
This sequence comes from Mantis religiosa, assembly GCA_030765055.1. Lineage (NCBI taxonomy): Eukaryota > Metazoa > Arthropoda > Insecta > Mantodea > Mantidae > Mantis > Mantis religiosa. The sequence goes on along the minus strand of CM060960.1, from coordinate 12,388,515 downwards.
AAACGGGTAATATGTTAAACCTGAACAGGTCCTTTGCCGTGTCAAGGGATGTGATGGCCCTGAAAGAAAGTACAGGCTTCTTAGGAGGTTTGCGACCAGTACGAGATCATAGCATGACCAACTAAAAGGAGGAAGGTATTCAAAAAAGTCTCTTTGAGTGGGTTGTGGCCCAATGATTAAGGCTATGAATGATGGAGATCTGTTCCTAGCTGATGATAGATTAAACTCTTTGTTAGAACCTGTACAAAGATTACTTCTTTAACAAACATAGGCTTTCACGACCGGTGTCTTGTTCAGTAGAAGATTCCGGGTTGTAAGGCCGTGGTCCACTGGGTTTCTTTATCTCTCTCCCAGACGTTATGGTGTGAATGAACCATATCCCTATGAAAAGAAAGAATACAACCTGAAACCTGGATTGTTGACAGGAAACCAAGAGGATGGAAGCACAGGAATTGGAAATATATTATTAGATTTCAAGGAACAAAAGTTGGGAAAAGATTAACATTAAGTGTGCGTGACATCATAACATGGGTGAACTTTATCAGCGCCACTGCTATGGACTGGACTATGCTACAGAGGGGATTCGGCACAGAGGTACAAACTTGATCTGTTGTACTATGCCCCCAAGTGGGATGTTCCTCCGGAGGAAGAATGAGATGAGAGGAGACAGAGGGACCCATCTCAAGAAGTCACGACAGTACAGAGGGCAGCTTCCTACAATTGACTAGTTGGAAACTTCCTGGCAAGATAAGACCTAGAAGGCTAACCATCCACCACATACTAATCCACAAATAATTTCCTAACAGATCTGTATGCTCTGAAATGTGTGCACTTCTGATTAGCAATTTGTCACTACTAATCAGGGCTTTGCGGGTGATCAGCTGTGTCAAATTAATAAATGTCGAGCTTTCGGCCATTGTAAACTCCATGGCCTTCTTCAGGACCTTCAGCCAGATCATAGCCAGATCCTGAAGAGTGCCATGGAGTTTACACAGGTCGAAAGCTCGACATTTATTAATTTGACACAGCTGATCACCCGCAAAGCCCTGATTAGTAGTGCTTGCCGTGAAAGCCTCAAGTCTTACAATTTGTCACTAAACTGATTGGCTCCAACCACCATCACTGAGCAAAGTCTCTCAGGTACTTAATGTCAGCTTCTGAAGCACTGATTGCAAGTAATACAAATGCGCATATGATTTTCTCTGAGCATTGTACCAGTTTGCGGTATGAAGTCAAAGTATTCATAGTCTGTTTTTGTTTTTGATATTTCTCATTAATCTTCAAATTGTCCATTAGCAAGCCATCACTAAAGATAACCACACATCTAAGACAAGTTAAAGCAGTAAATGTGATATTTGGGTGTAAATAGTGCTAACATTGTACATTAGCTTAAAAGTGCTTTTGTTACATAAAATCCAGATGGCTCTGAGATAGAAGGAGGGATAAAACCCCAAATAGTTACTGCTGTTCTCAGATGTATACATATTTCAAGATGATAATTTGCAGGAGAGCAATGTTCTTATATAGTTCGATTCTTTTAAGTCCCTCCACAGTGAAAATTTGTATTAACCGTTATTCCATGCAGTGGTGGAGTGCTTGGATTGAATTTGGAGAATGTAGCAGCAACAAAAGAAAACGAAAACAAATAAGCCTGATTTATAAAGCTTGGAGAATGATTAAAATATCCACTCAGAAAGCTTTTAAAAAGAGCCATCGTAATTTCAAAAACAAATCAAACTGTTCTGAATGTACTTTTACAAGCGAAATGTGATTAGCGGGAAAACAAATAGTTTAATTATGGGATTTTTTGGAGGAATTTAGTGTCAATAACGTCCAAATTAATTCATAAAACAATTTGTAATCAATTTTTAACACTCCATCAACTTGAGGGACTAAATTTGGAAGCTGTTCCCATTTTCAGCCTCAAAGGTTTGGCAATCGTCTTTGAAGTTGAAATTACAAGCAACAGCTTCCATAACTAGTCCTTCAATAATATAAAAATGTAAGTGATGGAATATTAACAATCAAATACAAATAGATATTAATTCTTCTTTCACACTAGCCGTGTGTAGGCTGAAGTATAGAAAGGCAGCATCAGAGTGAAAAATTCAATGCCATTGTTGGGATTTGAACTCTGCCGGTTTCCCTCTGGCTGCTCTTAACCATTGAGCTACCATGGCCAACGTGCCAGCATGACATTAAATTCTCCAACTGACTCGTGTTTTTCCCGGTAAACCACTAGGGGTTCTCTTAAACACGAGACAACTACCTTAATGATGACTTACTGAGCTGCAAGTACTTAAGATTCAGGCTTTATATTTTATACCTCTATTAGTAAATTAATGGAAATTAATTGTAGCCGTGTATAGGCCAAAGTATGGAAAGGTACATTCAGACTGAAAGAGTAGCTGGACAGAGACTGGAAGATCTGTGGCTAAAATCCCAGCTATGGCATTGAATTTTTCAGTTTGAATCTACCTTTCTGACTACAAATACTTTTTTTTCAATTGGATGTAACTGTTACTAAATTAATGACTTGATGATAGTTTCTCGGGCTAACAGCCAGGTCAGATTAGGGTAACTACCCAAGCATTCAGCAACTAACTCTGCCGCTATCCTCAGGGGAACTGAATCTAGGCTACTGATGTTGCGATATGTATACCAAGCGCGGCCGATAAGAACCGCCTACTTTCTTCCCATTGGCCAAGCTCCATTACTAAATTTGTTACTAAATTTTGTTACTAAATTCCTCCAGTTATAACCATTCTCCAAGAATAAGTGTTACATCCCTATGTGGTACTGCGGAGGGAGTAAAAGATGTCGCTGTTCTGTCTAGATGTTCTGTAATCATTTCAGTTTGTGTTAAAAAGTGAAATAATCTAATATTATTTGTGTTGCATCAGTATTCTTGGATACACTGAATTTTGATTTCACAATAAACTTTGAGAGGTAATTTATCATTTACACCCAAAGTGAAAATAGCAAAATTATTCAAGGAATGTTTTAAAAGTTTTGTTTCTCTACTTCTTGGAAAAAACCTTAAACTAATGATTGTTTTCCAGCATCTAATGAGAGTGCTAAATGTTCCGAGTGAGTGGGTGTACAAAATGTGTGCAAGATGGTGTTTCTGTCTTTACAGGACAAGAAAACAGACTTGAAATAAAACAGTGCATAGTACAAGTTTTTTGTAATATCTGTGAGAAAAAGTTTAGAAGATTTTGAAGAGATACTAAATACAATAAGATGCATTATAGTTTACTACATGGCAAAGCGTGGAAGCATATCAGAAAATATATGTAACAACGGAGCTGTTTATGTAAGCCTATCACACCTACAGGGAGACAGTATAGGTACACTCTGTTCAGATGCAATTGCAGCAGCGTGCCATACATTGGCAGGTGGTAGAAATCATATATAACATTATTGAATATTATAAAGCAAAGTATCTTTGTGTCAAGCGGCTGCAATGGTAATAAATTAAACAAAATATCAAGTGAATACAGTGCTGTATCACTGAAGGTCAATAGCCTCAATGCTTTGCCATGTAGTAGATCCATCTTTAATAGTTGTGTTTACAAAAAGAAAATTATGTTCCATTTGTTCTAATTCAATCAATATCTTGTACACAATGGTTTATTTTTTCTATAACATGTAACTAATCCAATTTTATAGTTAAGTAAGAAGCAGCAGCTTAAATTATCTATAAAAAGAATGCTTTAACATTCTGTTTTAAAACAAAAACTCAAATTTAAAAATTTGTGGGGGTACAAGAAAAGTGCTGCTTCCCTGAACTGAAATTTTGAACCTGTAAAAAAAGTTTAAATTGCAAAAATTCAATGAAATTTAGAGCAAATTTATGTGGTATCGAAAGAAGATTGATCAAAATGTGTCGCTAAGAGAACTTTATTTAAAAATAAAAATTATGGACATAGTGCAGCAAATTTTTATACTACACTTTGGTCAGATGGTAACCAATTACAATTAAGTAGGGGCACTACTAAAAAATTAACAGCTATACCTTGTGCAAGAAGTTCGGAAGTGGTAACTCAATTGTTAATTTGAGACATTATGTCAGAGGCTTTCACAAGCAGACTTCCACAAATATCAAAATTGCGACTTCGTGGGTCAGTACAAACATAAGTTTTGTTTGCAGAAGAGTAAACAGAAGAGTAAATACAACCCTTGCAGCAGCAAAATGACGTGATATTGACAAACAGGAGTCTTCAAGGTCGTCTCGTTCGCCTGCCACATGTAAACAAACAAAAGATTGCACTGCGGTACATCACACAACTCAACTAACTCCTCACACTTTGCTGCTACTTATACCTCCCAGTCATTATACTAGAATGCAGAAGACCATTTGATAACAATCGTGATGGCATTAAAAAAGCCGAAAATTCCAGAATTCTCTCTGTCTTTATCTCTCTCGGAAGCGTTCAACTCTGCATGCTACTCTTGTGTCTTTCTTTCCTGCCCATGCACGCCCGGCACTGGCTTACTGTAGCTCCAACACAACAATGCGATCGGTGACAATATTTCATTGCTGTTTTTAAGTTTACATCCTTCAACATTGAGTCATGTCAGACGAAATGATGCTCAAACGAGTCTAGAGTCCATAGAGCTTAGCAATACCTGACATTCATCTTTCAGGTTAAGTGGAAACCCTGAAAAAAAAGACCTTATCACCCTGACTGATATTAGAACTTGGGACTCTTGAACGAGAGCTACTACTACCTACACTACAGAGGTGGGCATTTTGTTGTTTGTGATAAAATTATGACTGAAATGAAATAGTTTGTATCACTATTGACTTATAGTTCTAATTTGTTCCTTACTTCATTATTTCAGTTAAATTATTATTTTGTTAATTTGCCTCAGGAAAAATTGTGACAGTTCAACGGCAGTGCCACACTACCTATATAATATTGTTGTGTCAACCTACCATTCGCATCTTAAATAATGACACAATTCTCACATCTTTTATAAAAATGGACATTAACGTTCATTAGTTGACAGCCATTTAAATATAACTTTTTTATTTTTTTACTTATTTTTTAATATTGTGACTGCGTGGGTTAAGTAGATTCAGAAATCTGGTTTACAGAAATTTAAAACAACTTTTGCTGCAGTAGAAAGTTGTGAAATTAACAATCAGCTGTCTTCTAGGCTGACTCGGTGCTCCACTGCACGAAAACAAATGAAAGAAATCCCTGTGGTACACTTCAGTCACCGACTGTCGCAATAACCAACACACAACTGCCGCTTCTAACACCTTCTGGGTATTTATACGTCCCCAGCCATTGTTTCTAGAATACCGTAGACTCTCTGAGAAATTTCTCGGCAACAACAATAGACCGAGTGCTCTGGAGACTCTCTCCAGCCCACGCACCTGTTTAAGCCCGCCTTGGAGTGTAGAGAGTAGCATGTCTGCCTCACGTTCAAGAGGTCCCAAGTTCGAATCTCGGTTAGGGTGAGTTACCTGGATAAGGTTTCTTCCAGGGTTTTCGCTTATCCTAAAAGACAAATGTCGGGTAACTCTTAAGCTCCATGGACCCTGGGCCCTTTGAGCATCATTTCATCCATTCCATTCATCATCCAATATGACTTAAAAAGCTAAAGGACATAAATTATATATAAAAAAAAAAGAGCCTGCTTTCAGCTTGTTGTGGTAACACAACAATGCCATTGGTGACAATATAATAAAAGAGCTGTAACAGGTTCTTGCTGCACTAACAGTACAAAATGCTTGTTGTATCACATATTTCTTGTGATTATCTCTGGCATAACTCATTTACTTGAGTTACCACTTTATGCAATACTTTGCAGGCACAAATGTAAACAAAGACATTGCAAGATACCGTTATGTAATCTGGTTCAGATACATTACAAAAAGCTGCTTAAAATCTGTTTATTAATATTTTGAAAGGAAAAAACGAATGTCTTATGATTTAAGTTAAAATATGTGTTTAGGAAAAGACACCAAAACGTAAAACTAATTGTTATGTTTGTAAAGAAGAGATCAGGATTGTTTATTCTTCTATCCCCATTTCACTTATTTTCATTGGGAAGTGTGGTTTGATGTTTAGAAAGTTGTGAATCTATGTTTGCAACTGTTTTGCCTGTATACAAGTAGCACTTCCATAAATTTCACACCACGCTTTGCCTCTGATGTTTTGGTTCATTTTAATTGTTGATTGCCTGCCTTCTTTTATCTTAATTTTGCATTCCATACACTGTGTAATTATTGTACAAATATTCGTTGATAAATGTTGGTAAGCTTAAATTTTTCTCAGTATTTTGAGATGTTTGTTTTATCATGTGAACTAAAACGTTGTTTGAAGTAAGACCATTAACAGAAATTTTGAGATAACCTTTGCATCATGTATCTTTTAGCAGAGGATTAAATTGCGGAAGTTAAAGAAAAAATTACTTGTAAATAATCTGGTGTAAACCGAAAGAATCAAATGAGCTATGTAAATATGTATTTCATCCATTGCGATTGTTGTTTTGTACGGTTCATCAGGTTGCCATTGTGTGCTGCTGCAGACTGAGTCTAATGTTTGTAAGTAAAAGTATCTGCAGCAATTTTAAATATGGGAACTTTGTGTTATGGCTCATGATTGGCACTTTTGTAATATTTTTATGTTCTCTTTTCTGTGTCAGAAATATTTTAAATTTATAAATAAAAGCCTTACCTTTTAGTTTTTGATCTCCACTATATTTTTCCTTGACACAACATAGGTTTCGGGTCATTTGTGCCTCTTCAGTTGATCCCATCAGTTGTTTTGGTGTGAGTGCTGCAGACTCGTAGCAGTGATGGTGTTTCTGACATTAGTAGACATACGTTAGGCCACACATCTGAACCTCTCCCCTAAGGGAGTTGTTCAGATTGCGTTGGTGTCCCAAAACCTTCGATAGATTGGCTTTGTCTGGAGAATAATGCTTAGGAGTGGTTATGTCCTTTTGTAGCAACCTGGAAAACTGAAGACAGCTTACTAGGTTCAGTGGTGGTCCAACTGAGGTGTTCAGTAACCCAATCTTTGGGGTTGAATACATATAAAATGCTTAACGGCTTCATCTCTGTATACTTTGGGGGGGGGGGATGTTTTTTGATGCAAGATATTGCCAGAAGGAAAGCACCTTAAGGACGCCACTATTTCTCTCCCTGGCAGTCAGAGGGAGCCTTGATTCTTTGCAGATTTGATAATTTACAAAAACCAGTGGCTTGCAATGTGATTTAAGCAAGAATTTAGGAAGTGGGGGAACATAGAGCTACAGATGAAAACTAAAGTTCTGAAGGAAATAAAAACAAGGATGATAAAAATGGAAAGAAGAAAGTATGAAGGACAACCTAATAATTTCTGCAGGTGGAAGAGCAAAGAGATTGGAACACCTAAGGAGAATTTTTTTTAAATTAATGTCTTCCAACGTTAAGTCATATCGGACGATGAATACAATCATGCTCAAATGAGTGCAGGGTACATAGAGGTTAGAGTTACCAGACATTCATCTTTTAGGATAAGAGAAAACCTCCAACGTTATGTGATATCGGATGATGAATGAAATGATGTTCTAATGAGTACAGGGTACATAGAGCTTAGAGTTACCATACATTCAACTTTCAGGATAAGTGAAAACCTCCAACGCTAAGTCATATCGGACGATGAATGAAATGATGTTCAAATGAGTACAGGGTACATAGAGCTTAGAGTTACCAGACATTTATTTTTCAGAATAAGGGAACACCTTGGAAAAAAACTGTATCACTGTCTGAGATTAGAAGTTGGTACCTCTAGAATGTGAGGCAGACATGCTACAGAGTGAGCTTGCAGGAGATATGGGAATTATTAACGAAGAGATTTGAAATGAATATGAGAGACTATGAACTGCGGGACACATTTAACATTGGGAAATTGGAAGGCAAAAGAATCATATTTTCAAAATTCTTGAGTACAGAACTGACAACAGAAATGCCAAAAGCATGTCTGTTTATATTGATAAAAGGTTATCATATGAACAATGAGTACAAAGAAGATTGAAGAAAGAAGTAAGGCAAGGAAACAAGGATAGAATTAATTCATATGAAATTTCTAATTGTGGATTAGTTGGCGAGTGAAAGAGGAAAAGGGTGATTTGAGTGATAGGAAGATAAAGAAACAAAAACCAAATAGCCCGGCTTGGTAGAGCGAGGGTAGCCTGTCTGCCTCACATTCAAGAGGTCCCAAGTTCAAATCTCAGTCAGGGTGAGTTATCTGGATAAGGTTTTTCCTGGGGTTTTCCCTTATCCTTAAAAAAAATGTTGTGTAACTATTGGGATTGGGATTTCATTAAGGATGGGATTCGGTACGTAGGCCACCATACTGTGATCATTGTTCCTATGCCACCAAGTGGGGGCACCCCCGGGAGGAAGGATGAAGTGCAGGAGACAGAGGGCGGCCGACATAAGGAGCCACGACAGTACAAAGGGCTGGGTCCCTACAGTTTACTTGGATGGAGACCTTCCCCGACAGGCTAGGACAACAAACTCGCTCCCCTACAGCGGAACGGTATGAGCCCAGCAGCTAAGCCCTAATGATCGCACGCAAGCGATTGAGCCCCAAAGGTCCCGGCTGGCAGTCCCGAAATGGTCCCAGCAGAGGAGTGGAGACCGGCAACCAACCCACCGAAGGAGGAAATAGCTTTCCTCAGAGCATATCATCCTGCCATGCACCGCCGAGACACCCGCTGACATTTTTACCCTGAAAGAGACCAACAGATGAGAGATGATATGAAATGATAATGGAGATGAAATGGAGGGACAGGAAATTCGGGGGATGTAATTAATCTACCCAACACTTGCCTAGCGACCAAGGAAAATCCCCCGAAAAAAACCCATGGGTCAGGTAGGTTGGCCACGGGAATCGAACCCGGGCCACAGACGAAACCACCTGAGCCATCTCGCTCTGTGTTCAGTAACTATAAGCTTGTAATACATTTTCGTATAACATTTCCTCGGTGAGGCAACTTACCTTCCTTGGGATGGAGAGTTGAAGATCTTTTCAGCTTCCTTGTTACTGCGATGATGTAGTCTGGATAATTTGCCGGCAGCTCTGTTGATGAGCGATGAATTCTGTAATCTCAGGCAGTGGTACCGCACCAGCAACGGAATGGTGGATGGTGGCAGAAAATTGATTTTAAAATACTGCTTCACTTTTTTGAGAATTTATTTTCTTCCTGTATTTTTACACAGCCGATGTTTTGAAGCAAGATTTGTAAACATCTTTCTTGATTTTAATGGCGTAGTAAATGCAACAGCGTGCCATTCATAATTTAAGTATGCTCTTTTTCGACGCGTCTCTGTCCGAGATGATAGCCATAACATGTCTGACCAGATCAAAAGAATCTTAAGGAATGAGCTTTCTCAAGTGAAAATAAATCAAATTAAAATTTTTACTGAACTCGAATTGGTTCATTCTACCATGTCTTGTTGCTAAGGGACCAATACTTGAAGTTGATTGGCTTGACGTCAAAGTTTGAATTTCTAGGCAATCTGTTGCGTCACAAACAAAGCCATCTTGATTTAACCTTTTCATCAATTTCAGAGGGCCAGGTTTGCATTACATCTCCATATATGGAAATTTTAACGAATTTGTCGAATTATATGAAAAATCAGCTTCAAGCTCCAAGAACCCTGGGCCCATTTGAGCATCATTTCACCCATTCCATTCATCGACCTATATGACTTAACATTAAAGGACGTGAATTACAAAAAGAAGAAAAAAAGATGGCATGAGGCAAAGGACAAGAATGTGAATCTCAGCATATTGTAGTAATAGACATGGAACAGAAAAAGCTGATGACATTTAGGGTAGAGCTTCGTCAACAAGAGAGTGAAGTTAAAGAATGTATTGACAATATGTGGGGTTGAAGTTAGTACTAACGTAGGAGGAGGGTGGTGGTGTTACAACAAAGGTACGTACATGCCTGTTATCGTTAACTGCTCTAATAATTTTGGCATAAAATATAGGTACAAATAAATAACTACAAAGAATTTATTCTCCACAATGGGTATTTTTATTACTAAATAGAAACTTGTTTATATATTACACATTGCTCTGAATTAGAAAGGAACACTTAGCTACATTCATATTACAACTTCAGCAAATTGCAGATAACTACTCCATAGAAAATCACATTCAAGATATTGAAACAGAACTGTAAGCCAAAGGAAGTTGAACACTTGTATATTACATTTATTATACAAACACTATAGTAACAGTGCAAAGATGAGATGAACATACAAAACAGATTAAAATGTGCAACATCCACAATATTTAAAAATGCTGTACAAAGTGTTACATAGAAATAGATTCTCTGTCTTTCATCTGATAGATCAAGAGTTTTGTCAGAAGGCTATAAAATACATCCATTATGTAAAATATCTAAAAGACTTCGTTGTAAGCCAGCCTTCTGTATTGTTCTATGGAGATATGAGAAAAGAATGGCCCCAAGAATTCCATAGCTTTCTATATTAAAATGCAGAGCTCAAGCTAAACTGTGAAGCTGCACTTGCAGCATGCATTGATACTGTCATTGGCTTAATTTACAATGCTTTCTTTTTGGCACAGTTAAGTCTTAAAGCTATTAAAACTACTTTACATTTCTCTCAATTTAAAACAAACTATTTGAAGAGGTGGACAATAGAATTATCTGCTCTGAATACCAGAAATCTTATTATTCCAAAGGTCTTGCATTGCTTTCGTGATTTTACTGTGATATGAGTAGCTATTTCTGGAAATAGGACAAGTTCTGACAAACTATTATGTTTTTAAAAAATAATAAGGAACACTTAAAAACGGAAACATATTTTTTTGCTGCCTATTCCCCAATTTGGGCCCAAATGACCTTGTTGTCGACGGGCCCTAAAACACCACACACTCACTCACTATTCCCCAATTTAAAAAGAATGTTGCATGAAATGTAAAGACTAGCTAATCAAAAGAAAAACTTATTCTCAAATTAACTTACTGGAACTGAAAAGAATCACAACATATATTCTCTTTATCTTTATGAAGGTATTCATTGTATCTGATATGTCAGAAATAAGACTGATTTTATTAGCTTTCAATGAAATTTAAATTCATGATTCTGTTTTCATATTCGGCAGTCATATTGCAAAATAAAAAGCATATATGCACCTTTGCTACTGGCGAGAGTTTACTAAGGATTTAAAAGTATGTTCGTAGACATGTTCAGCTTTGTATAAGTGCAAGTTTATGAAATGAAACTTCCAACGTACTTTTAAGTCAATTTTACAATCAAAATACTTATGCAAATATATCATGTGTAACCAAAATTTTTATTTGGCTCTCACTCTTTATTCGGGCCCCGCGGCAGGCACCATATGTAACAAATTTCTATTCATTGTAGATTGAATATTGCGTACCACTTTTTCAGCACAATCTTTAACCATCTCGTGTCAGTTTGTGTGGCTATCAGTTTCTTCAGGTCACCAATTGTATCATCTAGATTGAACTTTACTCAAACTTTCTTTCCTAGTCAATCATTGCACGTTACCTCCAGCATATCGATAAATCTGAGAAAATATTTGTTGTTGTATCGAGATTTAACTGTATTGGAACACCACAGTGAAGCGAAATAATTATTAATTTTTAGATGAGTCGTATTTATTACACATCTGCTTCACTTTCGTAAGTGAAGCAGATGTGTAATAAATAGGACTCATCTAAAAATTAATAAATATTTGTTGTTGGTTTATTAATACTCGTCACTTACTTGTTTATATTTATGAGAGACTAGTTTCAAAGGCATTCACCTCCATTTTCAATCTCTTGGAAAGAGATAGTTTCTCAGATTAATTTTGACGTCACTGTTACTAAATTCCTCCAAACACATATATCGATAAATCCTTACTTCCTTAATAGTTTCCGTTAATTATATAAAATTTCTCACTCCTGTACATCCACTCATCACTATCAAAATTTTTTATCTTCCCTGCGTCGTCTTTCCATCATCAAGATTACAGAACATATCCAAAACTTTTATATTCACCGCAACATTTTTCTACCATCATGAAGGTGGATTATTGATTTTTCATATTCATATTCTTCTCCTAGCAACCGTTCATTTTTTTTATATTGTCATTACATGGCCCACTAATGGTCAGATTAGAAAACAAGATCTCACCAAGGCGGCCTGGGTTCGATCCCAGGCGACCGCAAAGTGAGATTTGTGGTGGACAACACGGCGCTGGGGCGGGTTTTCTCCAGGATTTCCGGTTTCCCCCACCATCTCATTCCACCGGTGCTCCATCTTCATCTCATGTATCATCAGTGTCACCGCCTGCGGTGCCGTATATAGTAAAAGCGGGCGTTAAACACTACACATTTCATTTCAGAAAACAAGAATTTCCAACTGGACATTCATATAAAAAGTTCGAAGTGAAACGTACCATTACATATGTCAGATGTGCTTGTCAAAAAATATGGTCATGTATGCTTGTATGTGCAGTTGCATTAAACGTCTTTTACACTAACATAACAAGTAATTTATATTTGTTTGGTTACGATTAATGCTTACATGAATCCAATATGTATTGCAAAATGATTGGACTTATTTGTTATTTTGGATTAATATTCTATCCAGCACCTTACACCATGTCTTAATGGGCTAGTGCATTGTGTTTTCGTTCTCTGCCACGGAATGTACCCAGGTTTGATCCCGTCCTTGGGGTATGTGGCTTTTAAGTCCTGGGTATAGGACTGGTGCCCATTCAGCATCTTGATGAAATTGAGGAACTACCTTACGTAGCAAACCCTGGTCTAGAAAGTGAAATTTCCAGCTGAGGGTGCTACATTTCTCCATATTGGTTAGATGATCTCCTACCACTGTCTTGCATATGTGGACGTAAGGCTGGCAGTAACGTTACCCGGCTCTGGTTTGCTGTGAATTGCTTTATTCTATCCAGTACTATGTGCCGGAAAAAAATTTCTTTTACTGCACCAGAAATACTTGGATATGATGACATAACCAACTACATCAATACCTAGAACACATTTAAGGACCTTCCTAACATCCTCAGCAAACTGGTCCTTACAAAACAAGCTCTGGGTAAACACTAGCAATATATGAAGCATGGAGTATTAGTTTGACTCAAAATTGTATTAATTTTGTACTTCATCGTATCAAATCCATACTCATTAAAATTATATTTGAGTGTTTGTTTGAAAATAGCGGCATATATCAGTAAAATTCAGGAGACCAGTTAAGTAATTGGTTTATTAATGCTGTTAAAAGCCACCTCTTCAAATAAATGACAATGCTTGTCGTTACTTTACCACAATGATAACACCAAGAGTATCATATAATTGTACAATGTTTCAAACTGATGGAAGTTCAGATCTTTCTGAATTTCATTGTGTACCAAGAATAATTTTTTCCTTAAGCAACTGAAAGAATTTTTATAGTAATTACCTGAAAATTTAGAGCAACATTTTGCTGGATTTCTTCAGATTTTATTAATTTAAATTACTCTGTGTCCAAAGAAGCTGGACACAAAATACAAAACTGCTTGTAAATTAGGTGCTATGTATGAAACATGGCATTCTTGGAGGGCAAGAATTAAGTACAGCATAAAATTGTGTCTTTTTCAAATTGTTTTGGAAAAACTGCAAATACTGTTAAAGTGATTTGAATAGAATCTACACTTTTCACAAATTTAAATGCTTATCGATTTGTAAAATGTTTACCTCTCAGTGCTGAATGGCAAATATCCAAAAGAAACTTGGATATGTATTGGAACTTCCTGTAACTTGAGTACATGATAAACTACCTTCGTGCCCAAAGTATAAAATTGAAAGAAGCGTAGAGACAGTGAAGCACAACTTAACACAAAAGTGAATCAAGAAGATATCTGAGTCGAGTTCCAGCTGATAATAAGAGCAAGCTCTTGAAACATGTCCTGTGAAAAAAACAGTGTGAGTGAAGCAGTGTGTCAATATCTTCTTGATTCATTTTTGTGCTACCCTCGTGCCACTGACTTAACACTTAGAGTTGCTCTACATTCATCTTTCAGGATAAGGGAAAACCAGGGGAAAAAACCTTATCACCCTGACCGAGATTTCAATTCAGACCTCTTGAATGTGAAACAAACATGCTGCCACAGAGGCAGGAAAAGCCAATGTATGATGTAATTGTTTGTCAAATAAAAACACAATATTGGGTATTAATACATATACAGAGAGACTTATCCAGTTACAGTATTGAAAATCTCCCATTTCTGGAAATAGAGTTAGAATATCTGTATTTAAAATTGAAAGTAAGTTTTCTTGGGACATCTTATCAATATTCAAAAATCAATCAAGCTTCATTATTGTTTTAGCCATTTCAGTTTTATTTACCAGACAGAATTGCCATGTAACAGCACTGAGAGGTGATAACATCAACTGTTCACATTTTATCTCCTCGATGGAGGATGCCCAGTAATAACAGAGTGAGGAGGAGGAGAACTGAGGCTGAAGAGTGTCTGACGGCGCTGGACTTGTTGCAGCCGTCTGTAGAACAGCAGAAGATGCAGAAGTACTCATCCTTGCTTCTGTCGCAGTTGTCCATTCCAAGCCCCTTTACCACGCTCTGGTCGTCAAACCCACAAGGTCCAAGTCCGCATTCCCTCTTGAGTGTAAAACCATTAGTGGCTGTAAACAAACATTACTGTTTATAGCTTGTCAACATAACATGAACAAACCATGCAGTAAAAAACATTTTACACTAATTAAGTTATTGTTTGATGAATGGTTTTTGCAGATATAACTGAAATAAGAAAAATGATAGAGCTATTCTAAAAATTCTGTTTTTACACAAGAAACTCATTTACTCAGACTATTGGTAAGTGGAAGCATAGGTAATACAGATTAATGAAAATTGGCAATCCAAAAATAAACTATTAACTCGATAATAACTTTATTTAATGGGAATGAAACTTGGATTACTGCAAAACCAAAAGGGAAAATAATTGAAAGCTAACTGGATGAGAATACTGGATAACTATCAGGACTGTCATGAAAACAAATGAAACACAATCTCACACACTTTGTTTTAGATGCTGACCACAGTAACAGGGTTTATTATTAGTTCGAAGTGTGCAATTGTGTGCAATTGAAGGCAATCCTTACATTAATTGCAGTGCCATACATAGTGCACTGCTGGAAGCGCCGCTTCCCCAAGAATTTCAGGAGAAAAACAAGAAAATACATGACAATCAATATTTTACTTGTTCTAGGTATATTTTCAAAATTTATTCCCAAACATCCGCAGTGCTGCGGACAGTTGCTTAGATTCGAGTGACCAATTCCGCGAGCTCATTCAATTCTTTATTTACGCATTTGTAACCTTGAATACCATGCTTTGTAGGTTTCCGGAAGCAATCGCGACTCTTCGATAGTTAGGAAGTAGTGACAGATTTTATCACGTGAAATCTCTGTAGTGTGTGAAGAAAAGTTTATTTTTTTGTTTGTTTTATGTGGCAGTTTTAAATACAACAGTAAATTTATTTCAGTAGCATTAGTAATTGTATTTTATGTAGATTGGTATTTAGTAGTGACAAATAGGACATACTTGTGAAATTCTAAGTTATTAGTAAAAGTATGTGAATTGCTTATTTTCTCCATGTTAGATTAACAATTTACGTAGTGTAGGCCAGCTGTAGGAAAAATTGGAACATCTGAGTGGAGAGTGGAAGCAGAAATATGTATGCTTGTAGTGTGAGTAGGGCCTACGTGTGACTGCACAATAGAAAAGTACTAAAGAGTAGCCTTAGTTCTTTGAGTCATTATTCTCTCTTATTTTAATGAAAATTATTATTTGGAGTTTCCCTCGCTTTGAAAGTCACGCCTCGCTACTGGACCTACGTGTGACTGTACAATAGAAAGAGTAGTGAAGAGTAGCCTTAGTTATTTGAGTCATTATTCTCTCTTATTTTAATGAAAATTATTATTTGGAGCTTTCCTCGCTTTGAAAGTCACGCCTCGCTACTTGAACTACGTGTGAATGTACAATAGAAAGAGTAGTGAAGAGTAGCCTTAGTTCTTTGATTCATTATTCTCTCTTATTTTAATGAAAATTATTATTTGGAGCTTCCCTCGCTTTGAAAGTCACGCCTCGCTAATCGACCTACGTGTGACTGTACAATAGAGTACTAAAGAGCAGCCTTAGTTCTTTGAGTCATTATTCTCTCTTATTTTAATGAAAATTATTATTTGGAGCTTCCCTCGCTTTGAAAGTCACGCCTCGCTACTGGACCTACGTGTGACTGTACAATAGAAAGAGTACTAAAGAATAGCCTCAGTTCTTTGAGTCATTATTCTCTCTTATTTTAATGAAAATTATTATTCGGAGCTTCCCTCGCTTTGAAAGCCACACCTCACTACTGGACCTACGTGTTACTGTACAATAGAAAGAGTACTAAAGAGTAGCCTTAGTTCTTTGAGTCATTATACTCTCTTATTTTAATGAAAATTATTATTTGGAGCTTCCCTCGCTTTGAAAGTCACGCCTCGCTACTGGACCTAGGTGTGACTGTACAATAGAAAGAGTACTAAAGAGTAGCCTTAGTTCTTTGAGTCATTATTCTCTCTTATTTTAATGAAAATTATTATTTGGAGCTTCCCTCGCTTTGAAAGTCACGCCTCGCTACTCGACCTACGTGTGACTGTACAATAGAACGAGTACTGAAGAGTAGCCTTAGTTCTTTGAGTCATTATTCTCTCTTATTTTAATGAAAATTATTATTTGGAGCTTCCCTCGCTTTGAAAGTCACGCCTCGCTACTGGACCTACGCGTGGCTGTACAATAGAAAGAGTACTAAAGAGTAGCCTTAGTTCCTTGAGTCATTATTCTCTCTTATTTTAATGAAAATTATTATTTGGAGCTTCCCTTGCTTTGAAAGTCATGTCTCACCACTGATAATATCTATGTTTTTTGTCCAGTAAGAGTTTGTCTAAGAACACTTAACAGTGTTTCCGAAAAATACAAATATCTTGAGCATAAGGTATTTTAGTCAGTGTGGTTTTTGGAAAGTAATGTGCAATAATGAAAATTCCCTTGTCGAATTCAAGATCGTTTTTGACGTAGCAAACAAGGATCTTTTCCTTTAAAAAAAGAAAAAAAAATTATGCACTCCAAAACGCGTATTTCCGAGAAAAAAACTGTATATACATTTTTAGGAGGAATACAATACTTCCTTTTAAGCTTTTATAATAGTAGTTGGTGCAAAACGCACAAATTTCCTTAGGTAAATATTTTGGGATGCCATCTATGAAACATATCTTAAAGGGATCGATTTTTGTTTCTCGGTGCTAAGAAAACAATCGATTGTGAAATAACAGTTGAAGTTTTCTCTGCGTTCTTCATAACAGAGCGAGTATGAAACCATTCCTATGTAATATTTGTCGGGGTTAATGTAAAGGGTACAAAAAATTATGAGCTTTTTGTATGGAATGTGTTAGCTGTCTACGGCTAATGACTGTCATTTGTTACACTTTGTCTAGATGTCGCTGTATGGGAGAGTCAGAGCTCTTTATGAATAAGTGAGGATTATTTATCGGTTCGTTCCCCTCGGAAATATTGCTACATATAAACATATCATGAAACGTTTGTTGTCAAGCAGTTTTGAACTAAGAGTTATGTTTATAAAGACACATTTAAGGGCAGAGGTTACGTAAATGATCAAGATATAGCTTGATAATTATTCATTTATCACTGCATCGTCTGATGAGCTCCGGCAATCAGGAAATAACCCCTATATAGCACATGGAGGGGTCTTGAACTTTGACATTTCGTAACGCCATTCCGTCAAGAGCGCGGGGAATTGGGGCTTCTTCCAATTGCTAGATTGGAGATAAAATCAATTTAATATTTTATTGTAAGAACTCGCTCTCATGACTTGACTAACCTGATTGTATTGTAAACAGCAGACAGTCTGCTAAATCCTAGATTAATCATAGTGATGCATTTCCTTTACGACCAAGTCTGGGGAACAGGGAACCGGAATTGCAGAAGGTCGAACGCTCCTCCTCGGAGAAGGATGACTCTTCAACGACACTTCTGTGTGTATGTGGGAACAGGAAATGACATTTATTTGTCTAATGCATTTTTGTTATAATATACAATTATTCGTCCATTTGAAGTAGAATATACCAATCAGTAATATAAACATCTGTGTAGTCTACTGTTTTACGTGAACTGTTTTAGATTTAAGAAACAGATTGCATTAAACAAAACTATATACTTAATATAAAATAATTGAAAGTGCAAAATACTCAAGAAAGGCATAGTATGAAACCAATATTAACTTTATACCAATAATCTCGTTAATATCTAAAATAGTTTAATATCAATCTTCTTCTAGTATACAGGATCAAATTCCACTTAAAATATTCTATTTTAACGGCGCTAAATTTCTTGTAGCGATAGTCAAATGTTTTAACTGTTAGCTATGCGACGTCTTTGATATTCCGTTCTCTTTGTACGTCCAAGAGATAAACAAATGAAGGTACAAGGGAATATGGGAATACAGTAAGTAGACTTTAAGTGATAGTCAAATGTTTTAAAACAGGTTGTCTAGGTGACATCTTTGTAACTCCGTTCTCATTGTATGTCCAAGATAAAAAATGAAGGTACAAGGGAATATGGGAATACAGTAGACTTTAAGTGATAGTCAAATGTTTTAAAACTGGTTGTCTAGGTGACATCTTTGTAACTCCGTTCTCATTGTATGTCCAAGATAAAAAATGAAGGTACAAGGGAATATGGGAATACAGTAGACTTTAAGTGATAGTCAAATGTTTTAAAACTGGTTGTCTAGGTGACATCTTTGTAACTCCGTTCTCATTGTATGTCCAAGATAAAAAATGAAGGTACAAGGGAATATGGGAATACAGTAGACTTTAAGTGATAGTCAAATGTTTTAAAACTGGTTGTCTAGGTGACGTCTTTGTAATTCCGTTCTCTTTGTATGTCCAAGAGATAAACAAATGAAGGTACAAGGGAATATGGGAATACAGTAGACTTTAAGTGATAGTCAAATGTTTTAAAACTGGTTGTCTAGGTGACATCTTTGTAGCTCCGTTCTCATTGTATGTCCAAGATAAAAAATGAAGGTACAAGGGAATATGGGAATACAGTAGACTTTAAGTGATAGTCAAATGTTTTAAAACTGGCTGTCTAGGTGACGTATTTGAAATTCCGTTCTCTTTGTATATCCAAGAGATAAAAATGAAGATACAAGGAATATGGGAATACAGTAGACTTTAAGTGATAGTCAAATGTTTTAAAACTGGTTGTCTAGGTGACGTCTTTGTAATTCCGTTCTCTTTGTATGTCCAAGAGATAAAAAATGAAGGTACAAGGGAATATGGGAATACAGTAGACTTTAAGTGATAGTCAAACGTTTTAAAACTGGTTGTCTAGGTGACGTCTTTGTAATTCCGTTCTCTTTGTATGTCCAAGAGATAAAACATGAAGGTACAAAGGAATATGGGAATACAGTAGACTTTAAGTGATAGTCAAACGTTTTAAAACGGGTTGTCTAGGTGACGTCTTTGTAATTCTGTTCTCTTTGTACGTTCAAGAGAGAGAGAAAAAAAGAATGACTTCTGATTTGAGAAAAGTACAAGTATTGGAAAATTAGGAGAAATAACAAGGAATATCTCGGAGATGATTTACTCCACGCATAAAAGCATTTAACATAAATTGCCTGTTATAACAAGATATAATATTTTTCTTTTGTAATATTTTGTCTCTCTTACAGTTTACCGCTTATGCAAAAGTCATTTAGAATGATAAGGACTTTCCTAGGACATTCAAAATATACATTTCATTTGTCACGAAAATATTTTAAACCTGTGTTATTTTAATCGAAATCATTAGAGGCATTTTTAAGAAAATAAAAATTTTCCAAAAATATTTTGTGTAGAAGGTAGTCTGTAGTGGAGGGATTTTCTTGAAAATTTTCTCGTTTCATCTTTGGATTATGGTGAACTCAAATACCAAATTTTGGTGTTTAACAGACTTTTCTTTTTCGAATTAAAGCCGTTTACACACACACGGACATTTTCTAAAAATATATTTTTTTATTCGGGGACATCAAAACGTGTATTTATACTGAAATCTCGGTATAAAGTTATTGGGTGGAATGCACTCACTCTAAGTACGTAGTAGAGAAATTAAAGAAAAGAAGATCACTCTAAAATAGGATTGTATTCTACGTTAACTGGACTTGGAAACATCTGAATAACCGTATATACTGTAGCTAGCGTTTGTTTAAGGAACAAAAGAAATAAACCAGGAATAATATTTAAAATGATTTTAACATTTATCAAATATAGTTTCAATATTTATAGTACACTTTATTTTTTTGGTTCTAGTTTTTGTAGATGTGCAACTGTTACATCTTTGAGCGTAGGCATTGGCTACTGAAATAAATTGTTTAATATTCGCTATCATGAGTTTTACTAACAAGTGACAATCAGCTAAACAACAGAGTGATGCAAGTGTACTAGATACGGCATATGTGGATTGCCAATGCAATTTCTTGATTGTTAAGGTGCGGCGCAGAACAAACCACTCGACTTAGAAAACAAATTACATTTTTAGCTTATCTGCTGTTTACCTATGGTTATTAAAAGTATTGCATTCCATCGAAAATTTCATAAAAGTCTTTCGGGCTTCTCTTTATTAAACAACTATATGTATTTAAGTACAGCATCTTCCAAATATACGACAGAATATTTTAAGAAAATCTCTCCCCCAAGAAACTACTCTTTATATGAAAAATTTTATATATTTTTTATTTTGGAAAAAAAAAACGAAAAAGAAAAAAAAAAAGAAAGAAAGAAAAGAAATGACTAACACACAATGTATTTTAAAGATCGGTTTTTATGAATTAAACCATTGACAGGTTATCCTTTATTATGGGTTGGAAATTCACAATATTTGGTCATTTTAAATGCTTTTGATACTTCGTCGTTTCTCCTGTAGTCAGGAAATCTAAGGTTAGCATGTGGTACCCGCATTTAAATAAACCGTGCAACGATTTATTCTTTTATCATGAAGTACATAAAAAATTAATAGTATTTTGTATAAGCTTATAAAATAAACGTTAATTGGTGGAGAAATTACTGACACTTACGAAATATTTATGTCTAAAACATTTATTTCCCTATCGCCATCCAAAAACCTTATTGCTATAGTAACATTTAAAATTATTCCACAATTAATACGTTTCTTTCTGAATCACCAGTAATTCATTTGTGGATTTAGGGAGAAATAAAGCAGCATCGGCGTAATAAACGAGCATCGTGTTTTTCGCAGTAGTTCGAGATAGGCAGATGTTTGTGATTGCTGCTGTAATCCAATTAATTAATGGACGTAATTTCAGCAGGGCGCTGCTGACTGAGGTGATGTTTGACTACCGAATTACCGTTTCTGTTTTATGGGCCTCTGATTGGCCCGATTTGACGCTCATGATTCTTACCTTATAGGGAATATCAGTACGTCAGTTATTTAGGATGTAATTTTTGTATAAATGAAACAGAAGAAATATGAAAGTACGAAAATTCCAAATATTGTGCTAAATGATTTATAAAACAGAAAATATTCAAGATTAAAGTTAGTATGGGAAATCAAAGTTTTGACCTCTAACGTACAGCCAATGGTATAGCAGTGACGTAATCGAGGCTAGAGGGTTGTCCCTCACACGGACGTGGTGCTTCCTTAGTGAAGGTACAACGTGGTAGCTGTAACTTCATTGTGATCCAAGTAAGTTGCATTTAAAATCTTTTCTATAGCTTTATTTATGTAAAATATTTGCATAAAATTACTGTATTTAATCTATATATTATTTGTAATTTTAACACATGGTTTTTAAGTAAAATACATTCAGGATTTGGATCCGAATGAGGTGACTTTTGACAGGATTATTAGTGTAATTTGTATAAAAGCCATTGGCCCATCTGATGCTCTGTGATTTTTACGTAATAGGGAATACTAAAACAAAGAAGCATCAGATTATTAAGCATGCAATTTTTATATAAACAGAAATGTGAAAGTAGTTAAATAGGAAATACTGTGCTAAATGATTCACAGAATAGGAAATATAGAATATAAAGTTACTATGGGAAACTTAAACTTTTGTCCCCGAAGGTATAGCTAGCTGGTGTTTTGGCAGTGACTTAATCGAGGCCAGAGGGTAGTTCGTCACAAAGACGTGGTGCTTCATTGGAGAAGGTTGTGCAGGTACAACGGGGCAGTTAACTTCATTCCAAGTAAGTTGCATTTGTATATTATAAAACTCATATATAACATTATTTTATAGATTCATTTGTGCAAAATGTTACGGCTTATTTAATCTAAATGTTATTTGTGATTTTGAGTAAACTCCCCTGAGAATATAGCTTTGTCTTACGTAGATCTTTAAATTATAGTGTCAACTTTAACTGTTTCCAATATCAACGCTTATTTCGTTATTTTTGCTAGCTTTTGCTTTTAAAAAGAAAGTCTCCTACAAAATGTGGCATACAAAAGCTTGCATTACAAACTGCTGAAGACCATTTCAGAAATGGAAGTACATTTTGCGAAGTCTGTCTTACTGATTTGGTGCACAACTGTTAGTGCATTTATTAATTTATCCAAGGCTTACTTGTGAAGTTTTGGTTTAATAATATAAATTAACGTACTAAAGTAATACTTTAATATCAAAGAAGGACTTTACTGTTCAGTCACTATGCCTACATTTCACGAATAAATTTATTGTAGTTTTAATATTGAAATGTAAATGCACAGCTACGACTTGTAATCGTTCATATATCCTTGTATGAATCAGTTGTTATACCAACAATTAAAACAAACGACTAGCCAACATCGTTTGGTATTAGCCAGCGATGTTTGACAGCAGCCCTTGGTCTAAATAGCCCTGTATTCCAGAAAATAAAATTACAAATAATTCTATTATAGTTTAATTAGCACATTTAATGATTAGGGTAACTGTTGGATAAAATATTGTTTAGATATGTCTTATTTATACACTTAGACCTTCCACTTATGGATAAAATACGTCTTGATTCATTAGGCAAATACTTTACAATCTGTCATGTTATGCGTCCCATAGTTTCACGAAATATGCAATCCTCGTTCCACCTTCTAAACGCATAAAACCCGTTCTAGAACAAAAACGCTTGCTCTGAGAAATTAGATTAACGTAAAAATAGAATAGGTATAAATCCGAATTCTGAAATCGGACACCGGTGTGACGAAATTATCTACTGGATCAGATTTTTAAGTTACATTCTCCAACGTTATCATATCGGATAATGAATGAAATGTTCAAATGAGTACAGGGTACATAGAGCTTAGGGTTAGCATACATTCATCTTTCAGGATAAGAGAAAACCTCCAACGTTAAGTCATATCGGACGACGAATGAAATGTTCAAATGAGTACAGGGTACATAGAGCTTAGTTTTCAGACATTCATCTTTCAGGATAAGAGAAAACCTCCAACGTTAAGTCATATCGGACGACGAATGAAATGATGTTCAAATGAGTACAGGATACATAGAGCTTAGTTTTCAGACATTCATCTTTCAGGATAAGAGAAAACCTCCAACGTTAAGTCATATCGGACGACGAATGAAATGATGTTCAAATGAGTACAGGATACATAGAGCTTAGTTTTCAGACATTCATCTTTCAGGATAAGAGAAAACCTCCAACGTTAAGTCATATCGGACGACGAATGAAATGATGCTCAAATGAGTACAGGATACATAGAGCTTAGAGTTACCAGACATTCATCTTTCAGGATAAGAGAAAACCTCCAACGTTAAGTCATATCGGACGATGAATGAAATGAAGTTCAAATGAGTACAGGATACATAGAGCTTAGAGTTACCAGACATTCATCTTTCAGGATAAGAGAAAACCTCCAACGTTAAGTCATATCAGACGATGAATGAAATGAAGTTCAAATGAGTACAGGATACATAGAGCTTAGAGTTACCAGACATTCATCTTTCAGGATAAGAGAAAACCTTCAACGTTAAGTCATATCAGACGATGAATGAAACGAAGTTCAAATGAGTACAGGATACATAGAGCTTAGAGTTACCAGACATTCATCTTTCAGGATAAGAGAAAACCTCCAACGTTAAGTCATATCGGACGACGAATGAAATGATGTTCAAATGAGTACAGGGTACATAGAGCTTAGAGCTACTAAACTTCATCTTTCAGGATAAGAGGAAACCTCCAACGTTAAGTCATATCGGACGACGAATGAAATGTTCAAATGAGTACAGGGTACATAGAGCTTAGTTTTCAGACATTCATCTTTCAGGATAAGAGAAAACCTCCAACGTTAAGTCATATCGGACGACGAATGAAATGATGTTCAAATGAGTACAGGATACATAGAGCTTAGAGCTACTAAACTTCATCTTTCAGGATAAGAGAAAACCTCCAACGTTAAGTCATATCGGACGACGAATGAAATGATGTTCAAATGAGTACAGGGTACATAGAGCTTAGTTTTCAGACATTCATCTTTCAGGATAAGAGAAAACCTCCAACGTTAATTCATATCGGACGATGAATGAAATGATGTTCAAATAAGTACAGGGTACATAGAGCTTAGAGTTACCAGACAATCATCTTTCAGGATAAGAGAAAACCTTCAACGTTAAGTCATATCAGACGATGAATGAAACGAAGTTCAAATGAGTACAGGATACATAGAGCTTAAAGTAACCAGATATTCATCTTTCAGGATAAGGGAAAACCTCCAACGTTATGTCATATCGGACGTTGAATGAAATGATGTTCAAATGAGTACAGGGTACATAGAGCTTAGGGTTACCAGACATTCATCTTTCAGGATAAGAGAAAACCTCCAACGTTAAGTCATATCGGACGATGAATGAAATGAAGTTCAAATGAGTACAGGGTACATAGAGCTTAGAGTTACCAGACATTCATCTTTTAAGATAAGAGAAAACCTCCAACGTTAAGTCCTATCAGACGATGAATGAAATGAAGTTCAAATGAGTACAGGATACATAGAGCTTAGTTACCAGACATTCATCTTTCAGGATAAGAGAAAACTTCCAACGTTAAGTCATATCCGACGACGAATGAAATGATGTTCAAATGAGTACAGAATACATAGAGCTTAGTTTTCAGACATTCATCTTTCAGGATAAGAGAAAACCTCCAACGTTAAGTCATATCAGACGATGAATGAAATGAAGTTCAAATGAGTACAGGATACATAGAGCTTAGAGTTACCAGACATTCATCTTTCAGGATAAGAGAAAACCTTCAACGTTAAGTCATATCAGACGATGAATGAAACGAAGTTCAAATGAGTACAGGATACATAGAGCTTAGAGTTACCAGACATTCATCTTTCAGGATAAGAGAAAACCTCCAACGTTAAGTCATATCGGACGACGAATAAAATGATGTTCAAATGAGTACAGGGTACATAGAGCTTAGAGCTACTAAACTTCATCTTTCAGGATAAGAGAAAACCTCCAACGTTAAGTCATATCGGACGACGAATGAAATGATGTTCAAATGAGTACAGGGTACATAGAGCTTAGTTTTCAGACATTCATCTTTCAGGATAAGAGAAAACCTCCAACGTTAAGTCATATCAAACGATGAATGAAATGAAGTTCAAATGAGTACAGGATACATAGAGCTTAGAGTTACCAGACATTCATCTTTCAGGATAAGAGAAAACCTCCAACGTTAAGTCATATCAGACGATGAATGAAACGAAGTTCAAATGAGTACAGGATACATAGAGCTTAGGGTTACCAGACATTCATCTTTCAGGATAAGAGAAAACCTCCAACGTTAAGTCATATGGGACGATGAATGAAATGATGTTCAAATGAGTACAGGGTACATAGAGCTTAGAGTTACCAGACATTCATCTTTCAGGATAAGAGAAAACCTCCAACGTTAAGTCACATCAGACGATGAATGAAATGATGTTCAAATAAGTACAGGGTATATAGAGCTTAGAGTTTCCAGACATTCATCTTTCAGGATAAGAGAAAACCTCCAACGTTAAGTCATATCGGACTTTGAATGAAATGAATTTCAAATAAGTACAGGGTACATAGAGCTTAGAGTTACCAGACATTCATCTTTCAGGATAAGAGAAAACCTCCAACGTTAAGTCATATCGGACGATGAATGAAATGATGTTCAAATGAGTACAGGGCACATAGAGCTTAGAGTTACCAGACATTCATCTTTCAGGATAAGAGGAAACCTCCAACGTTAAGTCATATCGGACGATGAATGAAATGATGTTCAAATAAGTACAGGGTACATAGAGCTTAGAGTTACCAGACATTCATCTTTCAGGATAAGAGGAAACCTCCAACGTTAAGTCATATCGGACGATGAATGAAATGAATTTCAAATAAGTACAGGGTACATAGAGCTTAGAGTTACCAGACATTCATCTTTCAGGATAAGAGAAAACCTCCAACGTTAAGTCATATCGGACGATGAATGAAATGAATTTCAAATAAGTACAAGGTACATAGAGCTTAGAGTTACCAGACATTCATCTTTCAGGATAAGAGAAAACCTCCAACGTTAAGTCATATCGGACGATGAATGAAATGAATTTCAAATAAGTACAGGGTACATAGAGCTTAGAGTTATCAGACATTCATCTTTCAGGATAAGAGGAAACCTCCAACGCTAAGTCATATCGGACGATGAATGAAATGAATTTCAAATAAGTACAGGGTACATAGAGCTTAGAGTTACGAGACATTCATCTTTCAGGATAAGAAAACCTCCAACGTTAAGTCATATCGGACGATGAATGAAATGAATTTCAAATAAGTACAAGGTACATAGAGCTTAGAGTTACCAGACATTCATCTTTCAGGATAAGAGGAAACCTCCAACGTTAAGTCATATCGGACGATGAATGAAATGAATTTCAAATAAGTACAGGGTACATAGAGCTTAGAGTTACCAGACATTCATCTTTCAGGATAAGAGAAAACCTTCAACGTTAAGTCATATCAGACGATGAATGAAACGAAGTTCAAATGAGTACAGGATACATAGAGCTTAGAGTTACCAGACATTCATCTTTCAGGATAAGAGAAAACCTCCAACGTTAAGTCATATCGGACGACGAATGAAATGATGTTCAAATGAGTACAGGGTACATAGAGCTTAGAGCTACTAAACTTCATCTTTCAGGATAAGAGAAAACCTCCAACGTTAAGTCATATCGGACGACGAATGAAATGTTCAAATGAGTACAGGGTACATAGAGCTTAGTTTTCAGACATTCATCTTTCAGGATAAGAGAAAACCTCCAACGTTAAGTCATATCGGACGACGAATGAAATGATGTTCAAATGAGTACAGGATACATAGAGCTTAGAGCTACTAAACTTCATCTTTCAGGATAAGAGAAAACCTCCAACGTTAAGTCATATCGGACGACGAATGAAATGATGTTCAAATGAGTACAGGGTACATAGAGCTTAGTTTTCAGACATCATCTTTCAGGATAAGAGAAAACCTCCAACGTTAAGTCATATCGGACGGCGAATGAAATGATGCTCAAATGAGTACAGGATACATAGAGCTTAGAGTTACCAGACATTCATCTTTCAGGATAAGAGAAAACCTCCAACGTTAAGTCATATCGGACGATGAATGAAATGAAGCTCAAATGAGTACAGGATACATAGAGCTTAGAGTTACCAGACATTCATCTTTCAGGATAAGAGAAAACCTCCAACGTTAAGTCATATTAGACGATGAATGAAACGAAGTTCAGATGAGTACAGGATACATAGAGCTTAGAGTTACCAGACATTCATCTTTCAGGATAAGAGAAAACCTCCAACGTTAAGTCATATCGGACGACGAATGAAATGATGTTCAAATGAGTACAGGGTACATAGAGCTTACAGCTACTAAACTTCATCTTTCAGGATAAGAGAAAACCTCCAACGTTAAGTCATATCGGACGACGAATGAAATGATGTTCAAATGAGTACAGGGTACATAGAGCTTAGTTTTCAGACATTCATCTTTCAGGATAAGAGAAAACCTCCAACGTTAAGTCATATCAGACGATGAATGAAATGATGTTCAAATGAGTGCAGGATACATAGAGCTTAGAGTTACCAGACATTCATCTTTCAGGATAAGAGGAAACCTCCAACGTTAAGTCATATCGGACGATGAATGAAATGAATTTCAAATAAGTACAGGGTACATAGAGCTTAGTTACCAGACATTCATCTTTCAGGATAAGAGAAAACCTTCAACGTTAAGTCATATCAGACGATGAATGAAACGAAGTTCAAATGAGTACAGGATACATAGAGCTTAGTTACCAGACATTCATCTTTCAGGATAAGAGAAAACCTCCAACGTTAAGTCATATCGGACGACGAATGAAATGATGTTCAAATGAGTACAGGGTACATAGAGCTTAGAGCTACTAAACTTCATCTTTCAGGATAAGAGAAAACCTCCAACGTTAAGTCATATCGCACGATGAATGAAATGAAGTTCAAATGAGTACAGGGTACATAGAGCTTAGAGTTACCAGACATTCATCTTTTAAGATAAGAGAAAACCTCCAACGTTAAGTCCTATCAGACGATGAATGAAATGAAGTTCAAATGAGTACAGGATACATAGAGCTTAGTTACCAGACATTAATCTTTCAGGATAAGAGAAAACCTCCAACGTTAAGTCATATCGGACGACGAATGAAATGATGTTCAAATGAGTACAGGATACATAGAGCTTAGTTTTCAGACATTCATCTTTCAGGATAAGAGAAAACCTCCAACGTTAAGTCATATCAGACGATGAATGAAATGATGTTCAAATGAGTACAGGATACATAGAGCTTAGTTTTCAGACATTCATCTTTCAGGATAAGAGAAAACCTCCAACGTTAAGTCATATCGGACGACGAATGAAATGATGTTCAAATGAGTACAGGATACATAGAGCTTAGTTTTCAGACATTCATCTTTCAGGATAAGAGAAAACCTCCAACGTTAAGTCATATCGGACGACGAATGAAATGATGCTCAAATGAGTACAGGATACATAGAGCTTAGAGTTACCAGACATTCATCTTTCAGGATAAGAGAAAACCTCCAACGTTAAGTCATATCGGACGATGAATGAAATGAAGTTCAAATGAGTACAGGATACATAGAGCTTAGAGTTACCAGACATTCATCTTTCAGGATAAGAGAAAACCTCCAACGTTAAGTCATATCAGACGATGAATGAAATGAAGTTCAAATGAGTACAGGATACATAGAGCTTAGAGTTACCAGACATTCATCTTTCAGGATAAGAGAAAACCTCCAACGTTAAGTCATATCGGACGACGAATGAAATGATGTTCAAATGAGTACAGGGTACATAGAGCTTAGAGCTACTAAACTTCATCTTTCAGGATAAGAGAAAACCTCCAACGTTAAGTCATATCGGACGACGAATGAAATGTTCAAATGAGTACAGGGTACATAGAGCTTAGTTTTCAGACATTCATCTTTCAGGATAAGAGAAAACCTCCAACGTTAAGTCACATCAGACGACGAATGAAATGATGTTCAAATGAGTACAGGATACATAGAGCTTAGAGCTACTAAACTTCATCTTTCAGGATAAGAGAAAACCTCCAACGTTAAGTCATATCGGACGACGAATGAAATGATGTTCAAATGAGTACAGGGTACATAGAGCTTAGTTTTCAGACATTCATCTTTCAGGATAAGAGAAAACCTCCAACGTTAATTCATATCGGACGATGAATGAAATGATGTTCAAATAAGTACAGGGTACATAGAGCTTAGAGTTACCAGACAATCATCTTTCAGGATAAGAGAAAACCTTCAACGTTAAGTCATATCAGACGATGAATGAAACGAAGTTCAAATGAGTACAGGATACATAGAGCTTAAAGTTACCAGATATTCATCTTTCAGGATAAGGGAAAACCTCCAACGTTATGTCATATCGGACGTTGAATGAAATGATGTTCAAATGAGTACAGGGTACATAGAGCTTAGGGTTACCAGACATTCATCTTTCAGGATAAGAGAAAACCTCCAACGTTAAGTCATATGGGACGATGAATGAAATGATGTTCAAATGAGTACAGGGTACATAGAGCTTAGAGTTACCAGACATTCATCTTTCAGGATAAGAGAAAACCTCCAACGTTAAGTCACATCAGACGATGAATGAAATGAAGTTCAAATGAGTACAGGATACATAGAGCTTAGAGTTACCAGACATTCATCTTTCAGGATAAGAGAAAACCTTCAACGTTAAGTCATATCAGACGATGAATGAAACGAAGTTCAAATGAGTACAGGATACATAGAGCTTAGAGTTACCAGACATTCATCTTTCAGGATAAGAGAAAACCTCCAACGTTAAGTCATATCGGACGACGAATGAAATGATGTTCAAATGAGTACAGGGTACATAGAGCTTAGAGCTACTAAACTTCATCTTTCAGGATAAGAGAAAACCTCCAACGTTAAGTCATATCGGACGACGAATGAAATGATGTTCAAATGAGTACAGGGTACATAGAGCTTAGTTTTCAGACATTCATCTTTCAGGATAAGAGAAAACCTCCAACGTTAAGTCATATCAAACGATGAATGAAATGAAGTTCAAATGAGTACAGGATACATAGAGCTTAGAGTTACCAGACATTCATCTTTCAGGATAAGAGAAAACCTCCAACGTTAAGTCATATCAGACGATGAATGAAACGAAGTTCAAATGAGTACAGGATACATAGAGCTTAGGGTTACCAGACATTCATCTTTCAGGATAAGAGAAAACCTCCAACGTTAAGTCATATGGGACGATGAATGAAATGATGTTCAAATGAGTACAGGGTACATAGAGCTTAGAGTTACCAGACATTCATCTTTCAGGATAAGAGAAAACCTCCAACGTTAAGTCACATCAGACGATGAATGAAATGATGTTCAAATAAGTACAGGGTATATAGAGCTTAGAGTTTCCAGACATTCATCTTTCAGGATAAGAGAAAACCTCCAACGTTAAGTCATATCGGACTTTGAATGAAATGAATTTCAAATAAGTACAGGGTACATAGAGCTTAGAGTTACCAGACATTCATCTTTCAGGATAAGAGAAAACCTCCAACGTTAAGTCATATCGGACGATGAATGAAATGATGTTCAAATGAGTACAGGGTACATAGAGCTTAGAGTTACCAGACATTCATCTTTCAGGATAAGAGGAAACCTCCAACGTTAAGTCATATCGGACGATGAATGAAACGAAGTTCAAATAAGTACAGGGTACATAGAGCTTAGAGTTACCAGACATTCATCTTTCAGGATAAGAGGAAACCTCCAACGTTAAGTCATATCGGACGATGAATGAAATGAATTTCAAATAAGTACAGGGTACATAGAGCTTAGAGTTACCAGACATTCATCTTTCAGGATAAGAGAAAACCTCCAACGTTAAGTCATATCGGACGATGAATGAAATGAATTTCAAATAAGTACAGGGTACATAGAGCTTAGAGTTACCAGACATTCATCTTTCAGGATAAGAGAAAACCTCCAACGTTAAGTCATATCGGACGATGAATGAAATGAATTTCAAATAAGTACAGGGTACATAGAGCTTAGAGTTATCAGACATTCATCTTTCAGGATAAGAGGAAACCTCCAACGCTAAGTCATATCGGACGATGAATGAAATGAATTTCAAATAAGTACAGGGTACATAGAGCTTAGAGTTACCAGACATTCATCTTTCAGGATAAGAGAAAACCTCCAACGTTAAGTCATATCGGACGATGAATGAAATGAATTTCAAATAAGTACAAGGTACATAGAGCTTAGAGTTACCAGACATTCATCTTTCAGGATAAGAGGAAACCTCCAACGTTAAGTCATATCGGACGATGAATGAAATGAATTTCAAATAAGTACAGGGTACATAGAGCTTAGAGTTACCAGACATTCATCTTTCAGGATAAGAGAAAACCTTCAACGTTAAGTCATATCAGACGATGAATGAAACGAAGTTCAAATGAGTACAGGATACATAGAGCTTAGAGTTACCAGACATTCATCTTTCAGGATAAGAGAAAACCTCCAACGTTAAGTCATATCGGACGACGAATGAAATGATGTTCAAATGAGTACAGGGTACATAGAGCTTAGAGCTACTAAACTTCATCTTTCAGGATAAGAGAAAACCTCCAACGTTAAGTCATATCGGACGACGAATGAAATGTTCAAATGAGTACAGGGTACATAGAGCTTAGTTTTCAGACATTCATCTTTCAGGATAAGAGAAAACCTCCAACGTTAAGTCATATCGGACGACGAATGAAATGATGTTCAAATGAGTACAGGATACATAGAGCTTAGTTTTCAGACATTCATCTTTCAGGATAAGAGAAAACCTCCAACGTTAAGTCATATCAGACGATGAATGAAATGAAGTTCAAATGAGTACAGGATACATAGAGCTTAGAGTTACCAGACATTCATCTTTCAGGATAAGAGAAAACCTTCAACGTTAAGTCATATCAGACGATGAATGAAACGAAGTTCAAATGAGTACAGGATACATAGAGCTTAGAGTTACCAGACATTCATCTTTCAGGATAAGAGAAAACCTCCAACGTTAAGTCATATCGGACGACGAATGAAATGATGTTCAAATGAGTACAGGGTACATAGAGCTTAGAGCTACTAAACTTCATCTTTCAGGATAAGAGAAAACCTCCAACGTTAAGTCATATCGGACGACGAATGAAATGATGTTCAAATGAGTACAGGGTACATAGAGCTTAGTTTTCAGACATTCATCTTTCAGGATAAGAGAAAACCTCCAACGTTAAGTCATATCAAACGATGAATGAAATGAAGTTCAAATGAGTACAGGATACATAGAGCTTAGAGTTACCAGACATTCATCTTTCAGGATAAGAGAAAACCTCCAACGTTAAGTCATATCAGACGATGAATGAAACGAAGTTCAAATGAGTACAGGATACATAGAGCTTAGGGTTACCAGACATTCATCTTTCAGGATAAGAGAAAACCTCCAACGTTAAGTCATATGGGACGATGAATGAAATGATGTTCAAATGAGTACAGGGTACATAGAGCTTAGAGTTACCAGACATTCATCTTTCAGGATAAGAGAAAACCTCCAACGTTAAGTCACATCAGACGATGAATGAAATGATGTTCAAATAACTACAGGGTATATAGAGCTTAGAGTTTCCAGACATTCATCTTTCAGGATAAGAGAAAACCTCCAACGTTAAGTCATATCGGACTTTGAATGAAATGAATTTCAAATAAGTACAGGGTACATAGAGCTTAGAGTTACCAGACATTCATCTTTCAGGATAAGAGAAAACCTCCAACGTTAAGTCATATCGGACGATGAATGAAATGATGTTCAAATGAGTACAGGGTACATAGAGCTTAGAGTTACCAGACATTCATCTTTCAGGATAAGAGGAAACCTCCAACGTTAAGTCATATCGGACGATGAATGAAACGAAGTTCAAATAAGTACAGGGTACATAGAGCTTAGAGTTACCAGACATTCATCTTTCAGGATAAGAGGAAACCTCCAACGTTAAGTCATATCGGACGATGAATGAAATGAATTTCAAATAAGTACAGGGTACATAGAGCTTAGAGTTACCAGACATTCATCTTTCAGGATAAGAGAAAACCTCCAACGTTAAGTCATATCGGACGATGAATGAAATGAATTTCAAATAAGTACAGGGTACATAGAGCTTAGAGTTACCAGACATTCATCTTTCAGGATAAGAGAAAACCTCCAACGTTAAGTCATATCGGACGATGAATGAAATGAATTTCAAATAAGTACAGGGTACATAGAGCTTAGAGTTATCAGACATTCATCTTTCAGGATAAGAGGAAACCTCCAACGCTAAGTCATATCGGACGATGAATGAAATGAATTTCAAATAAGTACAGGGTACATAGAGCTTAGAGTTACCAGACATTCATCTTTCAGGATAAGAGAAAACCTCCAACGTTAAGTCATATCGGACGATGAATGAAATGAATTTCAAATAAGTACAAGGTACATAGAGCTTAGAGTTACCAGACATTCATCTTTCAGGATAAGAGGAAACCTCCAACGTTAAGTCATATCGGACGATGAATGAAATGAATTTCAAATAAGTACAGGGTACATAGAGCTTAGAGTTACCAGACATTCATCTTTCAGGATAAGAGAAAACCTTCAACGTTAAGTCATATCAGACGATGAATGAAACGAAGTTCAAATGAGTACAGGATACATAGAGCTTAGAGTTACCAGACATTCATCTTTCAGGATAAGAGAAAACCTCCAACGTTAAGTCATATCGGACGACGAATGAAATGATGTTCAAATGAGTACAGGGTACATAGAGCTTAGAGCTACTAAACTTCATCTTTCAGGATAAGAGAAAACCTCCAACGTTAAGTCATATCGGACGACGAATGAAATGTTCAAATGAGTACAGGGTACATAGAGCTTAGTTTTCAGACATTCATCTTTCAGGATAAGAGAAAACCTCCAACGTTAAGTCATATCGGACGACGAATGAAATGATGTTCAAATGAGTACAGGATACATAGAGCTTAGAGCTACTAAACTTCATCTTTCAGGATAAGAGAAAACCTCCAACGTTAAGTCATATCGGACGACGAATGAAATGATGTTCAAATGAGTACAGGGTACATAGAGCTTAGTTTTCAGACATTCATCTTTCAGGATAAGAGAAAACCTCCAACGTTAAGTCATATCGGACGACGAATGAAATGATGCTCAAATGAGTACAGGATACATAGAGCTTAGAGTTACCAGACATTCATCTTTCAGGATAAGAGAAAACCTCCAACGTTAAGTCATATCGGACGATGAATGAAATGAATTTCAAATGAGTACAGGATACATAGAGCTTAGAGTTACCAGACATTCATCTTTCAGGATAAGAGAAAACCTCCAACGTTAAGTTGTATCGGACGATGAATGAAATGAAGTTCAAATGAGTACAGGATACATAGAGCTTAGAGTTACCAGACATTCATCTTTCAGGATAAGAGAAAACCTCCAACGTTAAGTCATATCAGACGATGAATGAAACGAAGTTCAAATGAGTACAGGATACATAGAGCTTAGAGTTACCAGACATTCATCTTTCAGGATAAGAGAAAACCTCCAACGTTAAGTCATATCGGACGACGAATGAAATGATGTTCAAATGAGTACAGGGTACATAGAGCTTACAGCTACTAAACTTCATGTTTCAGGATAAGAGAAAACCTCCAACGTTAAGTCATATCGGACGACGAATGAAATGATGTTCAAATGAGTACAGGATACATAGAGCTTAGTTTTCAGACATTCATCTTTCAGGATAAGAGAAAACCTCCAACGTTAAGTCATATCAGACGATGAATGAAATGAAGTTCAAATGAGTACAGGATACATAGAGCTTAGAGTTACCAGACATTCATCTTTCAGGATAAGAGAAAACCTCCAACGTTAAGTCATATCGGACGACGAATGAAATGATGTTCAAATGAGTACAGGGTACATAGAGCTTAGAGCTACTAAACTTCATCTTTCAGGATAAGAGAAAACCTCCAACGTTAAGTCATATCGGACGACGAATGAAATGATGTTCAAATGAGTACAGGGTACATAGAGCTTAGTTTTCAGACATTCATCTTTCAGGATAAGAGAAAACCTCCAACGTTAAGTCATATCAGACGATGAATGAAATGAAGTTCAAATGAGTACAGGATACATAGAGCTTAGAGTTACCAGACATTCATCTTTCAGGATAAGAGAAAACCTCCAACGTTAAGTCATATCGGACGATGAATGAAATGAATTTCAAATAAGTACAGGGTACATAGAGCTTAGAGTTACCAGACATTCATCTTTCAGGATAAGAGAAAACCTCCAACGTTAAGTCATATCGGACGATGAATGAAATGATGTTCAAATGAGTACAGGGTACATAGAGCTTAGAGTTACCAGACATTCATCTTTCAGGATAAGAGGAAACCTCCAACGTTAAGTCATATCGGACGATGAATGAAATGATGTTCAAATAAGTACAGGGTACATAGAGCTTAGAGTTACCAGACATTCATCTTTCAGGATAAGAGGAAACCTCCAACGTTAAGTCATATCGGACGATGAATGAAATGAATTTCAAATAAGTACAGGGTACATAGAGCTTAGAGTTACCAGACATTCATCTTTCAGGATAAGAGAAAACCTCCAACGTTAAGTCATATCGGACGATGAATGAAATGAATTTCAAATAAGTACAGGGTACATAGAGCTTAGAGTTACCAGACATTCATCTTTCAGGATAAGAGAAAACCTCCAACGTTAAGTCATATCGGACGATGAATGAAATGAATTTCAAATGAGTACAGGGTACATAGAGCTTAGAGTTACCAGACATTCATCTTTCAGGATAAGAGGAAACCTCCAACGTTAAGTCATATCGGACGATGAATGAAATGAATTTCAAATAAGTACAGGGTACATAGAGCTTAGAGTTACCAGACATTCATCTTTCAGGATAAGAGAAAACCTCCAACGTTAAGTCATATCGGACGATGAATGAAATGAATTTCAAATAAGTACAAGGTACATAGAGCTTAGAGTTACCAGACATTCATCTTTCAGGATAAGAGGAAACCTCCAACGTTAAGTCATATCGGACGATGAATGAAATGAATTTCAAATAAGTACAGGGTACATAGAGCTTAGAGTTACCAGACATTCATCTTTCAGGATAAGAGAAAACCTTCAACGTTAAGTCATATCAGACGATGAATGAAACGAAGTTCAAATGAGTACAGGATACATAGAGCTTAGAGTTACCAGACATTCATCTTTCAGGATAAGAGAAAACCTCCAACGTTAAGTCATATCGGACGACGAATGAAATGATGTTCAAATGAGTACAGGATACATAGAGCTTAGTTTTCAGACATTCATCTTTCAGGATAAGAGAAAACCTCCAACGTTAAGTCATATCAGACGACGAATGAAATGAAGTTCAAATGAGTACAGGATACATAGAGCTTAGAGTTACCAGACATTCATCTTTCAGGATAAGAGAAAACCTCCAACGTTAAGTCATATCGGACGACGAATGAAATGATGTTCAAATGAGTACAGGATACATAGAGCTTAGAGCTACTAAACTTCATCTTTCAGGATAAGAGAAAACCTCCAACGTTAAGTCATATCGGACGACGAATGAAATGATGTTCAAATGAGTACAGGGTACATAGAGCTTAGTTTTCAGACATTCATCTTTCAGGATAAGAGGAAACCTCCAACGTTAAGTCATATCGGACGATGAATGAAACGAAGTTCAAATGAGTACAGGGTACATAGAGCTTAGAGTTACCAGACATTCATCTTTCAGGATAAGAGAAAACCTCCAACGTTAAGTCATATCGGACGATGAATGAAATGAAGTTCAAATGAGTACAGGATACATAGAGCTTAGAGTTACCAGACATTCATCTTTCAGGATAAGAGAAAACCTCCAACGTTAAGTCATATCGGACGATGAATGAAATGAAGTTCAAATGAGTACAGGATACATAGAGCTTAGAGTTACCAGACATTCATCTTTCAGGATAAGAGAAAACCTCCAAAGTTAAGTCATATCAGACGATGAATGAAACGAAGTTCAAATGAGTACAGGATACATAGAGCTTAGAGTTACCAGACATTCATCTTTCAGGATAAGAGAAAACCTCCAACGTTAAGTCATATCGGACGACGAATGAAATGATGTTCAAATGAGTACAGGGTACATAGAGCTTACAGCTACTAAACTTCATCTTTCAGGATAAGAGAAAACCTCCAACGTTAAGTCATATCGGACGACGAATGAAATGATGTTCAAATGAGTACAGGGTACATAGAGCTTAGAGTTACCAGACATTCATCTTTCAGGATAAGAGAAAACCTCCAACGTTAAGTCATATCAGACGATGAATGAAATGATGTTCAAATGAGTACAGGATACATAGAGCTTAGAGTTACCAGACATTCATCTTTCAGGATAAGAGGAAACCTCCAACGTTAAGTCATATCGGACGATGAATGAAATGAATTTCAAATAAGTACAGGGTACATAGAGCTTAGTTACCAGACATTCATCTTTCAGGATAAGAGAAAACCTTCTACGTTAAGTCATATCAGACGATGAATGAAACGAAGTTCAAATGAGTACAGGATACATAGAGCTTAGAGTTACCAGACATTCATCTTTCAGGATAAGAGAAAACCTCCAACGTTAAGTCATATCGGACGACGAATGAAATGATGTTCAAATGAGTACAGGGTACATAGAGCTTAGAGCTACTAAACTTCATCTTTCAGGATAAGAGAAAACCTCCAACGTTAAGTCATATCGGACGACGAATGAAATGTTCAAATGAGTACAGCGTACATAGAGCTTAGTTTTCAGACATTCATCTTTCAGGATAAGAGAAAACCTCCAACGTTAAGTCATATCGCACGATGAATGAAATGAAGTTCAAATGAGTACAGGGTACATAGAGCTTAGAGTTACCAGACATTCATCTTTTAAGATAAGAGAAAACCTCCAACGTTAAGTCCTATCAGACGATGAATGAAATGAAGTTCAAATGAGTACAGGATACATAGAGCTTAGTTACCAGACATTAATCTTTCAGGATAAGAGAAAACCTCCAACGTTAAGTCATATCGGACGACGAATGAAATGATGTTCAAATGAGTACAGGATACATAGAGCTTAGTTTTCAGACATTCATCTTTCAGGATAAGAGAAAACCTCCAACGTTAAGTCATATCAGACGATGAATGAAATGAAGTTCAAATGAGTACAGGATACATAGAGCTTAGAGTTACCAGACATTCATCTTTCAGGATAAGAGAAAACCTCCAACGTTAAGTCATATCGGACGACGAATGAAATGATGTTCAAATGAGTACAGGGTACATAGAGCTTAGAGCTACTAAACTTCATCTTTCAGGATAAGAGAAAACCTCCAACGTTAAGTCATATCGGACGACGAATGAAATGATGTTCAAATGAGTACAGGGTACATAGAGCTTAGTTTTCAGACATTCATCTTTCAGGATAAGAGAAAACCTCCAACGTTAAGTCATATCAGACGATGAATGAAATGAAGTTCAAATGAGTACAGGATACATAGAGCTTAGAGTTACCAGACATTCATCTTTCAGGATAAGAGAAAACCTCCAACGTTAAGTCATATCAGACGATGAATGAAACGAAGTTCAAATGAGTACAGGATACATAGAGCTTAGGGTTACCAGACATTCATCTTTCAGGATAAGAGAAAACCTCCAACGTTAAGTCATATGGGACGATGAATGAAATGATGTTCAAATGAGTACAGGGTACATAGAGCTTAGAGTTACCAGACATTCATCTTTCAGGATAAGAGGAAACCTCCAACGTTAAGTCATATCGGACGATGAATGAAATGATGTTCAAATAAGTACAGGGTACATAGAGCTTAGAGTTACCAGACATTCATCTTTCAGGATAAGAGGAAACCTCCAACGTTAAGTCATATCGGACGATGAATGAAATGAATTTCAAATAAGTACAGGGTACATAGAGCTTAGAGTTACCAGACATTCATCTTTCAGGATAAGAGAAAACCTCCAACGTTAAGTCATATCGGACGATGAATGAAATGAATTTCAAATAAGTACAGGGTACATAGAGCTTAGAGTTACCAGACATTCATCTTTCAGGATAAGAGAAAACCTCCAACGTTAAGTCATATCGGACGATGAATGAAATGAATTTCAAATGAGTACAGGGTACATAGAGCTTAGAGTTACCAGACATTCATCTTTCAGGATAAGAGGAAACCTCCAACGTTAAGTCATATCGGACGATGAATGAAATGAATTTCAAATAAGTACAGGGTACATAGAGCTTAGAGTTACCAGACATTCATCTTTCAGGATAAGAGAAAACCTCCAACGTTAAGTCATATCGGACGATGAATGAAATGAATTTCAAATAAGTACAAGGTACATAGAGCTTAGAGTTACCAGACATTCATCTTTCAGGATAAGAGGAAACCTCCAACGTTAAGTCATATCGGACGATGAATGAAATGAATTTCAAATAAGTACAGGGTACATAGAGCTTAGAGTTACCAGACATTCATCTTTCAGGATAAGAGAAAACCTTCAACGTTAAGTCATATCGGACGACGAATGAAATGATGTTCAAATGAGTACAGGGTACATAGAGCTTAGTTTTCAGACATTCATCTTTCAGGATAAGAGAAAACCTCCAACGTTAAGTCATATCAGACGATGAATGAAATGATGTTCAAATGAGTGCAGGATACATAGAGCTTAGAGTTACCAGACATTCATCTTTCAGGATAAGAGGAAACCTCCAACGTTGTCATATCGGACGATGAATGAAATGAATTTCAAATAAGTACAGGGTACATAGAGCTTAGTTACCAGACATTCATCTTTCAGGATAAGAGAAAACCTTCAACGTTAAGTCATATCAGACGATGAATGAAACGAAGTTCAAATGAGTACAGGATACATAGAGCTTAGAGTTACCAGACATTCATCTTTCAGGATAAGAGAAAACCTCCAACGTTAAGTCATATCGGACGACGAATGAAATGATGTTCAAATGAGTACAGGGTACATAGAGCTTAGAGCTACTAAACTTCATCTTTCAGGATAAGAGAAAACCTCCAACGTTAAGTCATATCGGACGACGAATGAAATGTTCAAATGAGTACAGGGTACATAGAGCTTAGTTTTCAGACATTCATCTTTCAGGATAAGAGAAAACCTCCAACGTTAAGTCATATCGCACGATGAATGAAATGAAGTTCAAATGAGTACAGGGTACATAGAGCTTAGAGTTACCAGACATTCATCTTTTAAGATAAGAGAAAACCTCCAACGTTAAGTCCTATCAGACGATGAATGAAATGAAGTTCAAATGAGTACAGGATACATAGAGCTTAGTTACCAGACATTAATCTTTCAGGATAAGAGAAAACCTCAAACGTTAAGTCATATCGGACGACGAATGAAATGTTCAAATGAGTACAGGATACATAGAGCTTAGTTTTCAGACATTCATCTTTCAGGATAAGAGAAAACCTCCAACGTTAAGTCATATCAGACGATGAATGAAATGATGTTCAAATGAGTACAGGATACATAGAGCTTAGTTTTCAGACATTCATCTTTCAGGATAAGAGAAAACCTCCAACGTTAAGTCATATCGGACGACGAATGAAATGATGTTCAAATGAGTACAGGATACATAGAGCTTAGTTTTCAGACATTCATCTTTCAGGATAAGAGAAAACCTCCAACGTTAAGTCATATCGGACGACGAATGAAATGATGCTCAAATGAGTACAGGATACATAGAGCTTAGAGTTACCAGACATTCATCTTTCAGGATAAGAGAAAACCTCCAACGTTAAGTCATATCGGACGATGAATGAAATGAAGTTCAAATGAGTACAGGATACATAGAGCTTAGAGTTACCAGACATTCATCTTTCAGGATAAGAGAAAACCTCCAACGTTAAGTCATATCAGACGATGAATGAAATGAAGTTCAAATGAGTACAGGATACATAGAGCTTAGAGTTACCAGACATTCATCTTTCAGGATAAGAGAAAACCTTCAACGTTAAGTCATATCAGACGATGAATGAAACGAAGTTCAAATGAGTACAGGATACATAGAGCTTAGAGTTACCAGACATTCATCTTTCAGGATAAGAGAAAACCTCCAACGTTAAGTCATATCGGACGACGAATGAAATGATGTTCAAATGAGTACAGGGTACATAGAGCTTAGAGCTACTAAACTTCATCTTTCAGGATAAGAGAAAACCTCCAACGTTAAGTCATATCGGACGACGAATGAAATGTTCAAATGAGTACAGGGTACATAGAGCTTAGTTTTCAGACATTCATCTTTCAGGATAAGAGAAAACCTCCAACGTTAAGTCATATCGGACGACGAATGAAATGATGTTCAAATGAGTACAGGATACATAGAGCTTAGAGCTACTAAACTTCATCTTTCAGGATAAGAGAAAACCTCCAACGTTAAGTCATATCGGACGACGAATGAAATGATGTTCAAATGAGTACAGGGTACATAGAGCTTAGTTTTCAGACATTCATCTTTCAGGATAAGAGAAAACCTCCAACGTTAATTCATATCGGACGATGAATGAAATGATGTTCAAATAAGTACAGGGTACATAGAGCTTAGAGTTAACAGACAATCATCTTTCAGGATAAGAGAAAACCTTCAACGTTAAGTCATATCAGACGATGAATGAAACGAAGTTCAAATGAGTACAGGATACATAGAGCTTAAAGTTACCAGATTTTCATCTTTCAGGATAAGGGAGAACCTCCAACGTTATGTCATATCGGACGTTGAATGAAATGATGTTCAACTGAGTACAGGGTACATAGAGCTTAGGGTTACCAGACATTCATCTTTCAGGATAAGAGAAAACCTCCAACGTTAAATCATATCGGACGATGAATGAAATGAAGTTCAAATGAGTACAGGGTACATAGAGCTTAGAGTTACCAGACATTCATCTTTTAAGATAAGAGAAAACCTCCAACGTTAAGTCCTATCAGACGATGAATGAAATGAAGTTCAAATGAGTACAGGATACATAGAGCTTAGTTACCAGACATTCATCTTTCAGGATAAGAGAAAACCTCCAACGTTAAGTCATATCCGACGACGAATGAAATGATGTTCAAATGAGTACAGGATACATAGAGCTTAGTTTTCAGACATTCATCTTTCAGGATAAGAGAAAACCTCCAACGTTAAGTCATATCAGACGATGAATGAAATGAAGTTCAAATGAGTACAGGATACATAGAGCTTAGAGTTACCAGACATTCATCTTTCAGGATAAGAGAAAACCTTCAACGTTAAGTCATATCAGACGATGAATGAAACGAAGTTCAAATGAGTACAGGATACATAGAGCTTAGAGTTACCAGACATTCATCTTTCAGGATAAGAGAAAACCTCCAACGTTAAGTCATATCGGACGACGAATGAAATGATGTTCAAATGAGTACAGGGTACATAGAGCTTAGAGCTACTAAACTTCATCTTTCAGGATAAGAGAAAACCTGCAACGTTAAGTCATATCGGACGACGAATGAAATGATGTTCAAATGAGTACAGG
The DNA here is from genome assembly GCA_030765055.1 of Mantis religiosa. Taxonomy (NCBI): domain Eukaryota; kingdom Metazoa; phylum Arthropoda; class Insecta; order Mantodea; family Mantidae; genus Mantis; species Mantis religiosa. Next base: position 12,345,077 of record CM060960.1, on the reverse strand, counting down.
GTACATAGAGCTTAGTTTTCAGACATTCATCTTTCAGGATAAGAGAAAACCTCCAACGTTAAGTCATATCAAACGATGAATGAAATGAAGTTCAAATGAGTACAGGATACATAGAGCTTAGAGTTACCAGACATTCATCTTTCAGGATAAGAGAAAACCTCCAACGTTAAGTCATATCAGACGATGAATGAAACGAAGTTCAAATGAGTACAGGATACATAGAGCTTAGGGTTACCAGACATTCATCTTTCAGGATAAGAGAAAACCTCCAACGTTAAGTCATATGGGACGATGAATGAAATGATGTTCAAATGAGTACAGGGTACATAGAGCTTAGAGTTACCAGACATTCATCTTTCAGGATAAGAGAAAACCTCCAACGTTAAGTCACATCAGACGATGAATGAAATGATGTTCAAATAAGTACAGGGTATATAGAGCTTAGAGTTTCCAGACATTCATCTTTCAGGATAAGAGAAAACCTCCAACGTTAAGTCATATCGGACTTTGAATGAAATGAATTTCAAATAAGTACAGGGTACATAGAGCTTAGAGTTACCAGACATTCATCTTTCAGGATAAGAGAAAACCTCCAACGTTAAGTCATATCGGACGATGAATGAAATGATGTTCAAATGAGTACAGGGTACATAGAGCTTAGAGTTACCAGACATTCATCTTTCAGGATAAGAGGAAACCTCCAACGTTAAGTCATATCGGACGATGAATGAAATGATGTTCAAATAAGTACAGGGTACATAGAGCTTAGAGTTACCAGACATTCATCTTTCAGGATAAGAGGAAACCTCCAACGTTAAGTCATATCGGACGATGAATGAAATGAATTTCAAATAAGTACAGGGTACATAGAGCTTAGAGTTACCAGACATTCATCTTTCAGGATAAGAGGAAACCTCCAACGTTAAGCCATATCGGACGATGAATGAAATGAATTTCAAATAAGTACAGGGTACATAGAGCTTAGAGTTACCAGACATTCATCTTTCAGGATAAGAGAAAACCTCCAACGTTAAGTCATATCGGACGATGAATGAAATGAATTTCAAATAAGTACAGGGTACATAGAGCTTAGAGTTACCAGACATTCATCTTTCAGGATAAGAGAAAACCTCCAACGTTAAGTCATATCGGACGATGAATGAAATGAATTTCAAATGAGTACAGGGTACATAGAGCTTAGAGTTACCAGACATTCATCTTTCAGGATAAGAGGAAACCTCCAACGTTAAGTCATATCGGACGATGAATGAAATGAATTTCAAATAAGTACAGGGTACATAGAGCTTAGAGTTACCAGACATTCATCTTTCAGGATAAGAGAAAACCTCCAACGTTAAGTCATATCGGACGATGAATGAAATGAATTTCAAATAAGTACAAGGTACATAGAGCTTAGAGTTACCAGACATTCATCTTTCAGGATAAGAGGAAACCTCCAACGTTAAGTCATATCGGACGATGAATGAAATGAATTTCAAATAAGTACAGGGTACATAGAGCTTAGAGTTACCAGACATTCATCTTTCAGGATAAGAGAAAACCTTCAACGTTAAGTCATATCGGACGACGAATGAAATGATGTTCAAATGAGTACAGGGTACATAGAGCTTAGTTTTCAGACATTCATCTTTCAGGATAAGAGAAAACCTCCAACGTTAAGTGATATCAGACGATGAATGAAATGATGTTCAAATGAGTGCAGGATACATAGAGCTTAGAGTTACCAGACATTCATCTTTCAGGATAAGAGGAAACCTCCAACGTTGTCATATCGGACGATGAATGAAATGAATTTCAAATAAGTACAGGGTACATAGAGCTTAGTTACCAGACATTCATCTTTCAGGATAAGAGAAAACCTTCAACGTTAAGTCATATCAGACGATGAATGAAACGAAGTTCAAATGAGTACAGGATACATAGAGCTTAGAGTTACCAGACATTCATCTTTCAGGATAAGAGAAAACCTCCAACGTTAAGTCATATCGGACGACGAATGAAATGATGTTCAAATGAGTACAGGGTACATAGAGCTTAGAGCTACTAAACTTCATCTTTCAGGATAAGAGAAAACCTCCAACGTTAAGTCATATCGGACGACGAATGAAATGTTCAAATGAGTACAGGGTACATAGAGCTTAGTTTTCAGACATTCATCTTTCAGGATAAGAGAAAACCTCCAACGTTAAGTCATATCGCACGATGAATGAAATGAAGTTCAAATGAGTACAGGGTACATAGAGCTTAGAGTTACCAGACATTCATCTTTTAAGATAAGAGAAAACCTCCAACGTTAAGTCCTATCAGACGATGAATGAAATGAAGTTCAAATGAGTACAGGATACATAGAGCTTAGTTACCAGACATTAATCTTTCAGGATAAGAGAAAACCTCAAACGTTAAGTCATATCGGACGACGAATGAAATGTTCAAATGAGTACAGGATACATAGAGCTTAGTTTTCAGACATTCATCTTTCAGGATAAGAGAAAACCTCCAACGTTAAGTCATATCAGACGATGAATGAAATGATGTTCAAATGAGTACAGGATACATAGAGCTTAGTTTTCAGACATTCATCTTTCAGGATAAGAGAAAACCTCCAACGTTAAGTCATATCGGACGACGAATGAAATGATGTTCAAATGAGTACAGGATACATAGAGCTTAGTTTTCAGACATTCATCTTTCAGGATAAGAGAAAACCTCCAACGTTAAGTCATATCGGACGACGAATGAAATGATGCTCAAATGAGTACAGGATACATAGAGCTTAGAGTTACCAGACATTCATCTTTCAGGATAAGAGAAAACCTCCAACGTTAAGTCATATCGGACGATGAATGAAATGAAGTTCAAATGAGTACAGGATACATAGAGCTTAGAGTTACCAGACATTCATCTTTCAGGATAAGAGAAAACCTCCAACGTTAAGTCATATCAGACGATGAATGAAATGAAGTTCAAATGAGTACAGGATACATAGAGCTTAGAGTTACCAGACATTCATCTTTCAGGATAAGAGAAAACCTTCAACGTTAAGTCATATCAGACGATGAATGAAACGAAGTTCAAATGAGTACAGGATACATAGAGCTTAGAGTTACCAGACATTCATCTTTCAGGATAAGAGAAAACCTCCAACGTTAAGTCATATCGGACGACGAATGAAATGATGTTCAAATGAGTACAGGGTACATAGAGCTTAGAGCTACTAAACTTCATCTTTCAGGATAAGAGAAAACCTCCAACGTTAAGTCATATCGGACGACGAATGAAATGTTCAAATGAGTACAGGGTACATAGAGCTTAGTTTTCAGACATTCATCTTTCAGGATAAGAGAAAACCTCCAACGTTAAGTCATATCGGACGACGAATGAAATGATGTTCAAATGAGTACAGGATACATAGAGCTTAGAGCTACTAAACTTCATCTTTCAGGATAAGAGAAAACCTCCAACGTTAAGTCATATCGGACGACGAATGAAATGATGTTCAAATGAGTACAGGGTACATAGAGCTTAGTTTTCAGACATTCATCTTTCAGGATAAGAGAAAACCTCCAACGTTAATTCATATCGGACGATGAATGAAATGATGTTCAAATAAGTACAGGGTACATAGAGCTTAGAGTTACCAGACAATCATCTTTCAGGATAAGAGAAAACCTTCAACGTTAAGTCATATCAGACGATGAATGAAACGAAGTTCAAATGAGTACAGGATACATAGAGCTTAAAGTTACCAGATATTCATCTTTCAGGATAAGGGAGAACCTCCAACGTTATGTCATATCGGACGTTGAATGAAATGATGTTCAACTGAGTACAGGGTACATAGAGCTTAGGGTTACCAGACATTCATCTTTCAGGATAAGAGAAAACCTCCAACGTTAAATCATATCGGACGATGAATGAAATGAAGTTCAAATGAGTACAGGGTACATAGAGCTTAGAGTTACCAGACATTCATCTTTTAAGATAAGAGAAAACCTCCAACGTTAAGTCCTATCAGACGATGAATGAAATGAAGTTCAAATGAGTACAGGATACATAGAGCTTAGTTACCAGACATTCATCTTTCAGGATAAGAGAAAACCTCCAACGTTAAGTCATATCCGACGACGAATGAAATGATGTTCAAATGAGTACAGGATACATAGAGCTTAGTTTTCAGACATTCATCTTTCAGGATAAGAGAAAACCTCCAACGTTAAGTCATATCAGACGATGAATGAAATGAAGTTCAAATGAGTACAGGATACATAGAGCTTAGAGTTACCAGACATTCATCTTTCAGGATAAGAGAAAACCTTCAACGTTAAGTCATATCAGACGATGAATGAAACGAAGTTCAAATGAGTACAGGATACATAGAGCTTAGAGTTACCAGACATTCATCTTTCAGGATAAGAGAAAACCTCCAACGTTAAGTCATATCGGACGACGAATGAAATGATGTTCAAATGAGTACAGGGTACATAGAGCTTAGAGCTACTAAACTTCATCTTTCAGGATAAGAGAAAACCTCCAACGTTAAGTCATATCGGACGACGAATGAAATGATGTTCAAATGAGTACAGGGTACATAGAGCTTAGTTTTCAGACATTCATCTTTCAGGATAAGAGAAAACCTCCAACGTTAAGTCATATCAAACGATGAATGAAATGAAGTTCAAATGAGTACAGGATACATAGAGCTTAGAGTTACCAGACATTCATCTTTCAGGATAAGAGAAAACCTCCAACGTTAAGTCATATCAGACGATGAATGAAACGAAGTTCAAATGAGTACAGGATACATAGAGCTTAGGGTTACCAGACATTCATCTTTCAGGATAAGAGAAAACCTCCAACGTTAAGTCATATGGGACGATGAATGAAATGATGTTCAAATGAGTACAGGGTACATAGAGCTTAGAGTTACCAGACATTCATCTTTCAGGATAAGAGAAAACCTCCAACGTTAAGTCACATCAGACGATGAATGAAATGATGTTCAAATAAGTACAGGGTATATAGAGCTTAGAGTTTCCAGACATTCATCTTTCAGGATAAGAGAAAACCTCCAACGTTAAGTCATATCGGACTTTGAATGAAATGAATTTCAAATAAGTACAGGGTACATAGAGCTTAGAGTTACCAGACATTCATCTTTCAGGATAAGAGAAAACCTCCAACGTTAAGTCATATCGGACGATGAATGAAATGATGTTCAAATGAGTACAGGGTACATAGAGCTTAGAGTTACCAGACATTCATCTTTCAGGATAAGAGGAAACCTCCAACGTTAAGTCATATCGGACGATGAATGAAATGATGTTCAAATAAGTACAGGGTACATAGAGCTTAGAGTTACCAGACATTCATCTTTCAGGATAAGAGGAAACCTCCAACGTTAAGTCATATCGGACGATGAATGAAATGAATTTCAAATAAGTACAGGGTACATAGAGCTTAGAGTTACCAGACATTCATCTTTCAGGATAAGAGAAAACCTCCAACGTTAAGTCATATCGGACGATGAATGAAATGAATTTCAAATAAGTACAGGGTACATAGAGCTTAGAGTTACCAGACATTCATCTTTCAGGATAAGAGAAAACCTCCAACGTTAAGTCATATCGGACGATGAATGAAATGAATTTCAAATAAGTACAGGGTACATAGAGCTTAGAGTTATCAGACATTCATCTTTCAGGATAAGAGGAAACCTCCAACGCTAAGTCATATCGGACGATGAATGAAATGAATTTCAAATAAGTACAGGGTACATAGAGCTTAGAGTTACCAGACATTCATCTTTCAGGATAAGAGAAAACCTCCAACGTTAAGTCATATCGGACGATGAATGAAATGAATTTCAAATAAGTACAAGGTACATAGAGCTTAGAGTTACCAGACATTCATCTTTCAGGATAAGAGGAAACCTCCAACGTTAAGTCATATCGGACGATGAATGAAATGAATTTCAAATAAGTACAGGGTACATAGAGCTTAGAGTTACCAGACATTCATCTTTCAGGATAAGAGAAAACCTTCAACGTTAAGTCATATCAGACGATGAATGAAACGAAGTTCAAATGAGTACAGGATACATAGAGCTTAGAGTTACCAGACATTCATCTTTCAGGATAAGAGAAAACCTCCAACGTTAAGTCATATCGGACGACGAATGAAATGATGTTCAAATGAGTACAGGGTACATAGAGCTTAGAGCTACTAAACTTCATCTTTCAGGATAAGAGAAAACCTCCAACGTTAAGTCATATCGGACGACGAATGAAATGTTCAAATGAGTACAGGGTACATAGAGCTTAGTTTTCAGACATTCATCTTTCAGGATAAGAGAAAACCTCCAACGTTAAGTCATATCGGACGACGAATGAAATGATGTTCAAATGAGTACAGGATACATAGAGCTTAGAGCTACTAAACTTCATCTTTCAGGATAAGAGAAAACCTCCAACGTTAAGTCATATCGGACGACGAATGAAATGATGTTCAAATGAGTACAGGATACATAGAGCTTAGTTTTCAGACATTCATCTTTCAGGATAAGAGAAAACCTCCAACGTTAAGTCATATCGGACGACGAATGAAATGAAGTTCAAATGAGTACAGGGTACATAGAGCTTAGTTTTCAGACATTCATCTTTCAGGATAAGAGAAAACCTCCAACGTTAAGTCATATCGGACGACGAATGAAATGATGCTCAAATGAGTACAGGATACATAGAGCTTAGAGTTACCAGACATTCATCTTTCAGGATAAGAGAAAACCTCCAACGTTAAGTCATATCGGACGATGAATGAAATGAAGTTCAAATGAGTACAGGATACATAAAGCTTAGAGTTACCAGACATTCATCTTTCAGGATAAGAGAAAACCTCCAACGTTAAGTCATATCAGACGATGAATGAAACGAAGTTCAAATGAGTACAGGATACATAGAGCTTAGAGTTACCAGACATTCATCTTTCAGGATAAGAGAAAACCTCCAACGTTAAGTCATATCGGACGACGAATGAAATGATGTTCAAATGAGTACAGGGTACATAGAGCTTAGTTTTCAGACATTCATCTTTCAGGATAAGAGAAAACCTCCAACGTTAAGTCATATCAGACGATGAATGAAATGAAGTTCAAATGAGTACAGGATACATAGAGCTTAGAGTTACCAGACATTCATCTTTCAGGATAAGAGAAAACCTCCAACGTTGTCATATCAGACGATGAATGAAACGAAGTTCAAATGAGTACAGGATACATAGAGCTTAGGGTTACCAGACATTCATCTTTCAGGATAAGAGAAAACCTCCAACGTTAAGTCATATGGGACGATGAATGAAATGATGTTCAAATGAGTACAGGGTACATAGAGCTTAGAGTTACCAGACATTCATCTTTCAGGATAAGAGAAAACCTCCAACGTTAAGTCATATCGGACGATGAATGAAATGAATTTCAAATAAGTACAGGGTACATAGAGCTTAGAGTTACCAGACATTCATCTTTCAGGATAAGAGAAAACCTCCAACGTTAAGTCATATCGGACGATGAATGAAATGATGTTCAAATGAGTACAGGGTACATAGAGCTTAGAGTTACCAGACATTCATCTTTCAGGATAAGAGGAAACCTCCAACGTTAAGTCATATCGGACGATGAATGAAATGATGTTCAAATAAGTACAGGGTACATAGAGCTTAGAGTTACCAGACATTCATCTTTCAGGATAAGAGGAAACCTCCAACGTTAAGTCATATCGGACGATGAATGAAATGAATTTCAAATAAGTACAGGGTACATAGAGCTTAGAGTTACCAGACATTCATCTTTCAGGATAAGAGAAAACCTCCAACGTTAAGTCATATCGGACGATGAATGAAATGAATTTCAAATAAGTACAGGGTACATAGAGCTTAAAGTTACCAGACATTCATCTTTCAGGATAAGAGAAAACCTCCAACGTTAAGTCATATCGGACGATGAATGAAATGAATTTCAAATGAGTACAGGGTACATAGAGCTTAGAGTTACCAGACATTCATCTTTCAGGATAAGAGGAAACCTCCAACGTTAAGTCATATCGGACGATGAATGAAATGAATTTCAAATAAGTACAGGGTACATAGAGCTTAGAGTTACCAGACATTCATCTTTCAGGATAAGAGAAAACCTCCAACGTTAAGTCATATCGGACGATGAATGAAATGAATTTCAAATAAGTACAAGGTACATAGAGCTTAGAGTTACCAGACATTCATCTTTCAGGATAAGAGGAAACCTCCAACTTTAAGTCATATCGGACGATGAATGAAATGAATTTCAAATAAGTACAGGGTACATAGAGCTTAGAGTTACCAGACATTCATCTTTCAGGATAAGAGAAAACCTTCAACGTTAAGTCATATCAGACGATGAATGAAACGAAGTTCAAATGAGTACAGGATACATAGAGCTTAGAGTTACCAGACATTCATCTTTCAGGATAAGAGAAAACCTCCAACGTTAAGTCATATCGGACGACGAATGAAATGATGTTCAAATGAGTACAGGGTACATAGAGCTTAGAGCTACTAAACTTCATCTTTCAGGATAAGAGAAAACCTCCAACGTTAAGTCATATCGGACGACGAATGAAATGTTCAAATGAGTACAGGGTACATAGAGCTTAGTTTTCAGACATTCATCTTTCAGGATAAGAGAAAACCTCCAACGTTGTCATATCGGACGACGAATGAAATGATGTTCAAATGAGTACAGGATACATAGAGCTTAGAGCTACTAAACTTCATCTTTCAGGATAAGAGAAAACCTCCAACGTTAAGTCATATCGGACGACGAATGAAATGATGTTCAAATGAGTACAGGGTACATAGAGCTTAGTTTTCAGACATTCATCTTTCAGGATAAGAGAAAACCTCCAACGTTAAGTCATATCGGACGACGAATGAAATGATGCTCAAATGAGTACAGGATACATAGAGCTTAGAGTTACCAGACATTCATCTTTCAGGATAAGAGAAAACCTCCAACGTTAAGTCATATCGGACGATGAATGAAATGAAGTTCAAATGAGTACAGGATACATAGAGCCTAGAGTTACCAGACATTCATCTTTCAGGATAAGAGAAAACCTCCAACGTTAAGTCATATCAGACGATGAATGAAATGAAGTTCAAATGAGTACAGGATACATAGAGCTTAGAGTTACCAGACATTCATCTTTCAGGATAAGAGAAAACCTCCAACGTTAAGTCATATCGGACGACGAATGAAATGATGTTCAAATGAGTACAGGGTACATAGAGCTTACAGCTACTAAACTTCATCTTTCAGGATAAGAGAAAACCTCCAACGTTAAGTCATATCGGACGATGAATGAAATGAATTTCAAATGAGTACAGGATACATAGAGCTTAGAGCTACTAAACTTCATCTTTCAGGATAAGAGAAAACCTCCAACGTTAAGTCATATCGGACGACGAATGAAATGATGTTCAAATGAGTACAGGGTACATAGAGCTTAGTTTTCAGACATTCATCTTTCAGGATAAGAGAAAACCTCCAACGTTAAGTCATATCGGACGACGAATGAAATGATGCTCAAATGAGTACAGGATACATAGAGCTTAGAGTTACCAGACATTCATCTTTCAGGATAAGAGAAAACCTCCAACGTTAAGTCATATCGGACGATGAATGAAATGAAGTTCAAATGAGTACAGGATACATAGAGCCTAGAGTTACCAGACATTCATCTTTCAGGATAAGAGAAAACCTCCAACGTTAAGTCATATCAGACGATGAATGAAATGAAGTTCAAATGAGTACAGGATACATAGAGCTTAGAGTTACCAGACATTCATCTTTCAGGATAAGAGAAAACCTCCAACGTTAAGTCATATCGGACGACGAATGAAATGATGTTCAAATGAGTACAGGGTACATAGAGCTTACAGCTACTAAACTTCATCTTTCAGGATAAGAGAAAACCTCCAACGTTAAGTCATATCGGACGACGAATGAAATGATGTTCAAATGAGTACAGGGTACATAGAGCTTACAGCTACTAAACTTCATCTTTCAGGATAAGAGAAAACCTCCAACGTTAAGTCATATCGGACGACGAATGAAATGATGTTCAAATGAGTACAGGATACATAGAGCTTAGAGTTACCAGACATTCATCTTTCAGGATAAGAGAAAACCTCCAACGTTAAGTCATATCGGACGAGGAATGAAATGATGCTCAAATGAGTACAGGGTACATAGAGCTTAGAGTTTTCAGACATTCATCTTTCAGGATAAGAGAAAACCTCCAACGTTAATTCATATCGGACGATGAATGAAATGATGTTCAAATAAGTACAGGGTACATAGAGCTTAGAGTTACCAGACAATCATCTTTTAAGATAAGAGAAAACCTCCAACGTTAAGTCCTATCAGACGATGAATGAAATGAAGTTCAAATGAGTACAGGATACATAGAGCTTAGTTACCAGACATTCATCTTTCAGGATAAGAGAAAACCTCCAACGTTAAGTCATATCAGACGATGAATGAAACGAAGTTCAAATGAGTACAGGATACATAGAGCTTAGAGTTACCAGACATTCATCTTTCAGGATAAGAGAAAACCTCCAACGTTAAGTCATATCGGACGACGAATGAAATGATGTTCAAATGAGTACAGGGTACATAGAGCTTAGAGCTACTAAACTTCATCTTTCAGGATAAGAGAAAACCTCCAACGTTAAGTCATATCGGACGACGAATGAAATGTTCAAATGAGTACAGGGTACATAGAGCTTAGTTTTCAGACATTCATCTTTCAGGATAAGAGAAAACCTCCAACGTTGTCATATCGGACGACGAATGAAATGATGTTCAAATGAGTACAGGATACATAGAGCTTAGAGCTACTAAACTTCATCTTTCAGGATAAGAGAAAACCTCCAACGTTAAGTCATATCGGACGACGAATGAAATGATGTTCAAATGAGTACAGGGTACATAGAGCTTAGTTTTCAGACATTCATCTTTCAGGATAAGAGAAAACCTCCAACGTTAAGTCATATCGGACGACGAATGAAATGATGCTCAAATGAGTACAGGATACATAGAGCTTAGAGTTACCAGACATTCATCTTTCAGGATAAGAGAAAACCTCCAACGTTAAGTCATATCGGACGATGAATGAAATGAAGTTCAAATGAGTACAGGATACATAGAGCCTAGAGTTACCAGACATTCATCTTTCAGGATAAGAGAAAACCTCCAACGTTAAGTCATATCAGACGATGAATGAAATGAAGTTCAAATGAGTACAGGATACATAGAGCTTAGAGTTACCAGACATTCATCTTTCAGGATAAGAGAAAACCTCCAACGTTAAGTCATATCGGACGACGAATGAAATGATGTTCAAATGAGTACAGGGTACATAGAGCTTACAGCTACTAAACTTCATCTTTCAGGATAAGAGAAAACCTCCAACGTTAAGTCATATCGGACGACGAATGAAATGATGTTCAAATGAGTACAGGGTACATAGAGCTTACAGCTACTAAACTTCATCTTTCAGGATAAGAGAAAACCTCCAACGTTAAGTCATATCGGACGACGAATGAAATGATGCTCAAATGAGTACAGGGTACATAGAGCTTAGAGTTACCAGACATTCATCTTTCAGGATAAGAGAAAACCTCCAACGTTAAGTCATATCAGACGATGAATGAAATGATGTTCAAATGAGTACAGGATACATAGAGCTTAGAGTTACCAGACATTCATCTTTCAGGATAAGAGAAAACCTCCAACGTTAAGTCATATCGGACGAGGAATGAAATGATGCTCAAATGAGTACAGGGTACATAGAGCTTAGAGTTTTCAGACATTCATCTTTCAGGATAAGAGAAAACCTCCAACGTTAATTCATATCGGACGATGAATGAAATGATGTTCAAATAAGTACAGGGTACATAGAGCTTAGAGTTACCAGACAATCATCTTTTAAGATAAGAGAAAACCTCCAACGTTAAGTCCTATCAGACGATGAATGAAATGAAGTTCAAATGAGTACAGGATACATAGAGCTTAGTTACCAGACATTCATCTTTCAGGATAAGAGAAAACCTCCAACGTTAAGTCATATCGGACGACGAATGAAATGATGTTCAAATGAGTACAGGATACATAGAGCTTAGTTTTCAGACATTCATCTTTCAGGATAAGAGAAAACCTCCAACTTTAAGTCATATCGGACGACGAATGAAATGATGTTCAAATGAGTACAGGGTACATAGAGCTTAGAGCTACTAAACTTCATCTTTCAGGATAAGAGAAAACCTCCAACGTTAAGTCATATCGGACCACGAATGAAATGATGTTCAAATGAGTACAGGGTACATAGAGCTTAGTTTTCAGACATTCATCTTTCAGGATAAGAGAAAACCTCCAACGTTAAGTCATATCAGACGATGAATGAAATGAAGTTCAAATGAGTACAGGATACATAGAGCTTAGAGTTACCAGACATTCATCTTTCAGGATAACAGAAAACCTCCAACGTTAAGTCATATCAGACGATGAATGAAACGAAGTTCAAATGAGTACAGGATACATAGAGCTTAGGGTTACCATACATTCATCTTTCAGGATAAGAGAAAACCTCCAACGTTAAGTCATATGGGACGATGAATGAAATGATGTTCAAATAAGTACAGGGTACATAGAGCTTAGAGTTACCAGACATTCATCTTTCAGGATAAGAGAAAACCTCCAACGTTAAGTCACATCAGACGATGAATGAAATGATGTTCAAATAAGTACAGGGTATATAGAGCTTAGAGTTTCCAGACATTCATCTTTCAGGATAAGAGAAAACCTCCAACGTTAAGTCATATCGGACGATGAATGAAATGAATTTCAAATAAGTACAGGGTACATAGAGCTTAGAGTTACCAGACATTCATCTTTCAGGATAAGAGAAAACCTCCAACGTTAAGTCATATCGGACGATGAATGAAATGATGTTCAAATGAGTACAGGGTACATAGAGCTTAGAGTTACCAGACATTCATCTTTCAGGATAAGAGGAAACCTCCAACGTTAAGTCATATCGGACGATGAATGAAATGATGTTCAAATAAGTACAGGGTACATAGAGCTTAGAGTTACCAGACATTCATCTTTCAGGATAAGAGGAAACCTCCAACGTTAAGTCATATCGGACGATGAATGAAATGAATTTCAAATAAGTACAGGGTACATAGAGCTTAGAGTTACCAGACATTCATCTTTCAGGATAAGAGAAAACCTCCAACGATAAGTCATATCGGACGATGAATGAAATGAATTTCAAATAAGTACAGGGTACATAGAGCTTAGAGTTACCAGACATTCATCTTTCAGGATAAGAGAAAACCTCCAACGTTAAGTCATATCGGACGATGAATGAAATGAATTTCAAATAAGTACAGGGTACATAGAGCTTAGAGTTACCAGACATTCATCTTTCAGGATAAGAGGAAACCTCCAACGTTAAGTCATATCGGACGATGAATGAAATGAATTTCAAATAAGTACAGGGTACATAGAGCTTAGAGTTACCAGACATTCATCTTTCAGGATAAGAGAAAACCTCCAACGTTAAGTCATATCGGACGATGAATGAAATGAATTTCAAATAAGTACAAGGTACATAGAGCTTAGAGTTACCAGACATTCATCTTTCAGGATAAGAGGAAACCTCCAACGTTAAGTCATATCGGACGATGAATGAAATGAATTTCAAATAAGTACAGGGTACATAGAGCTTAGAGTTACCAGACATTCATCTTTCAGGATAAGAGAAAACCGTCAACGTTAAGTCATATCAGACGATGAATGAAACGAAGTTCAAATGAGTACAGGATACATAGAGCTTAGAGTTACCAGACATTCATCTTTCAGGATAAGAGAAAACCTCCAACGTTAAGTCATATCGGACGACGAATGAAATGATGTTCAAATGAGTACAGGGTACATAGAGCTTAGAGCTACTAAACTTCATCTTTCTGGATAAGAGAAAACCTCCAACGTTAAGTCATATCGGACGACGAATGAAATGATGTTCAAATGAGTACAGGGTACATAGAGCTTAGTTTTCAGACATTCATCTTTCAGGATAAGAGAAAACCTCCAACGTTAAGTCATATCAGACGATGAATGAAATGAAGTTCAAATGAGTACAGGATACATAGAGCTTAGTTAACAGACATTCATCTTTCAGGATAAGAGAAAACCTTCAACGTTAAGTCATATCAGACGATGAATGAAACGAAGTTCAAATGAGTACAGGATACATAGAGCTTAGAGTTACCAGACATTCATCTTTCAGGATAAGAGAAAACCTCCAACGTTAAGTCATATCGGACGACGAATGAAATGATGTTCAAATGAGTACAGGGTACATAGAGCTTAGAGCTACTAAACTTCATCTTTCAGGATAAGAGGAAACCTCCAACGTTATGGCCGCGCCGTGGCTCAGTGGTTAGACCGCTTGGCTTTCACCAAGGCGGCCCGGGTTCGATCCCAGGCGACCGCAAAGTGAGATTTGTGGTGGACAACATGGCGCTGGGGCGGTTTTCTCCGGGATCTCCGGTTTCCCCCGCCATCTCATTCTACCGGTGCTCCATCTTCATCTCATGTATCATCAGTGTCATCGCCTGCGATGCCATATGTAGTGAAAGCGGGCGTTAAACACTACACATTTCATTTTTTCATTTCCAACGTTAAGTCATATCGGACGATGAATGAAATGTTCAAATGTTCCAAGATTAAGGGATGTTACTGATTTTTTTTTTTTTTTTTTTTTTTTTTTTGCTAGTTTGGAAGGGTCTCTATAAATTCCTATAAATTTCTAGCAGGGATTAGTGAGGAATGGAGATATGTTAAATCTTAGGAATTTGTTTTTATCTGTTCAGTAACACGCGGTCAGTCACTCACCCCGACTGTCAGTTGTCAATAGACTGAAAGGGCATACACACCTGCATGACCATGGGAGTTTAGTCATTTTTTTTTTTTTTTACTTCTGTTTTGACGCGGACCAAGATAACTTTAACGAGGGCATTATCAATTCTAATATTGTATACATTCACATTCCCCGACTTGGAAGAACTTGGATGCTTAATCGACTATTCGTTTTACATCTATTTTTTGTGTTTAGGGGCTCTCAAAACTTATCTCTGGTGCAATCTCGACATCGAAGTCTTAGAGGAATAAAATTCACTGGTTACGTAGTAGAGAAAGTGAAAAATATTTACGTATTAACGTTCCTACAGAAATATATGTAATAAGTTAAAAACTCTAAATTTTAATTTGTAGACTAGTTTTTACAAATCGGCCTGCCCGCGTAACGTGGTAGTAGCATCACGTTCAAGAGGTCCCGAGTTCTAATCTCACTCTGTGGACCTTTACTCATTTGAATGTTTCATTCTCGTCCGAAAGGACGTAAATAAAAACAAAAGAACTTCAGCATATTTTAATTATTTATTAGAGAAATTCTATATGCCGTTTGCTTTCCTGCTGAACATGTTTGAAAGTTTTAAAGACTAAACGAACGGTTGGGTAAAAATGGTTAGATTGGTGAAACAAAAGACTAATGAAGTGCTACTTACGATCTTTAGAGATGTGTGTGACGCAGCGGTCCTTGCTTGGCGGACAGGCTTGCAAACTTTCGTTGCCACATTCTTCATTGTTGTAGCGGACACATTGGTAGCAGTGTAGGGGAGCTGGTTCTTTCTTCGCTGTAACAAACATTTATAATAGCATATCATTAATAACTCTTTGCCAGAAAACATTAAATATTCACGCCTTCTAATTTTGTAAGGATCTAAAACAGAAGAAAGCTGACGTGTGTACTCAACATTTTCTTTATTAGCTCTTCCACAAATTATTCTTAAAACATTCATTAATCTACTTTATGTAAGCGTACATAGGAACTGCTTTGCTGGTGATTTTCGTGTGGTTGCAATGCGAATTACCGTGTTTTGTTTTCATTATTCCCATAGTTCAAATGTTTACAGAGTGTACATTTTCTCGTATATTCTCTTACTTCCAAAATTGAAATACTTTTCCTGTTTGTTGAAGTGTTTGTCTAAGTATTATGCTAACTTCCAGTTTCTGCGATGGCGTGTTTAACTGATGAACCTTTTCGGTCGTAAAAATGGGCAGCATGCTTTCCTTCGGAAGGGAAGTGAAGGCGGTGGTCTCCTTGTTCATATGCGGCACGTAAAAGAACCTGAACCTTCAAATATGTAATATATATATCGGAAATATTTTTAATTTCGTGACTTTGTACCTCCGATTATCAAAACTTCGCTACTCATTTTCCTGATGGATGTTTACATTTTCAGATGTTTTGAATATTTGGTTTATTTCGTAAACATCTGGCCTCATTTCTCGAGATTACCTCCACTGATGCTTATATACTTGGTCCAGCGATGTTCCAGCTTTTTCATCCCATCGGAAATACAGGTTCCGTCAAGGTTTGCAAAATATTAGCTGTTGGCGGTGACTATCACTTCTTCATTGATGAACATTTCTCTTCACCAAGTCAAGAAGTCACTTGGGGCTAAGTTTGTTGAATAAGGTGGATGAGGAGCCCATTCGAAGTCCAACTCGTGCACTTTCGCCATTGCGATTGCGTACATCCTGGTGGAAGAGAACCCTTTAGCCTTTCAATCTCGGTCTCTTATCAATCAACTCATGTTGCAAACGCTCCAACAATGAAGCATAATAGGCTCCAGTTACAGTTCTGCCTTTCTCCAAGTAGTCTGCGTAGTAAGTCGCCACCAAAGGTGCGTACCTCATAGCGTATGAGAACCCCTAGTGGTCTACTGGGAAACATACGAGTCAGTTGGAGAATTTAATGTCATGTCGACACGTTGGCCATAGTAGTTCAGTGGTTTAGAGCAACCGCATGGAGAGCAGGATTTCCGTGGTTCAAATCCCGGCTATGGCATTGAATTTCAGTCTGGCTCTACTCCCCCGTAGGGGGAGGGATGCGTACCTTTCAGCTGCCGAAGTGCGGGCGCTGCGGATCCCTAGCACTCGTGGTACCTCTGACGTTACTAGAGGAACCTCGGGCTGAACATTCGAGTCCCTCCCTCTGGGAGCTGTTCGGATTGGGTTGGACTCGAGGGGGCAGTGTGTTCCCGCCACCCACGGGCAATTGGGTACCTCCGGCCAGGCTACTGGCCGCCCGGAGGGGGTAGAGGGTTGCCTCATAAGTCCCGGTAACTAGCCTGCAGAGCTAGTAGCTGGTGAGCTAGACACTGGCGGCCCTACCAAGGTCTTTTGGTAGCTGGTTCATTAAGGACCGGCGCGTAAGTGGCGTATCCACTTCTGTCCTGTCTGCCGTGTGCAGGCGGAGGGGGGCAGTTTATAAGATAGGTAGTGTCCTACGGTAAATATACCCGAGAGGTACGGGGCCGGGACTAATGGGAGTAGATCCTCGCGTTTAATGGCTCTACTCATCCAAACTTTTGCCTACACGGCTAGTGTGAAAGAAGTTATTTCCATTAGTCTCAGGATTATTCCTTGAATGCCAAAAAGTAGTGGAAAAAATGATCCTTGCCTTCTTTGGTGCACTTTCACCAGCGTCTGTCCATTGTTTTGACTCTGGTGTGTAATGATGGATTAAACATCGCCATACACTCGGTAGAAGTGTTCGCTTTTGGTTGACTGAGCAATCGCAGCACCCATGTTGCACATAGCTTTTTCATTGCTAATTTTTCATACAGATATTGTACACTCGCTTAGTTAAGATGCCTACAGCCTCAGCAATCTCACAAATTTTGATTCGGCGGTCTTGCTTAACTCGATCTTGGATTTTTTTCAATGGATTTTTTTGTAGCGACATCAATTGGGTGACAAGAGCGCGATTCATCTTTACCGCTTCTACGACCACGTTCAAATTCTTTGATCAAAAAGTAAATGGTCTTAAGTGTTGGTGCAGAGTCTGCGTGAACTTCATCCAATTCAGTTTTGCCTTGTGCGGCGGTCCAGCCCTTCAAATGAAAATAGCAGCACAATAACAGTTTTTCCATTTTCAATCGGAGTTATTACACTGACCAGTTCAGATGGCTGTCAACAATGAACTAACTGTATATTATCGCGAACCCATTGTTGCGACTGGCGGCCGGCGCACACAAAGGGACAGATAGTGGGGCGCGGAGATAAAAAGCTTGCCGAAACAGATAAGGATAGATAACTGGAAGGTTAACTTTAAAGAGAGTCGATTAATGGCACTAAACAACACTTACTTTTAAAATTTTCCGGAACATGTTTCTGAGGCTTTGTTGATCCTTATTTCTAATGCACTCATGTACATATATATGTAGTGTGTACCGCCCGCTTTTACTACATACGGCAACGCAGGCGGTGACGCTGATGATACATGAGATGAAAATGGAGCACCGGTGGAATGAGATGGCGGGGGAAACCGGAGGTCCCGGAGAAAACCCGCCCCAGCGCCATGTTGTCCACCACAAATCTCACTTTGCGGTCGCCTGGGCTCATGTACAGATCGGCCAGGAAGGGTGATAGGGGGTTGCCCATTGCTAAACCAGAAGTTTGATGGAAATATTTTGTTTGAAACTGGAAGAAATTTTGTTTTATGCACAATTTGGTTAGTTCGATGTAGTCTGAAATTTCAGGTGATGCCATTCCAAGTGATTTGAGCCATTTTTCTATCAACGGTGGGAGTTAACTACATAAAAGCTAATGGCTACAACCCAATATCCCACAAACAGGCTATCTTCAATAGTTTAGCACACAGACTGGTAAACATCCCTCTCACAGCAGAAGAATACAAAACAGAATACAACAAAATAATTGAAAAAGTACAAAAAATAACTTTCCCAAATCATTAGTGGACAAAAAGGTGAACTTAGCAAAAAAGAAAAAGCTAATAAAGTAAACCACAAACCTCTCAGCTACAGGAACCAATATGATTTTCAAAAAATTCACTTACCATCCATGGGCCTTTGATAAATTCAAAAGTCTTCAAAAAACAAAACATTCAACTAGCACCAGTCAACCATTTCTCCTTAAAAAACCTAATTTGCTCAAACATCAAAGATGCCATTCCATCTAACAAAAAATCTGGTATATATCAAATTGAATGCGGTGACTGTAGTCAAATTTATATTGGAAAAACCAAAAGAAATTTAGAAACAAGAGCAAAGGAACACTTTAGAAACATGATACAAACAATTAGAAAAATCAGCAGTTGCCACACATTTTTGGGAAAAAAACCACAACATAAATCCAGAACCAAAACTACTGAAACATACAACAGGAAAACAAGAACTGTCCACATGGGAACAAATCTTCATTTCAAAAAAATAGGAACAAAGTATTCAATTTTGACATCCCCCAGAAAGATTTGTTCAGCAAGTTTCTCGAACCGACACCAGAGGAGACTGATGACAAAATATTGCCAGTTACACCAATGAGAACCATTCCAGAGCCGGCTGATGAGAGGCAAAGCCTCAGAAACATGTTCCGGAAAAATTTAAAAGTGTTTAGTGTCATTAATCGACTCTCTTTAAAGTTAATTTATCATAACACTGTTTTCAACACTTCCAAGAAAGGAATTGCAACTGGAAGGTTCTTCTTTCTAGTTTCGTCTTGATTCTTAGAAAACATTCCACAAATTTCTAGAAATGAGTTGAGGTATTATAAAGAAGCCGCGACTCGCCAGTAGACAGTCTTAATTGTACTCGTGCAGCTGTAATTTGAAAGAGAACTCATTTGTTCATTTTACTTGTGCAGAAGTGACGAGAGATTGTGTCGGTGTATGTTACATAATTCTGATACTGTAAGGGTTGACCGAAGTGTTTCTACGGAAGTAAAGAGCATTTTGGAATTTCTGCAAACTGGACTTCTAATTTTACGAACCCACAAAGTCACAATATTGTAGCACATTCAAATTTTCTACACAATCTTTCGACTCATCAAGCTTATCACACACAAAGTTGCAACAACAATGTACCATCCCTTCATGGAAATTAACCAGACTTATCAAACGACCCTCCTACGTGTTTTCGGTACTTGGTGAATTTTTACTTAATTTATATTAAATATTGTTTGTACGGTATGATACAGTGTAGTACCACTATGTCTGAGGCCGGTTACTTTGAAGTTGATGAACAAGTAAAGGTTTAAGCTAAAAAGAAAATTAATTTAACCTCTTTATGGTAAAATTTCCAACTTAGCTGAGACTGTTCCTTTGATATATTGCCAGTACAAGAAATTAATTATACGTTGTTGTAAAAATCTCCGTTTCTGTGAGCACAAAGAAATAAGTCGTTCAGAAATGCTTTGTTATGGAAATGTTTTGAGACTTCTAGCCACACATTTTTATCAAATGAAACAAGATATACGTCATTTGTTATTTACGAGAAAAGCTACGGTTGTTGCTTCTTTCGCTCTGATGAATTCTTGTTCATTACTTTCGTAACTTGCTCTCGCGGAAGGAATTGGGAAATGTAGACGCATATTACTGGATACAATCTCCTTTTTTATTTAGCAAAAAAGTTTTTACTTTCTCTACTGCTTATAATGAGGGAGATATTTTATTACACTCAAGTATTCCATTTCGCTAGAAACATGTTTTGAGATATTGTGAAAAAAAAAGACTGTCTACGTCTGTCTGCTTGTAAACAACTGAACTCGATAACGAAACGTCTGTTCTCAAGTTCAGCACCCGAGAAGGATGAAACAATTTCCAATAAAGTTTCCCCTGCCCAAACTATACTTTTACAGTAAAAAATTTCCAAGAGGGCTTTTAATTTGTAGTTGACCCTTTCAGTCCCAGCCTGCATTATAATGTACATAAGCCTTTTTTCCTATTTATAATTGCCTTAAATTATTTTTCTGCCTTATTCTTGTTATACTATACTTAACCAATTAGACAAATACATTTGAGATGTTTTGATCCATAAAACATTTTTCTCACAATTTAATTTGTTTTTTATAAAAAAAGGCAAAATCCATGCATTCGCATTCAGATGCTATCCCGTTAGCACCCAAGCGCACCATTACACCTTTCCTGTCCTTTACCACGGGCACATTTGACTGGTTGCCGAGATTCGAAGTCACGACCTGCAGCTTTGATTGGATGGCCAGTTCACTGTGTGTCGCCGTAACAATCATGGCTATTCAAGTCAGTCTAGACCGAATCTTTATAGTTCATTAAAGCAAACAATTTATTGTGAATACATTTTTTCGTGAAGATGGCCACTTCCGAGGTATTCCTTATGGTTTGAATTGTCAAGTTCATGTACGCTTCCCAAACAACTATTTACGTGAAGTAACACATTTTTTATTTCGGACAATCGTACGAGGGCTGTTCAATAAAGAATGATCATAATTTTTTACGGTCATAACTTTTCGCACTAAAATTCAATCTTATTATATTCTGTTAGCTTAATGTGAAACAAACACGCCGTAGTAGTTTCATTGTTGGTACCCCTGGTTCCCGCCTGTGAGAACCAGGTAAGTTCAGACATGTTCAGTATCGCCTACCGCTGCAATGGAGGTAACATGCAGTTAAAGTTGATGTTAGAGGAAGATCCGGAGTTTCTTTCAAACGTAATCACTGCTGATGAAACTTGGCTACATCATTTTGATCCTGAGAGCAAATAGCAAAGCTCAGTGTGGAAATCTCCATCACCAACCCACCAGAAAGCAAAAGTGGTTGCTTCTGCTGGGAAAGTTATGGCCATCTCATTCTTTGATATTCATGGAATGGTTTATCAGCATGCTGTACCTGCACACACATCAGTAACTGGACAATACTACAGGGAAGTCCTGAAAACATTGCAAGTCCATATCAGGCGCAAAAGACTTCATTTCCGTGAAGCAGGTTGGATGCTGCACCACGATAATGCACGGCCGCATATTGCCAATGTTGTTGCTGAATATCTTGTAGAAATCAACGTGAAGTACATCCCTCACCCTCCCTATAGTCCGGAGTTAGCCCCATGTGACTTTTTTCTATTCCCTAACTTGAAGAAACGCCTTCGTGGGAGGCATTAACCATCATTAGAAGCAGTGGTGAAGGCTGCGGAGGCAATTTTGAAGGATATCTCAAAGTGGTTTGCAGCATGTCTTTGAAGACTGGCAGAAACGCTGGGACAAGTACATGGCATTCAGAGGAGAATATTTTGAGAAGGACCATCAAAATTGAGGATGAATAAAGGCACATCGTCAAAAAAATTGAGCATTTATTGAACAGCCCTCGTACATCGAAATCCTGTATCTAGGTGTGAACTGATAAAGGAATGTTGAGCACTTCATTGTATTTAGAGCTCCGGATTTCAAAATCAGTAACTATTGAAATATTCTTCAGTTAAAGCTGGACTTACATCTGTGGTGCAAAATTCAATTAGTGACTTAATATTAATTCAAATATACATTTCTTAAGGAACTATTGTTTGAACTTTTATAACGAGAAAGGGAGAACTGATCTGGTTATTGAAGTTTCAAACATAACAAGGATATGAACATAAGTTTGGCGCTTCCATTAATCACGCCCGCGCCCCGCGCTGCTCGTTTGTTCCAATTTTATTGGCGGCGCAAAAGCGGCTGCAATCTGCGAAATGTAATCAAACGTGTGACAAATTGCTCTCACGGCGCATTACTGTAGCCAACAATGCGTTACCTTCCCGACACACCAAGGCATCCAATAATTGGGGGAAAATGCAGATTCCCTGTTTACACGGTGTGTGTACTCTTACGACTTTCTCTACACACTTTGCTACAAAATGGATAAAGCTCTCCTCTCCTCTAGCTACATATTAATCATCCACAGGGTTCAAGCCTAGTTTGTTTCATTTTTGTTTCTTTTCTAATAGTCTTGACATCTTTATATGGTACAGCAAATATTGTTACATCTATTAATCTTATTTGTATCTTCATTTTTAAAATATGGAACATTGCAGTGTAAATAGTTAAGTTGTTGACGTGTTCTATCATCTATCTTGTAATATTTTTGCTCTAATTGTTTGCATTCCATGAAAAGCCGAAAGTTTTATTTTTTGATGATACTTATTGCATACTCTTTACATAAATTATTTAATAGATACACGCCCTTTTGTAGATGGTTTTCTGAGTTATATATTAGAACCTGGTCATCTACATATGAAATGTCTAATAATGGTTTTTTAAACTTGTCTGCCATTTTGCATGTTAATCGATATTTACATTTGCAGAAATGCAGTGCTTACGCGTTGCCCAAGGAGAGCTGGACAATACAAAAAGGTCTAATCAATGGTCAGATATTTCAAGAGCTGTTTGCTATGCGATGTCTTTGAAATTCCATTTCTTTACATATGTAGGACAAAGAAAAAGCAAACGCATGGCTGGACATGAAAAACAAAACAATAACGAAATGTTGTTACAGAAATGTATATTCGAAAAGATGACTTCCAGGTAATTCCTAGAAAATACATCTTTACATGTGATTTGTGACGAAAACAAGTTAAAGGAGTGATATTTTAATCAAAATTTTTAACCATTTTTGAAGAAATCAAAATGTCAGAAAAATTTCAGTTCCAGCACAGGTTATTTAATATATTCCGTAAATACTGTATTAATTTCTAAAACAAACCAAATCTAACGCGATTTTCAGTACTTCGCAGTTTTTTCGTAATAACTTCGTGTTATGTTAACATTCTTAATTCAGCCATAGTTTTGTGAATATTTGAACGTTATACATTATCAGAAAGACAAAGTTCATGATAAAAATATTAAGTCTTTATTCTCGTAGGCAGATATTGTGACGTGTCTAAAATGCGTGGGGAATGCAGCAAGTGAAAATTCCCTTCTCTCCCAGACGCCATGCCAGTGACAGCTTGTCACTTATTATTGGGCTGTGCTCTCCAGTAGCACCCTTAGGGTTCACCATTATTGCGTTCCAAACGTGACGTCAGGCCCAACCGCAGATTATTATGACTGCGGTTGAAAGAGCATTCGGCTGAAAATAGTTTAAATTCATGTTAAAATAAGTTGATAATACAATAATCAGTAATCATTTTCCGTGCCCCAGATCCCTAAAGGTTCTTTTATGTTATATAATTGAATATTTAATGAACGACTAGTAATTTATAGCGCCACAAGTTACCTGCAGCTGAACTAAAATCACAACGCGCTCGCAGAACGTAATAACATAATGCGTTATTGCTAGAACGTTCTAAAAGTTTCCTTTTCTAGAACGTTCTGGAGATATGTGCCAACTTATTAGGGCTATACAACCGAAGCAAAGCCTGAGTGTCTAGAACGAGTTTCGAGGCGATTCTGAAGACGTGCTAAAGATTAGAGGCGTCCAGTGTTTGACTCACCATTTTCAATTCACGTTTTTTTTAAAAAAAAATTTATAGTTACTTTAAAAATATTCCTTACTTCAAACTACCATATTTATTGAACATCTGGGAATGATTAATGCAGCACAAAGACATTATCAAGATTCAAATTTGTTGCTTATTTGTAGACTTTATCGAAAGGCTACGAAAAATTGTGATGTAGGTATTCCATTCACATGACTTATTTCATGCACGTCGTCTATTACAATCTGTTAAATTTCCCGTCCAAAGTTTAAGGAAATACCTGTTCCAAGCTTTTAGAAACAAAATTATAAATGTCTAATCAGTATAGGCAAGTCGAAACTAGTCAGCTAAATACTATATATGGTTTTAACTTACACGAATGAGACAAGAAGTTTTAAAAACAAGATTCATTTTTGCTGAAAATTTGGTTTTCTCAAAGATAAACGATTATGATTCAAATACCACATGTTAAAGATATTTTCATGACAAATAGATATTTTGAATTTTCTGGGAATGTTAATCTTAAGTCCTCTTTATCCTGTATTACCTTTATAACTGGTTAACTGTAAGGACAAAATCTGACTATAGAAAATGCGTGAAACTGCTAAAACACGTGATTTATGTACAGTACCTATAAGTTTATAAAGCGAGCCATTTTCGAGATATTTGTTGGGATTTGTTTGAGTTTTCCAATAGTTATTCTTGCTTAAATAGTTGTTTGCTTTTTTTTATCTCCAACATACAAAGAGAACGGAATTTCAAAGACGTCACCTAGACAACCAGTTTTAAAACATTTGACTATCACAAAGTCTACTGTATTCCCTTGTACAGTAATGTTTAAGTAGATAGAGGAAAGAGGGTTTTAAGGTGTACTTTGTACAAGGATGAGTAGAAAATGTCGCGTGAATCCAACATAAATGTTTCCGCTTTATTTCAGCTGTGTTCAAGGTTCAAACGGTATATCTTCTATAACTAATAAATAGAGATGTTTGAATGTAAATCTCGGTTCTGTAGACTTCGCAATAACGTGGTAATTGGGGCCAGGAGCTGTTAAACATCATTGATTAGTACTAATCAATATTGGTAACCTGAGCGACATGACCGGCTATTTATTGCAAACGAATCATATTGACTGTGTACTCAAATTAACTTTGTTCCTGTCAGAACAAACCAACATTATTGATTATGCTGTACACATGTGTAGGTTCTCGATGTAAAGGTAAATGCATATGTGAAATTAGTCAAAATGTTGTGAAGTCAACTTTCCATTTGTTCATGAAAAGATGTTAGGAACTCCATGCTTTATGATATCAACTTTTTCTTCTCTTTTACACAAATACGGCTCCATCACGTCTTAATGTTTTTGTTTCATTAGCACGCACTTAAACTGCTGTGTTTGTCTTCCAGTACTCCTAGGTGAGCAACTAATCGCAGTGTTGCGGTTTTGTCATATCGCATTCTCGATAAGTGGAGTGTGACAAGCGCCAGCTGAATCCCTTTCTAATACTATTTACGCTACGAAAAAATTGAAATCTTTGCAAAAAGCAATTCATGAGATGTAGGGAATAATGTATTTAACATAAGCATAAAAGCCCTATATTTTTAGCTCAAATAGTTTTCCTAATAGAAATAAAATTAAAGGACCAATATATAATAACAGTACACCGTGACGTAATGGCTGTAATGATCATTGTTGGGCATGCATAGGTGTACGTGTATTTGTAAATACCCGGAACTGAAACTTAAACATTTGACATGCCGTGATAAAAGGATTACTCCGCATAAGCCAAGGTGTTTGTTAAATTCGAGAGAGCAAACAGTACACTTCCTGCTGGCCTGTAGAATACTGCATCGGCAGAATGTGAATCGTCATTGTTTGTGAATGATTCGTAATCACTATTTATTCTATAGAGTTCAAAACAGTGTTATTCAGCTGTTCTTCATTTAAAAACCAGGGAGAAGTGTATCAGCTGGATCAACTGGCAACTGAAATGAGACACGAAGTAATCCGCCTTCCCCTTTCTGTCAGTACAGTTCAATTGAGTTAATGTAGGCTCAAATTATGTTGCAAATAGAAATACTTAACTGACATTCAACGACTTATTCACGAAGAAATTGACAAGGAAACGCAAGAATGGAAAAACTGACATGCAGATAAACTAGAAGACGACTTTTGGAAAGAAATAGCATATGACGAGATTTTGGAGCCCATTATCAAATTTGCAGTACTCTGGCGATGAAGACGTTGACAATGACCAATTGTCTCTTGACGTAAGCGACATTCGTAGCTATATGAATGTGCCATTTGCAATTCCGTTGGATTATAAAGATAGGTAATTCATAAACTATAGTGATAATTACAGCATTAAAAATCTGTGCATAAAATGGGATTATCCATATTGTAATTTTCATTTCAACTACTGCGTTACTATAAAAGTTTGGAAAACTCAGTTTGGGTTCCGTTACGTTTAGCGGCAAGGTCTAGGATAATGTGTGAGAAAAACGAAAAGAATGAGGGTGACAGCGGCAAGATAATATAATAGCCGATACGAGGCCTGGTAGGGCAGCCAGCGGTGGTATTGCGGTCGTCGGGCAGATGCTAGAGGCAATGCAATCATTCGCCTTACAGATGCAGACTCTCAGCTTAAAGTACAGGGTACCTGGCAGCCCACACTCATCCGCGAGGTTGAAGACTGTCTTCAGTCTTTGACTTTCAATCACCAAACATTTCCCATTTCATCTCATCCTTACATCACTAAACACATTACACTCGGACTATAGTCCGGTGTCGACAGAAATAAACACCAGGGTTGTCAGTCATGACATCTCGTTTCAAACGCGAGAAGGCGGTAGAAACTGTCTCCGCACTTCCTCCCCGCCAATCCAAGAATTACAAATGTATATATCCTGGAGAATGCAACCTTAGCATTCATCTCCATCGTGATGTGAACTGCCAGAAACCCGACACTCCACGCCCCTGCTCCCCTTCATCCATACATCCTTTCTTTGGACATCATCCTCATACGCCGTTCCTGGGCGGCATAGAGACTGCCAGCGCCACTGCACGCCACATATTCGAGGTTCCTGAGACATTTACGTCGAGAGGTCGGAGTCGGCCTGCGTGAGCACAGTGTAAGTGTGGGAGGACAAAATGGCCAGACTGGGTATCGAAGATGAAGATATCTAAAGCCCTCAAAAACCACAGCCTTCATTCCCATACGATACCTCCGTCTCACGCAGAAGGTGCCCGCAGTGGAGGATGTACGTTTTAATCCGGACAAAAGCCACGTCACTTTTCACGAAGCACCGCACTACCGCAGACTGCCACAACTTCCGCTTTCGAGGCCGAAGCATTGGGTGGACAAACTGCTTCCAAAACCTAGGAGTTACGTTAGAGGTTTAGCTTTCCGTCACCACATCAGGAACCTCTCGGCAGAGGTGCAGAGTACATTTGCTCTCTACATTCAATGCTGGGGTCGGGTTCAATGCCGGTCGGCTTTAAGTTGCACCTCTTCCGAGCGCTGGTAATTCAGTCTGCGAGATCTGGGGCATCGCCGCAGACAGCTGGCTAGCATGGCTTTAACGTGCACAGAATAGAGGACTTCGGTCAATCTATTGTTGGTGCCTCCTTTCCTACAAGGTTGCTTCATTAAGGTTGGTCTTCCATTCTACGCTAAATTACCATCATATAAAAGCGCCCTAGTTATTCGAGAGATTGGCCCCATCAGATGCCGATTTAGGTTGTTCCGAGTACCCGCATGGCTTACGGGCACTCAAGATAACGCTTAGAGTTAGTGTTTTTCTCTTACAGTTTACCAGTTATACAAGACTACAGAATGAACAGAACTTTTGAGAACATTCACAATTAATTCAAGACGTACATTTCAGTTGTATTTAAAATATCTTGAAATATTTCTTGTTCCGTTTTATTTATAGTACATTTAAAATTTAGTTTGCGTGGTCCTCTCTGTACGGTGTAGATTTTGTTAAATTGGAATTTCACGTCACGTTTAAAATTCACAGCTGCGCATTTGCGAGATAGCCTTAGTCGATCTAAATGCATGGCAGTATGCTGACCCCGTGTTGTGACAGATATATATTGCGGACGCATCTGGCCATCACGATCAACGTTCCTTGAATTTAATACTCTACAGGGTTGTTAGAAACACTCGAAGCGTGTGTTAATCGAGAAAGAACTGCAGAAATCATCCTTCTGTAAATGTTGGGGAATACGGGAACACAGTAGACTGTAAGTGATAGTCAAATGTTCTAAAACTGGTTGTCTAGGTGACGTCTTTGTAATTCTGTTCTCTTTTTATGTCCAAGAGATAAAAGATGAAGGTACAAGGGAATATGGGAATACAGTAGACTTCAAGTGATAGTCAAATGTTTTAAAACTGGTTGTCTAGGTGACGTCTTTGTAATTCCGTTCTCTTTGTATGTCCAAGAGAGAAAAACTGAAGGTACAAGGGAATATGGGAATACAGTAGTCTTTAAGTGATAGTCAAAATTTTTAAAACTAGTTGCTATGCAACAATTTTGACAATTCATTGTTTTTGCGTAGCCAACACATCAAAAAAGGCGAATGACTTCATATCTGAGGAAAGTATAACTACTTGTAAAATCAAACCAATAAGGTTAACTCCACAAATTCATTTGACATAAAGTGTATACTTTAACAAGATCTGCTTTATATAGTAAGATCTTGTGTATCAGACGTGCAAACTTCATTATGAGGCTGTTACCAGAAAATTCAAGATCTATGCAATTTCGATGAAAGTGTCTTATTTATGTAGTATGTTTAATTAAATAAGGTTTGTTTTTTGAGAAATGTTTTCAAAAGGAAAGTTACTGGGGCATTGAATATTTAATGGGGTTTCCGCTTTGGTGACAATTTTGGATGGAATACAATATTTGGTCTGCTACTGCAATGCACAAAAAAGAATCTACCCTCATATGACTTACTCCGCTCACTCCAACTTGATTTTACGTAACGTCCAAAAACACGTAAAAAAATAGTTTGTTAAACACTATTCAAGGTGTACATATATCTTGTAAAGATTTTAACGTCTTGTATTTTAAACGAAATCATTAGAATTTTCAGAAAATAAAAATGACATATTTCTTACCATGTATTTTTAGGGGTGGGTTCCCGATACCTCGATTACATGCATGGTATCGAAATCGAACGATACTTCAGAAAATTCAGTTGATACTTTTTCAATACTTCGGTGGTGATACTTCAATTTTTATTTTATTTTAAAATCACAAAATGTTCTTGCCGCAAGTAGAACATTACAAAGCCCGAGAAATTGTCAGGAATGTGGTACTGTACAGTAACATTATACAAGAAAATAATCGTGTGTCAACTGTCAGTTAACAGTTCACTACATATCTCACCTCTTTCTAGTACACTGTATTACTGCAAAACAAATTCAACATTTCCATAACTAAATATTTGTGTATTCCCCCTATAAGTTTTCTCTGAAAGACTATTTAGTACAACAGGACTCATGTGTGACAGAAAAAGTAGACTTGAACCAGAAACAGTGAAAATGCTAGTATTTCTGAACAAAAACTTATAAAAGTGTACTGTTTTGCTTTTAAATATCTAATGTAGAGTTTAAAAATAGGAACACTGATGACTTTTAGTTTTGTCTCATTAAAAGTGCGCATATAATTAATTTTTTGGCATTAGTTCTACCAACATTCAATTTTGTATTGAAACGAAGTAAAAATGACGGTATCGATTATCGAAGTATCCGGTACGGGAAATCTAGTATCCAGGAAAACTGGTATCGAGCGGTTCGTGGTATTTTTGTTGTAGGGAGATTTTGTAGCATTGGAGGTTGCCATGGTGACCATGATTATATGCCAAATCAGCTTCAGGTTAAACATTCTGAAAACAATTGATAATAGCTTCGGCAAGAAAAGTAACAAATGAAGAACGGATACCGCCTGAAGGAGTTTTCTTCGACTAAAGTGACTTTCGCGGGAACAAAACGTGGAGTTAACATCCATCTTCTGTTTCCATTCGATTTGAGACAGGATTTTGAAGGAGTAATTTCCACTTTGAGAAGTTTCTGCTAGAAGACAGACTTCTGTTTTATCTTTCCTTTGTTTGATTCGACTTTCTCCATTTAAAGCGTTAGTGGGATATCTTTTAGCTTGACTTTGCTGCCTACTTTAAGGAATGTTTATTTATGCAGTTTTGTTTATCTGATTGTGCTACCTTTTACATGAAACATATTTCAAAAAATTCGATTGAATGAAAGTTATCTTAAGGATTTTGATTAAAATACATAAGTTTGATATTTTCCTTACAAATGAAATGTATATCTTGAAGTTTTCTGTAAATTTCCTCAGAAGGCCTCTTCATTCTGAATGAATTTTATGTAACTGGTAAACGTAATGACCATTTGAAAATACTGGATTGATATTCCTTGTTTAAGTTTTATAATACTCATGCTTTTCTCCAATGGCAAGTTCTTTATTTTATCTCTTGGACATACAAAGAGAACGGAATTACAAAGACGTCACCTAGACAAGCAGTTTTAGAACATTTGACTATCATTTAGTCTACTGTA
Source organism: Mantis religiosa (assembly GCA_030765055.1). Classification (NCBI taxonomy): domain Eukaryota; kingdom Metazoa; phylum Arthropoda; class Insecta; order Mantodea; family Mantidae; genus Mantis; species Mantis religiosa. The sequence continues at coordinate 12,314,082 of CM060960.1, read as the reverse complement.
TTCCCATATTCCCTTCTACCTTCATTTTTATCTCTTGGACATAGAAAGACAACGAAATTACCAAGACGTCACCTAGACAACCAGTTTTAAAACATTTGACTATCACTTAGCGTACTGTGTTCCTATATACCTTGTACCTTCATTTTGTATCTCTTGGGTCGTATTTCTCGTCTTTCACTGTAAATAATCCCCGTTGTATATACTTGAGGTAGTACCTCAGTTTAGTTCTGTTTGAAGTCCAAAAGAAGCTTACTCTGCTTACCGCCCGAGCTAGAAAATAATTCATGAAGCTTGACTGGTGGTAGCTTGTTGCCTCTCGCACTTGAATTTTCTTGGAGACGAGCCACAAAAGCACTCCCGTCCTATCTCTACCGTCCGGAAATATGGACTTAGTAAATACTTTTTAAGAACAACCTTCAACATTTTTTCTCAAAACAAAACCACTTAAGTTAGCGTAGAAACAGAGCCTTGCAATGAGAGAAAATCTATTTTACTACACACCGTCATTTACTTTCATATACTAATCTACAAATTTTTCTTATAAAAAATAAAAGGTTATCTTGTAAAGTTTCTTGGCATTTTGTGGATTTTTTCTCATTTTTATCCATTGCAAGAGCTTGTTACCACTAATAAACCTTTCAGTACTGTCCATATGTTATATCTATATGTTATATATGCTATATATGAAACCATTCGTATACCCAAGGAGGGACTAGAACCCATCGTATTACCAATGTCTGAACACCAAACACTAGCAACCAAGGCCACCAGCACCGGCTCGTTTAAAAATAGTTTAAAAAAGTCTGACAGATACAGGGAAGAATATTTCCGAAATGGCTAAGTTATGGAGAAAAGTTAATAGAAATTCCTTCTAGCCATACAAAATGCATAATCAGGATGTCTTTCTCGGAAATTTAGAGGAAAATAAAAATATATACGTTTATTGGGGTACTATCAGCGCAACAATAAAGGCCCAACGTGGTTCACAACCCTGATAGAGGCTGTAGGTCCTCTCGTTCCAACACCACCCGTATCTTTCTTCCCTTACGAGATAACGGAAACTGTCCATTACTTAAGGGAATGGGCAGCGTCAAAACAAAGTGTGGAGATGTCGGATCTAGCACCAAAGTGCGAATAAACATGAAATGGCACGATGACGTTGATGGAAGGTTCATGCATTTCCTTTGATCTGTAAAATCAGGGGACGGCGGTTGGTGCACCGCGGCAGGAGCTCGGAATGTGTTATTGGCGTTTGCGAAAGTCTCGGGTAGCTTTCCTTCCTAGGAGTGTTTCGCTTCAGGTGGTGGGTGATTTAGTCAGGGCTAGCCGTCATTCTTTACAAATACAGGATAAGAAAAACGAATAGCGAATAAAAAAAATGTATGCTGTAACGAGAACTATATGCTCGCTTGACTTCCTCTGTTCTTGTGCAAACTATTCTTACAAAACTATTCCTCTATCCACCTCAAGATAATTTATTATGTTTTATTCCAGTTACAAGGGAATATGGGAATACAGTAGACTTTACGTGATAGTCAAATGTTTTAAAACTGGTTTTCTAGGTGACGTCTTTGAAATTCCGTACTCTTTATATGTCCAAGAGAAAAAAAATGAAGGTGCAAGGGAATATGGGAATACAGTAGACTTTAAGCGATAGTCAAATGTTTTAAAACTGGCTGTCTAGGTGACTTCTTTGAAATTCCTTTCTGTTTATATTCAAGAGATAAAAGACGAGTAACGCTTTTCCGATTGAAGAAAGGCAAGTATTGGCGTATCGAGATAGCAAAAATATATATCTGAAATGCCCCACTCCACAAAAAATGTATTTAAAATAGATTGTTTTAACAAGATCTACATTTTTCTGTAGTAAGATTTATCTCTTACTGTGTACTAGTTATACAGAAGCCATTTTGAACGAAGATGACTGCTGAGGACATTACCAGGAAATTAAAGATAAACATTTTGTATTTCCTGAAAATAACGTAAAGGGTAGTTTGGTGTGAAAGAAGTTCCCGCACCAGTTTCTTCATTTAATCGAATTTTCTTTTTCAAAATGTTTATAGACACACCTAAATTTTTTTCTAGAAAATTTTGAAAGGTACGCTGTAAACACGAAATGCAGCACGGCGTCTTTACCGCGTATTTTGCTCAGTGACTTTCTGAAGCATTCGTGCGTAAAGGAATAATAATCTCGGTTGATGCTCGTATGTTAATTATGTAAATCCAGATGGCAGCACAGTAAATGAGACGCTCGGTTGTTTTACGTCAGCCAACGAGTTTCTTTTCACATCTGGAGTAATTACCGAGCAGCGTTAAAATTCCGCTGCGCTTTTGTTGGCTGGCATAAAAATGGAAATATTTTTTCATTAACTGGAAGCTGGGTTCCTAGTTCCATGCATTACTCACAACTTCACAAAATGCTTTTATGTGCAGAAATTTCGCGATGCGGAGAGAAAAGCGTAAGAAATATAGCATAAACATAAAAATGTGGGAATGAGATCCAGGTAGTCGAGGTTATAACAGCAGCATAGGGAAAAAGAAAATATAAATAGATGTACATACAAGCCAGACATATTCATGTATCTAAAACAAAATGGACATTCTGTGAGTTTATTCGAAATATTTTACATCAACAGACGTGAGAAAAGCTTGTCCATGAATTCTACATAAACTGACTCCCTATCTAAACAAGGGATTGATTCGTGCATGGGAAAAAAACTGGAAAACTTCCAAGGCGGTACTTTAAATTTGATCTGGTGTGTGTGTGTGTGTGTGTGTGTGTGTGTGTGTGTGTGTGTGTGTGTGTGTGTGTGTGTGTGTGTGTGTGTGTGTGTGTGTGTGTGTGTGTGTGTGTGTGTGTGTGTGTGTGTGTGTGTGAGAGAGAGAGAGAGAGAGAGAGAGAGATAAATCTTGGATTTATGTTACGATCTCCAAAACAGTCGATTCATTGCGTCCTTCGGGTCTTCAAAAATCTGATGATGCAGTTGTGATTTTTGTTTAGAAAGATCAAAGATAAAATGCATGGCCTGTCTTCTGGTCGTAAATCTAGGTTTAACATGCTAGCCTGCCTCGGGTTCTCGAGGTTGCTGGCTCAAACAGGGTGGAAAGACAGTTATACAGGGTGTTAGGTGTATGACTGCGCAGATTTCGTGAGCTGGGAGATGCAAATATGAATAATTAAGTCCTATAATAATTTCATCTATCTTGAAAAATAAAGGAGATAATTGGACAATTAATAATTATCGTTGGACAATTTCGTCATAAATTTAGCCAAAAGTAACTCCAAAAATCTCTAATGGACGGTATATCTATACTAGTGCCATCTACGAATAGTGTTTAAAGCGCTGCGCTTCAAGGTGTTAAAGGGATGGCTACAATATAATCACGCAGAATCAATCGGATGTGGGATTAAGCAGTAATGGGTTACCTATACGTTCTGTCCCTCTCCCCCTCTCTCTAATTCCCGTGTTTGAAGATAAACGCTGTTAATAAACATACTTAAAGATTATTGTTGCTGTGTAATCCTGTTTGTACACTCGTTACGATTTGCGATGTTCATTTCTTGTGTAGAGGTTTGGGTTGATTACATTGTTTGGAACGGTACCAGATGTATTTATTGGACTGTATGTTATGATTATTCGGTATCCGCTCTGCTGATTGCAGAATCCATTTCCGAGTAATTAAAATAATCCGCCATTACATTAATCAATACACAGCCCCCGGTTGATACGCAGCAAGGGCAGTTAACAGTGGAGTGTTCCAAAAATGGTATTCTAGTGAGTTGTACAATCAGCTTGTAGTTCTTTTAGTGTCATCTGTCCATAAACATTTGACACGTTACTCATGTTTTTCTCTACTCTTGTACAAACTATGCTTCCACTATTCACTTCAAGATAAATCTTACTGTAGGCATATGGGAATACAGTAGACCTTAAGTGACAGTCGAATGTTTTAAAACTGGTTGTCTAGGTGACGTCTTTGTAATTCCGTTCTCTTTGTATGTCCAAGAGATAACAAATGAAGGTTGTGGCGTCTTTTTCCACCACTCGCAGTAGTTAGGAAGCACGCAGACTGTTTGGAAGATCCAGGTCGAGATTTGATTAAATAAGTCATGAGATCTGTTCTCAGGTGTAGATTTTTGGTGACAGAAATAAAATTTTATATCACTTCGTAATATATTATGTAATTGTATAATCTGGGTTACAATTTACTCGAACTTTCTTTTTTAATCAGTCACTGTAGATTACCTCCAACACATTGATAAATCCTTATTTTTAAGCTAATATTTGTGGCGATATAACAGGTCGTCTCGTTTCTCGATGTTTAATCAGCCCCAAAGTTGGGAGCGATCTTTGTGACCGTCGCTCTTAATCATTGCTGGTCGAATTGTTTATTGATGATTGAGTACGATATATTATTTAATTAGATCGTATAATCTAACGTCCACTCGTCACTATAATGAATACCGAATAACTCTTATTGAAGGTTATTAACTTTCCGTTACAATTATATTCACCGCAACATTTTTTATCGTCATCAAACCCGACTGAAGAACATATCTCCCTCAAGATTGATTTTCCGTAACTATCATTATTCATCTATTAATTTTGTGATATGCTACGTCACCGCATTATGTAATACAATTACTATTACTACGCCCAATCACAAAATTAGACATATTTTTGTTTTTAATATTGTCATTATATGGCCTACTAAGTCATAAGAAAACAATAGTCATATAAAAATTTATAACTAAAACATATCGTTACAAGGTAGAAGGGAATATGGGAGTTAAGTGAGTTAAGTAGAGTTAAGTGATAGTCAAATGTTTTAAAACTGGTTGTCTAGGTGACGTCTTTGTAATTCCGTTCTCTTTGTATGTCCAAGAGATAAAAAATGAAGGTACAAGGGAATATGGGAATACAGTAGACTAAGTGATAGTCAAATGTTTTAAAACTGGTTGTCTAGGTGACGTCTTTGTAATTCCGTTCTCTTTGTATGTCCAAGAGATAAAAAATGAAGGTACAAGGGAATATGGGAATACAGTAGACTAAGTGATAGTCAAATGTTTTAAAACTGGTTGTCTAGGTGACGTCTTTGTAATTCCGTTCTCTTTGTATGTCCAAGAGATAAAAATGAAGGTACAAGGGAATAGGAAATACAGTAGATTTTAAGTGATATTCAAGTGTTTTAAAACTGTAGGTGACGTCTTTGAAATTCCGTTCTCTTTGTATGACTAAGAAATAAAAATATGAATAACCATTCTACGTTTGATTGGAAAGTTCAAACAAGGATATTTCAGAAATGATTCACTCTGCTAAAAAGTTTGCCATAAAATGAAGTTCACGTTTTTGGTCTTCAAGGTTCAAGAAGAATGAAGACATTCCTATGAAATCTGAGACGTACATTTTTCATTTGTCCTGAAAATGTCTTAAAGATATTGTGATTTAATCAGAATATTTAAGAGCCTTTGTTGGGAAAAGACACACTTTCTACATATTTCTATATAAAAGGTACCGAGTGGGATGTCTGGGTTCGACTCCCGCGCCCAACCTAACTGACCAATGGTTTTTTTTTTCGGGAACAATGAAAATTATTGTAAATGAACGCAAACAAAATGAAAATCAGAACACAAGTTCTGGAGCGCTATGCTTTTCACTTGGAGTTCCAAAAGGTGTAATAGATCCAGATGTGTGGTTAGAAAAATGATTTAAAATATTTATGCTCAGGAAGAAGCAATAGTTAAATTAAAATAATAAAATAGTTAAATAATAAATAAGTAATAGTTAAATTACTTATTTTAATAGAAAGCGTTAACATTCAGGGCAGTAAATCATCCTTAAAGAGAGTAGTGAGAACTGGGTTTTAAATGAAAATGAATTAAAACAGAAAACTTCTTATAGAAAGACACGGCATTCACCTAAACGTCCTCGGTGAAGACTGTATCTAGTATTGAATAAATTTAAAATATCTGAAATTGTTTGCACTAATATGAACACATTTCCCCAACTAATTCAGTCGGAAAATCGGCCTTATTGACTAGCGAAAACCACGAAAAAATGGCTAGTCCCCGAAAATAGAACCTGCCTTCTCAAATTTTAGGTAACATATCATTCTTTCTTTGCCTAGGGGCCTGTTCTCCCACTACAATCTTCGCATCGAATTTTTGAATGAAATGCAGGAACGTGGCAGAGAGCAAAAATAGCAAAAATGTCAACGAAAGTGAGCGAAATCAGATAAAAAGGCGTACGTCAGGAAAGGGAAGGGCAAGAAGGGAAACGGGAATAAAGAAGGAATCGGAGAACCAGCGGAGTGTGCTAAATCAAATAAAACGACGTTCCCCTTTAAAGACGCGAGGGGAGGGGGTCGTCTGTCGTCCCAGAGGACCATTAATCAAACACTCCAGGTCGACCTCTCCTCCGTGTTTATGCAATACATCATCAAAGACATTCCGGCGACGTCGCACTCTTGTCGAGTTTGTGAAGACAATGTTGACGATAATAACGGCCCCATATACAGGGTGATCTCAAAGTTTACCTTGTCCTGAAACCCAGTGTAAATCGTTACTACATTTACAACGTGTATCACGTTTGACAGCTACATTTCGAATTTTTTACTAACGTCCTCAAAGTTAACTTCATATCAGACGATGAATGAAATGGTATTCAAATGAGCACAGGGTACATAGAGCTTAGAGTTAGCAGACATTCATCTTTGAGGATAAGAGAAAACCTCCAACGTTAAGTCATATCGGACGATGAATGAAATGATGTTCAAATGAGTACAGAGTACATAGAGCTTAGAGTTACCAGACATTCATCTTTTAGGATAAGAGAAAACCTCCAACGTTAAGTCATATCGGACGATGAATGAAATGATGTTCAAATGAGTACAGGGTACATAGAGCTTAGAGTTACCAGACATTCATCTCAGGATAAGAGAAAACCTCAAACGTTAAGTCATATCGGACGATGAATGAAATGATGTTCAAATGAGTACAGGGTACATAGAGCTTAGAGTTACCAGACATTCATCTTTCAGGATAAGAGAAAACCTCCAACGTTAAGTCATATCGGACGATGAATGAAATGTTGTACAAATGAGTACAAGGTACATAGAGCGTAGTTACCAGACATTCGACTTTCATAAGGGAAAACATCCAACGTTAAATTATAACGGACGATGAATTAAATGATTCAAATGAGTACAGGGTACATAGAGCTTAGTTACCGAAAAAAACCTTGGTTTGAGAGGTTAGACATGGTACCTTTTGAGCGTGACTCAACCACTACAGTACAGAAGCAGAAAATAATTTCCTGAGATTTTAAGCCGTCATCTAAACATCTAAACGATGACGATCACCTCAGAAATACTGCTGGCGAAGAAGCGCCACCTATGTCAACAATTTAAAATTGGTACAGCTAATTTAAGAGTTTTTTTAATGAGTTTCTTAAAGGACACCCAAGTAGTTGAAAGAAGGTAGGTAGCATCTGATGTCACAAAGACAAGCCGTTGCCTGACGTCATGCGCCGGAAAACAGACCTCTTTTGTTCCTACCGTGATGAAGTTTTTATACCGTTAGTTTCAGCAAATGTAGAAGAATCGACTTCGAGAATGTCCGTTCTGGCAGTTGTAGACTGTGGGTTTGTAGAATCACCTGTGCAGCGAGTTTATATGATCTTACGAATCGGTCTGAGCGTCGAGAAGCTACGAGCAGCGTTTGTTGGTGTGCTACAGAGATGTAAGAAAGATTAGTACTGCGGAAACAAACGTTTTTGTCTTTACATTTGTAAAATATAAAACTAGTATAAGTTAACGCTTATGTGAGGAAAAAGTTTAGTAAAACTGTCTGAAGCTGCCATATCTATTAGCTTTATAAACATAAAATAAGTTAATGATATTTACCTCTTGCCCATTGAGCTACGAGGGCTGTTCAATAAAGAATGGTCACTTTTTTGACAACGTACCTTTACTCATCGTCTTAATTTTGATGGTCCTTCTCAAAATAGTCTCCCTTGAATGCGATGCACTTGTCACAGCGTTTCTGCCAGTCTTCAGACATGCTGGAAACCATTTTTTGAATGATTCTTAAAAATTGCCTACGCAGCCTTCACCACTGCTTCTGATGATGGATAATGCCTCCCACGAAGACGTTTCTTCAAGTTAGGGAATAGAAAAGTGTCACACGAGGCTAAACCCAGACTATAGGGAGGGTGAGGGATACACTTCACGTTGATTTTTGCAAGATATTCAGCAAAAACATTGACAATATGTGGCCACGCATTATCCTGGTACAGCATCCAGCCTGCTTCACGGAAATGTGGTCTTTTGTGCCTGATATGGACTTGCAATGTTTTCAGGACATCCCTGCAGTATTGTCCAGTTACTGATGTGTGTGCAGGTACAACATGCTGATAAACCATTCCATGAATATCAAAGAATGACATGACCATAACTTTCCCAGCAGAAGCAACCACTTTTGCTTTTGGGGGGTTTGTAGTGATGGAGATTTCCACACTGAGCTTTGCTGTTTGCCCTCAGGATCAAAATGATGTAGCCAAGTTTCATCAGCAGTGATTACGTTTGAAAGAAACTCCGGATTCTCCTCTAACATCAACTGTAACTGCATGTTAGCTCCATTGCCGCGGTAGGCGATACTGAACATGTCTGAACTTGCCTGGTTCTCACAGGCTGGAACCAGGAGTGCCAACAATGAAACTACTACGGCGTGTTTGTTTCACATTAAGCTAACAGAATGAGATTGAATTTTAATGCGCAAATGGGAAACATTGTTTGCTCCTAGCAGTGTGGCGTCTGTGATTCTATGCTTATCTGCATTTCAGTATAGTGTAGAAACAATTGAAAAGTGCACTGTACCTGGGAAACCACAGAATAATCCGAGCACAAGACAGTAGGAAAGCTATTTTAAACTTATCCAGGATAGTGACCATGTGCTATGATAGTGAAGAAGCTGTGAAAAGAAATGGTGATACGGAAAGGAAACTGGTTTTTAAACGTTCTGTGGATCTCAGCGTTCCATCAGGCTTGAAGTTCTTTTACGTTTCTTAAATATGACAATGCTATAACAGTCTGGCTCTACCCTTTCATAGCGCGTCCTACACACGGCTAGTGCGAAGGAACAATTAATTTCCATTAATTGTACCTAATAGTGGTCCGAACTATAAAGCCTGGGCCTTAAAGTACTTACAGCATAGTAAGTCGTCATTAAGGTAGTTGCCTCATGTGTTTATGAGAACTCCTAGTGGTTTACCGGGAGAAACACGAGTCAGTTGGAGAATTTAATGTCATGTCGGCATGTTGGCCATAGTAGCTCAATGGTTAGAGCGGCTGGAGGGCTATCGCATTGATTTTTTTCAGTCTGACTGTACCCTTTCACAATGCTATAACAATTCGATGATAAAGATTTTTACGTCCAAAAATAATCATTCGGTTTCGGCGAGGTTTCTTTGTTACACTAACCACCTTACGCTGCTACACGGATTCACCTCGTACACGTAGTTTCTCGTTGTATATAAACCCAGTACCTCCGGTATTCGACTAACACTAAACAGGCACTTGTCCTGCCGGCGCGGGAGATTGTTCTAGTGGTTGAATATTCTCCAATTACATTCCAGTACGGTCTGGAACAGTATGTGATAAGACTTGAACCGTAATGCCAACTAGTGGCCGTCCATGAAGGTGCGTTAGTGGTTAACGGCCAGCAAGGGTAGGAATTCGAACTGAGAACCTCCCGACCGACTCAATCCGCTGAGCCAAGAGCGAAACTTGTGTGTACCCTGATATGCTGCCACTTCGCTCGACTGCCTAGAAGTTTCCTACGGAGCACGGCGCGGCTGATTTACTGAAGCGGAAGGGTAAGGGGCAAGAGAAGAGAATATATGGGCGAGACAAAGGACGTGAAGAGGAGGGGCCCTTCATGAAGAATAATGCGGAAAGTCAAAAAGCTAGAGGTCCCCACATATTTCCTACCAATAGACAGTAATTTTCTCCTCTGGTATAGAACTTTATGGGGCTAAGAAGTACCTCATATGCAATTCTCTTAATACAACAAATGCCCTTTACATTCATTTGACTTCTCTATCAATTACCTTACAAACCGCTCCCTAAAAAACCTAATTAACTAGTTTCTCTACTTCATATTAATCGAGAAAAACCTGGCAGTCTTCGTTTACTTAACTCTATGCTGACTTGTTCATTAGTTCTCCGCCAGTCACTTAGTAACTAAATAAGGTACCTACTACCAAAAGTGAAAACCAGACTTATTCCTTGAATTAAAGTGTATTTTAGAAAAGTTTCCCTGTGAAAAGTTTTTACTCAAACGTTCAGTCTTTAGATACTACAGTACGGTATTAAAATGCTGGTTTAGGATACAGCAGCTGCCAGCGAGCTTGTAAAGCCGTGTTTGAACTTCCAAAAAACAAAGAAGCAGAGTAGAACGTGGTTTGGAGAAATTAAAAACATTTTAATAATAAAATTATAAGATATGTGGGCACCAGGATACTTATTAATGAAGGGAAGCTGAAAATAGATACACTAAAAAATATGGACAGGTCAATGTTACATACTAAAATCGAGTTATACCTTAAGGTGTGTGGAACGAGAACGGATTGCGTGGTTTCGTTTCCGAACTTGAAAATGCAGGACTGAGAGGATAAGTAAGTTAAAGATGTCCTATATGTAAGGAAAGATAAGATCAGATTCCTTTATTAGAATGCCTAGAGATAGTTTTGCAGACAAAATTTATTTGTAGAAAATAGAGTAGAAACAGCTGACAGTGACAAAAATGAAGACCAATCGGAACTGAAAAGTGCTGGAAAATTTAAATGGAAATGGTCTGGGACAGGACAGTAGAAGACCGAATTTTTATTAGTCTGCAAGCAACAATTTTGATAGTATGAAAATGATTTTGTGAATATAATAAATGTATTATCTTTTGAATGGCTAAGGCCAATACAGGGCAAACAATTTGTAGGTAAATTTAGCTAGGCACTTAATAAATAAAAAATCTTCCAAAATACAATTTGCATGGAATGTTTTTGAAAATTTTTGATGTGATGAAAAATATCTAATTATTGTGAGATACTATAGGTCAAAAATACTTCAGTGACAAATATAATTTACATCTTTAGTTTCCTGAGAATGTTGTCAAGCCTTCCTAACTATGGATAACCTTTGTATAACAGTAAACAATAGTGTTAAAATATACAATTTGTCATACGGTTTATGTAAAGCAGCAACCATTTCCGAGATATTCATTGTTTGTTTCTGAACTTTCCAATACTTTCCTAAAATGGGAAGTCATTCAATTTATCCCTTGGACATACAAAGAGAACGGAATTACAAAGACGTCACATAGACAACCAGTTTTGAAACGTTTGACTATCACTTCCCGTATTGCCTTGTAACTAAAAGAAAATTAACAGTAAGTAGGGAAAAAAAAAAAGCATTTTTCTCGACTCGTATTTAGCTTGCGGAATCACTTGCTTATGAAGTTTGTAGGGAATGTAATTTAGCTCTCAAGGTATCTGTTTTTTGTGATAAAGTTGGTCCTACACAGCACGCTACCAGGCTTCAAATGTGAAGTAGAAGCGGAGTAGAACGGTTAAGCTGCCGCTTATTGTCAGTGTTTTCTAGACGTTCAAGTGTTCTTTTCTTCAGTCGCACGCCTTTTCAAGAGCAACCGAACGCAAAGCGCCTGATTGTCTTGTTGTCCCGCTCTACACGTCTGTCGGAGAAGTTTCCTATACTACACGGCGTTTGGAACCAAAAGTTGACAATAGCACGCTTCCACGACAAAGCAAATGGACCAGCTGGTGATGATGAAAACTGACATTGATAGTCCTTACTCAGAACGAAAGGAAGAGCAGAATAATAGCCTGGAGGAAAACAAAATATTAAACACTTACTATATATTTCAAGATAAACATTATCTTACTGTAATTATAAGGGAATACAGTAGTTTTGCTTTGGGTACACAAATTGGTTATATATATCATGTTGAGGTTTTCAGTCGAAGGATTTTTAATTCCGATGCTCCAAACTGATGAGCCATGGCTGTTTACACATTTATTTGAATAGCCCTTTACCGTAACTTACACTTTACATAATTAAGGAACACCTTTCTCTGCAACTAATTAAACTGCATGGATGATATTTCTACTGGTGATTTCTCATTCAAAGAACTACCGATTCCACCTAAATCAAATTGCTAATCATAATTCATTAATTACTTACATGCTTGTAAAATTTAGCATGCGATCTGTGTTCCTAATGTACACATTTATGGGGGGACTGATATTTTCAAATGCGGGAAGCAAATTTTAATGGAAATTGTGAAGTCATGCATGTGTTAATAAAAACTCAGTAAAAATTAACTCAATTTTAGACAAAAGTGAACCCCGAATACTGTCATGGCAATTTTGAAATGTTTAATTTTGTTTATGGCAATTCTGTAGCATTGCATATCAGCATAAAAAGATCATTTTATATGGACAATATTAGGAAACGCTTACTGTATGCAGTATGAGAGTTTCATTTCACTATGTTAAATAGCTGTTGAGGAACCAAAAATCAAAGCCGGCTTTCAAATAGCAGTCGGAAATTGCCTCAACTAGTGTTGCTGGTTGTCTAGGTAACCGATATAAAATTCTCCTCTATTTGTATGTCCAAGAGAAAAGTGAATAACGATTTCTCATTTAAGAACTATTTAAGTATTGGAACATTCCAAAAAAATAACCATATGAAAAATTTTATATAAATTATTTGAACATACTGTTTTTATTAATAGTTTGTTTCTTTTAGAATTTATCAGTTATGCAAACAATATTTAGAATGAAAAGAATCTCACGGTATTTTCATGAAAATATATTTTAAACAGGAGTATTTTAATCAAAACCTCTTATACGGAAACTTTTTCATGTATCTAGTTCTTCAAAGATGTTAGTAGAATAAATTTAGGGTACATATAAGAAGTATACTAAATCTCAATACTTAACAATTTAGACCTCGTTGAAATGCATAATTTCTGTCAAATGATTATTGGTGATGTCGCATATTTTTTGTTGCCTATTCATTTTGTTTTATATTTACTTTTTCCTCGCGGACTTTCAAAGCAGTCATCTAGCAACAAACTAAAAACCTAAGTGCATCAAAACTAATAAAAAATATAGGTGTACTATAAAATGATAGTGCAGTTTACGCATTTTATTCATTTAGCAAAAACAAATGGCTGTCACAAATGGTTTCCTCCATTTGAAGCTATTTAAATGGATTGTAGCGCCAACTCTAGTATTTTTGTGTGGGTTGGCGAAACTGTGATGACAACTTTATGAATGGCTGTCCGAAACCTAACACAGCGGCATAAATCCAGTGTAGGAGGACGAGTTGGTTGATTGCTGAAATATGGCATTGTTGTTGTTTTTCTTCGCCGCACGTTACCGTCAACCCCATAAATATTTGCTGGGGTTTTGTAACTCGCCATTAGAGATATCTACTCATTAGACTAAAAATTCATAATTTGTGCATATCCATGTTTCAAAATTTAATAATTTATATTTCCGTATAACTATCAACCAAACATGTGAACTAGATTTCCATGTTTTTCTTTTTTTTACCTTATCCTTAGTGTAACATATCGAAGTGATAGGCGATTCTTATTCCTTTATTCCTTAAGGTCAGGTTTGAGGAAGATAGATAACCCAGGATGGGTGATCAGCACGAAGCCTGGTATGAGACACAGAATTGGATAACAGAATGAGGGCAAGATGAATGAGTGAAAATAGTGGAGCGTGGCGGAAACCTGAGAACCCGGAGAAAACCCGCCAATGCGTCGTGTTCTCCACTACAAACCTCAGTCAATTTTCGCCACTCTCAAAATTCCCATCCAATTACCAAAACAAGTGAATTTTATTAATCTATTAAGGCGATTCTAACAAATTACGTAACTTCTAGAACACAATCTTCAATTCTAATGTTACACTCACATGATCTTTTTCTACCCTTGTAAAATTATTCTTATATGTACCTCAGGATTAATACCTTACTAATTTTATTGCAGTAATATGGGAATACAGTAGATTTTAATTGGTAAATGTTTTAATACTGGTTGCGTAGGTGACTTCTTTGTAATTCCTTTCTCTTTGTATAACCGAGATAAAAGATACAACGGAATATGGGAAAACAGTAGACTAAGTGTTAGTCAAATGTTTTAAAACTGGTTGTCTAGGTGACGTCTTTGTAATTCCGTTCTTTGTATGTCCAAGAGATAAAAATGAAGGTACAAGAGAATATGGGAAAACAGTAGACTTTAAGTGATAGTCAAATGTTTTAAAACTGGTTGTCTAGGTGACGTCTTTGTAATTCCGTTCTCTTTGTATGTCCAAGAGATAAAAATGAAGGTACAAGAGAATATGGGAAAACAGTAGACTTTAAGTGATAGTCAAATGTTTTAAAACTGGTTGTCTAGGTGACGTCTTTGTAATACCGTTCTTTGTATGTCCAAGAGATAAAAAAGTAACCACCTTAAACTGTTAAGTGTTCAAAAATGTTAAATAATAATAAACATGTTACTCTTTCAGATAAATCGTCTAGTTTTACAGTATCTAGATATTGTTGCGCGTATAGGCTGAGCAAGATCTGGAAATTACTATAATCATTTTTATGTAACATTTATTTCCTGTGCCTTGAGTTTGGGCAAAGCTGGTTGTTGATTAAGCTTAAATTCCGCTGGCTGGCAAAGCATGTACTTTGGACTGGTGAATCACACATCCTGCTAATAAAGGGAAATAATGGACAGGTGGCCTGAAACAGGCCTCTACATGTTCTCCATGTTGTAAACAATGAATCACATTCTGCTGATCAAGGGAAATAATGGACAGGTGGCCAGTAACAGGCCTGAGCATGTTCTCCATGCGGTAAACAATGAATCACATCCTGTTGATCAAGGGAAATAATGCTTAGGTGGCCAGTAACAGGTCTAAACATGTTCTCAATGGTGTAAACAATGATTGCACAAGACGGTGCACTAGTTGAGAGGAAATTAAGTTAGCATGGGAATTACTGAGTTGGCTTTTCGGTAGGACCCCTATTTAATCTTGGTTGAGTTAGCACCCGCTGGACTCGTCAGGGGAACTTGAGAGGGGACTTGCTGATGGACTCTGTTTGGCTCCGTAAACATTAACAAGAGTTTAAGTTCTACGAGTAAGATCGCCAGAAGAGTGCACCAATCCATACATCTCTTGCCAGTCAGCAGAATTTAAGCTTAATCAACAACCAGCTTTGCCCAAACTCAAGGCACAGGAAATAAATGTTACTTAACAATGGTTATAGTAATTTCCAGATCTTGCTTAGCCTATACACGCAACAATATGAATAACTTTAATAAGTACTTACAGTAAGCTAGGAAGAGTATTGCATTTCACCCCAAAAGTCATCCCTTTAACTACAATAAGATAATGTTCATAGTGAAATAAAGGTATAAGTGTTTGGACAAGATCAGAGAAATGTTGCTGGTCTAGACATACGTTTTCACTTATCCACTTTGGTATCTATCAATGTTTTCAAGTACCTATATAGCGAACCTGGGATAGTAGACAATAAACAGAAAAGTTGAAGTACGTTTGTTTCATGCAGCCAGTAATTTGGAAAAGCGATATTACTATTTCCAAATGATGTGGGAGAACTAAGAGTTCGAGAAGTGTAAAAAGTATAAAGAGTTTTGCGCTTGTGGGAAGGAATAATTCTTTCACACGCCACTAAGCGCCATACTTGTCACAGATACTGAAAGGAAGAGAGATAGATGCAAATGTTAGAGCACAGAAGGCGTCATCAAAGAAAGGTATTCATAAAACTGCTCTCGGAAACTGTTTCCTTTGCATATTGCTACAAATGTATACAGTATTTCACATCCCCTTTTAAAGCGATTCACATTTCCCTACTTCGAAACCTTTTTTTGTTTCTTACTCTTTCTTTGAACTTCGTTTCATGGTTTCTTTCTTACAACGCTCTTTATTTCCTTGTAAATTTTATTTTACGCTTCGTTCTGCTTCAGTTCTTTGAATGTAGAGCCCCAGCTCCGTGGTGTGGGAGATAGTGTATCCGCCTCACGTTCAAAAGATGCAGTTTGTTTCTTAAATTCAATATTTTCACGAGAAAACAAAAAGTAAATGTATGCAAGAAAAAAAAAAGAAATACAGGTTGGTATCTACATTTATTGTGAAGTATATAGGTGCCGCTAGTCGAAGTTGACAATTTTTGTTTATCGTTGCAATAGCTTAAAAAAACTGAACATCAAGCTCCACTAGAATACTTGATTTTACTTTGTATCACAAAAATGAAAAGTCCTTTAAATTATTCAAAAGTAAACGATTGTGTACGAAAATTGCAACAAAAACGGGACACGAGATGTTTACCTTAGATTTAATTTTCGCTAAAAATCGTTAGCTCTTACACGAAGCAGCACGTCAACTTCACAAAAATTCGATTTTCCCTTGTGAACTACTTCACCGCATAGTTCCACTGCCTGCCGACTACTCACCATGGATATTGTACTCACTTTCCTCTTGAACTGCTTCACTGCGCTTACTCCTCACCACAAAGCTACACTCGAAACTCTCGCCAGGCTTTACATCGTTCCTGTAGTCGAATGTTCCCGAATTACATTCTAGAACGGTCTCGAACTGTATTTGGGCAGTAGTAACGACTCGCTTATAGCTTCATGACACAGCCAGTGTCCTCACATGAACCGCGTCTTTGACCTCTCCTACCAGCCAACAGCAATGGTGATGTAACTGCCCGAATAAACTCTACGTAAAATTGAATATTAGTTATTTCAAACTTAGAACATTTTTATAAGAAAATAACTGAATTCCTCACTTTAAATAAATTTTTCCATATCTAATACTGCATCAACACCGGACATCTAAATTTACGAAGTCGCTATTTTATACTTCGGTACCTTTTTTGTAATTTACGTCCCCCAGTCATATCAGACGATGAATGGAATGGGTGAAATGATGCTCAAATGGGCCCGGGGTCCATAGAGCTTAATTACTCGACATTCATCTTTCAGGTTAAGGGAAAACCCCGGAAAATCCTTACCCAGGTAACTCATCCTGACCGAGATTCGAACTCGGAACCTCGAACATGAGGAAGACACACTACCACCACGCTAACGAGGCGGGCATACTTGGGTAAAATTAACAGCTTGCCTATTAAAGTGATTTCCGTTATAGCGTTTAAAATGTTCTGGAATCATATTTTAACAAATGGTTGTCACTTTGCATCCTCCGGCAGCACGATGCCCATTGTTTGGTTCATCCTATTGTTGCGGGTTGCTAATTGACAGCCCGCGGTTCCGTAATCAGCACAGATGTTATCGACAGATGGCTCTGGGGTTGTTCCGGGAATCGATGCGCGCTGCAGTGGCGTTGTGAGAAACGCTAGACCACGATCTCGGTTAATGTTGGCAGCTACTTTAACTCCGGTTTGTCGTGGCTTTAGTTAGGCGAAAGTTGGAGCAACTTATCACTATTTCCTATCTCAGCACTTGCCTTTCGTTTTTCCTGCTCATTTTTCAAATGCACCCCTCCGACGCTTGTCTACAACCTCCCGTGGTTCCTTTATCCCATCCTTTCCTCCTCAGTATTTACACAATACATCCTCACTTTAGTGATGTCTAGTGGATTGTTTCAGAAACCATTGTTGACCTGGGAAGATTATATAATTTTTTAAAATCAAGTACTGTTCAAATATTTGGCCGCTACAGCGCTGCTTTTAGCATCGCGATCGCTTCTTCCATTCGCAATGAAGCCGGTCGCAGGAGTGAGCGATCGTCACTTTTTTGTATTGTTCGACAGATTCAAAATTTTCAGTAAGTGGTAAATACAGCAAAACAAACTGAAGATCGGGTCATATCATTTGTTTTTGTTTAACAATTCCACTATCTTAGAGTTCGGATGATTTTCGTTTGTTGAAAGTGTCTGGCTGACGGCGAGAATGCGTGGCTTTTGTTTTTATGGACGCTGTTCAACTGTTGAGGCTCCCAGCGCCCGATTATGAACATGCCGTCTCCTGTATAGCTCAGCACGTCATTCCTGCAGGACTCTATTGTCAATACCATTGATGTCCTGTGTAATGGCGTCCTGGGGCGTTGTGAGTTCACATCGACAACGTGCCAGGAGTTAGCACAATACACGCTCTGAAACCAAGGGCAGTAGTTCACTCGTTTATGTAATTCCTGATCAGTTTGTCACTCACGGATTTGTTTACTAACGTCGGTATTGATGCAGACTGCAAATCTCCGTGCAAGTACAAATGAACAAATCTGTTATCACAAAGGGGTAGAACACTGCGAGTAGGCCAAAGCGGCCCTTTTAACTTCTGTCGCAAGCATTAAGAGGGAGGGATGAGAGAAAACCCCGGAGAGTAAAAAATACTTCGATGTGAGCCAATTAGTTTGCCAGTAAGTCTTCTTAGGGCTCCTAAGCACCAAGAATGCTTCCAGAAAGTGGGTTTTTAGAGTGCAACCAGCGTCATAGCGAAATCTTTCAAATGCAAGTAATAACCATCCAACCGAACCCACGGTCCTACAACCTTGAAACAGATAGGAAATTCGTGATAGAAGAGCTATCCCGCTACTGTAGCGTGGTAATAGCTTGTGTGCCTCATGTTCAAGAGATCCCGAGCTCCGATCTAGGTCAGCGTAATAAGGTTTTCTTATTCTGAAAGATGAATGGTCACTCTAAGCTCTATGTACCCTGTACTCATTTGAACATCATTTCATTCGTCATCCAATGTGATTTAACGCTGCAGGACGCAAAGGAGCTACACTTTTTGAGCAAAATGTAGTTCTTGGTTGACCGATTTAACAGACACCGTTTACTGGACGCTGGAAGGCTGGCAGAAAGCAAATATCTCCTCCGGGTGCAGTTAAAAGTTGAGAGGAAGCGCAGCCTCGGGTTAATTTCCAGACGTTTTAGAAGTCCTTCATCCATGTTTGTCCTGCGCCAAACAAAAACAAAGTGGAATCTTTTTCACCACGACGATCGATGCAGTGTTCACTGAACTAGGTACGAGTCGAAACTGCAAGGGAAAAAAGGCCACTTCATAACGCTCTGCTGGAGAAACAGAAAATACAGAAGCAGGGAGCTTAGAACGGCAGTGCATGGACTACACACAGCGAGGCGGTGTATGAGCCACCCTTATAAGTACCTGTAGTGAATTACAAAGTAGCAAACAATAGCTAATCTCTATTAACTAAATTAGACAGAACAAACTTTCATTATTACTGTTAGCAGAAATTTGAGTACAGAAAGCCATGTGAATTAAATCATATGGGAATCCTACTACGTACTTACTCCAGCCAAAGTACCATCTCAATATTTCATCGAAATACTTTGAGACTTCCTGAACCCTAAAACATTACGAAGTGTAAGTATGTGAAATAATAAATCATTGATTTTCCAATAAACTGCTTTAATTTGTTTAAGTTAGGTTTATGACAAATGAAATATATCTTAATTTTTAGGAGTGAAATTAGTAAACTGTAAGAAATAGACAAATTCCTAAAATATACACATTTACGTCTTAAAAGAAAAAATGTGTGGAGTGAACCATTTCCGTCAGTTTTTTACCTTTTTCACATACAAAAGAGCCGAATTACAGAGACATCAGGTAGACAACCAGTTTAAAACATTTGACTATCACTTAGTTTACTGTATTCCCATATTCCATTTGACAACGTACCTTTACTCGTCCTCATTTTGATGGTCCTTCTCAAAATAGTCTCCCCTGAATGCGATGTACTTGTCCCAGCGTTTCTGCCAGTCTTCAAAGACATGCTGGAAACCATTTTTGAGAGATCCTTAAAAATCGCCTCCGCAGCCTTCACCACTGCTTCTGATGATGGATAAAGCCTCCCACGAAGGCGTTTCTTCAAGTTAGCGAATAGAAAAGTCACATGGGGATTAATCTGGACTACAGGGAGGGTGAGGGATAACTTCACATTGATTTTTGCAAGATATTCAGCAACAACATTGGCAATATGCGGCCGCGCATTATCGTGGTGCAGCATCCAGCCTGCTTCACGGAAATGTAGTCTTTTGAGCCTGATATGGACTTGCAATATTTTCAGGACATCCCTGTAGTATTGCCCAGTTACTGATGTGTGTGCAGGTACAACATGCTGATAAACCATTCCATGAATATCAAAGAATGAGATGACCATAACTTTCCCAGCAGAAGCAACCACTTTTGCTTTTTGGGGGTTGGTGATGAAGGAGATTTCCACACTGAGCTTTGCTGTTTGCTCTCAGGATCAAAATGATGTAGCCAAGTTTCATCCGCAGCAATTACGTTTGAAAGAAACTCCGGATCTTCCTCTAACATCAACTTTAACTGCATGTTACCTTCATTACAGCGGTAGGTGATACTGAAGATGTCTGAAGTTGCCTGGTTTTCACAGGCGGGAACCAGGAATACCAACAATGAAACTACTACGGCGTGTTTGTTTCACATTAAGCTAATAGAATATAATAAGATTGAATTTCAGTGCAAAAAATTATGACCCTAAAAAATTCTTTATTAAACAGCCCTCGTACCTTCATTTTTTTATCTCTCGGACATACAAAGAGAACGGAATTTCAAAGACCTCAGCTGTACAACCATTTTTAAAACATTTGGGTGTCACTGAAAGTCTACTGTATTCCCATATTCCCTTATACCTTCCTTTTATCTCTTGGAAATACAAAGAACGGAATTACAAAGTGGTCACCTAGACAACCAGTTTTGAAACATTTGAGTATGACTTAGTCTACTACATTCGCATGTAACTACAACAAGATAATGGATTATCTTGAAGTAGGTAGAAAAATAAGTGTTTGTAGAACAGAAGTAGTCAGAGGTTGGTTCTCTTACTTGTATCAGACCAGATGTGTCATTGCTTTTGGAGCGGAAGGAAATAGGCCGTTATGTCATATGAAAGGGCATTGAGCGCGGGGACAATAAAGCACTGCCTTTCATTTGTTTTACCGGCGTTTGTTACCTTCATCACCCTGTTATCAGACCGTGGTGCCTTTGTTAGCTAAATATGACGTAATAGTTGTCAGAACCGACATTACGATATCATGGCGTGCTGCATTCAATTTGCAACGTGCTATAATCGTTACTTTAAGGACTGTGGGGCATAGGAAGAAGAAACGGAGGAAGATAAGCGTAAAGGGGTAAGAGAGGCAGTGAATGTCCGCAATTAAGGTAACAATACGAGCCGAGCTGCGCATTCAATTAGTAGAATTAACAATGAAGCTTCTCTCGTTCTTTTGTCTTCCTACCTTTTCTAGTTTATTGGCTTACTTTCTCAGGAAAGTCCGCTACTTATTGGATTACTGCATCTGATGTGGGAGCTTTACGTTCAGGATCTATAAACTCCTTTGGAAATACATTGTATTAAAACTTAGGTCCTTTGCGTTTTCACACAATTTGTTGTTCGTTGGAACAAGTGCACGATGTTGATAGTGAAATGTTTTGTATTCCCATATTCCTAAAGAGATGGAAAAATGCTTGTTTGACTTTTAAATACGAGTTAACGTTCAGCAAGTAAGTTCTGTTTGGTAATAAAATTAAATTGTGTACAGACAGAAAAATTTATTGCATAAAATTCTACAACTCTTAAACTACTTTTCCACATAACTGCCGAAATTTTGCAGGCATTTGTCATAGCGAGGCACAAGCTTTTGTATATCTTCCGCCGCCTGTGGCTTCAACCAGTTGGAAACATTTTCTTTCAGCTCTTCGTCATTGTTGAAGTGTTGACCGCCAAGGAAAGATTTGAGATGCAAAAACAGATGAAAGTCGCTAGGAGCGATGTCAGGGCTGTACGGGGGGTGGTCAAACACGTCCCAGCCAAATCCCTGTAGGATATTTCTAGTCGCATTTGCAGTGTGGTCGTGCGTTGTCGTGAAGAAACACAACACCTTTTGACAGCATTCCTCGGCGCTTATTCTATATTGCGCGGCGCAATTTCCTACGTGTCTCGCAATAAACATCTGCTTTCACAAGCGGCGGGATTTTCAATCAACACCGACATTGTAAACAAGCACAACAAAGCGTACGTGGCTGATGCGATCTCACAATGGCGCATGTTTCTTCTTGATACAGAGCATCTACGCGCCTGTGCGGAACTGCGATCGCAGCGCTGCAGCCGAGATAAATTGAAACAGAACTTACTTTCTGGACGCCCTTTGTATTTTGTGATTTGGTTGCCATATAGTTTAATTTTCATTATTTAAAGATTTTTATGCATCTCAAATCCAGAGATCTAACTTCTACCAGGTGTACTAATCTCATCCCCTCTAGGGACAATTGATTTAGCTCATTAACCAACTATTTCATTGGAAGGGAAGTGTGCATTGCCTACTATATTGTGACTTTGTGGGTTCGCGGGTTCCGAGTTGCAGAAATTCAACTCGTTCTTTGAGCAGAAATACACTCAGAAGTAATATTACGTGACATACACCATTAAAATCTTCCAAGGTCGTTGACCACAAACAAGCGTTCACTTCCAAAACACCAGTTTGTTACAGCTCTCGTTACGTCTCTGTTTACAACTGTCTACTACTACTACCCCCCGCTGGCGTGTCACTATCTCTTATAGGTATATACCTCTACTGATATCACGAGATATTTCTGGAATATTCTGTAACAAACAAGAAATCGACTGTTCTGTCAATCAAGATCTCACTAGAATGTTCCATTTACCTCACTGTTTTGGAACGTTCACAATTCGATCATGTTCAGTAAACGAATAAGGTAAAAAATCTTACAAACGCCGGCCACAAGTGAAAATCAAGGCACTGGGCAGGTCAAAATATTTTGCATGAACAGTTAGACGCGAGGAAATGTTATTCTCCATGCATTCTAGGTAAACTGACTCCCTAGTAACAACAAAAACGCATCGATTGGTGCAGAAATACTCTGGAAAAATTCTAAGGCGGCATTTTAAACTTGCTTTGGAATACAATTACCAGGGCTAGGAACTTCTTACCGCTCGTCGTTCCCTATACAGGTTGCGACCGCCCCTCTCCCGGCATCTAGACAAGTCATAGATAATAAACGCACAACGGAGAGGCAATGAAACCGATTGCACAGAAAAAAAACGTGATTTATATATTCGTAAGTGCACATCTAATTAATCATTATGTACAACATACAAATTCTTACAGTACATACGGGTTTGTCTCTGGCTGATCTCATTATTTAAATAGCCACATTGTGGCAACACCCAAGTAATTATAGCGCGGATTGTAACATTTCCTGATCGAATGTAAAATAATATACAAATAATAAAATTAATTTCTTAAATATTTTAAGTCTTACTAGATAAAATGACAAAGCAGGAATTTTACTACATATTTACTCATCTGCGGCCGTATTATTAAGCACCTCTGAAGCCTTTCAAATGAAAAATCATTCTATGTCGCGTAAAACAAGATTTAGTTGATAACACTGGGCAACAAAAATAGTTTTTGAATGTTTCGAGCGCTTCATGAGGCAATTCCTATCAATTTTGGGTTGAGAAAAACAAATGACAATGAAAAAGTTTTAGCTCTAGTTGCTATGATATACACAAGGTGGAAGTATTACATATTAACGGATTGAGAGAAAAGGATACATTTTAATTACACACATGCTAACAATGAAAGTGCATTTGATTTTTAACTGGTAATTACATGCTAAGAGTTCTAAATTGCTGGAACAATACTTCGCAGATAGTCGTGTCTGAAGAGAATCATGTGGTGGCCTATTGACTTCGCAGTCTTTTAGCTTACCTCTTGTGATGCAGTTCCGCAGAATCCCTATACAAAGACCAACAGTAATCCGCAAGCATTACTTCATTCCAACGGCCCTGATATCTTTGTTCCATAACAGAAATGTCCTGATGGAATCTCTCCCCATGTTCATCACTAACAGCTCCACAACTAGGAGGGAAAAAGTCCAGGTGGGAGTGGAGAAAATGGATCTTAAGGGATATGTTGTATCCAAGGTTACGGTATTTTTGTAGGAGCACTGTCACGAAATGCTTGTAGTTGTCATCTCTTTTGTTGCCTAAACAGCCATGAACACCCTTGAAGGCTTCCCAAGCTTCCTCTTCTTTCCCCTCCAAAATTTGGTCAAATGCAGGATCCTTTACAAGTTCTCTTATTTCTGGTCCGACAAAAATGCCTTCCTTAACTTTTGCATCCCTTAATTTCCAAGATTTCTCTGATTGTGATCAGTTATTTGACAGGTGTGTCAACTCCCAAAAAAGTTCTCCCAAATTTAATATCTTCACTTTAAAAAATAAAATGTCACTTTATCTTCAAAACAAGATCTAATCTAGCATTTTTATGGTGATTTTTGAATTCAGCAGATAGAAATACATGTAAATTCATTATTTTTAATCCAGAAACATTTTCATTGTTGCCCAGTGTAATCTGTTGCAAATTCGTTAATGATTTCAGCTAATTTAGTTTCTCGATATGGCTTTTTTCCATGTTTGCTGAAGTATCCCACTGAAATGTGAATGTAAATAATAAAGTAAATAAGAATAAGTGCACTTCTAGAAAACATACTATGGTTGTACAGGAAATTTAGTTGCTCATCTTTGAAGCACAACAAAGATGTTTTCGAATGTCTTCCTTCCTCCCAATGTGCTCTGCCATGCAGTTAAACCTGTTTTGTAGTAATGAGTTGTATTCTAGGACGAACCTTGCCCTTGCTAGTAGCGCTGCGTTGTATAGCCGTGCCTGGCCGCTCTTACTAAAGGAAATCGGTACGAACTTCCTAGCTCTGATCATTACTGATGACTAATGGATTCGTTAAGAGTGTGAAAACAGAAGTCAATCGGGTCAGTGAACACGTCGAACATAACCTAAGACTAAAGGTGGTTTAAGAATGGCATCTGCTACAAGCAACTGGATATACAAATGCATTCCGTAATATCCAATGTGATATTAAACTACTTGTTCGATATATCTTAAATTGCGCATTGTTTTTTTTTAACACACGGAGATGTATTTTGCAATTATTTAGCTTTCTCATTCCCGTTGTCTTATCTTTTCCTTTCTCTACTTGGTCTCAAGGAGGTAACTGTATCAGAGTCTGGGATCAGACTAAGCAGGAACGTGACACGAAATGAAGGCGAAATAGATGACAGAATGAATGGTGGGGGAACCAGTGAACGTAGAGAAAATCCGCCCAGGCACCTGCGAGCGAACCCTGGCGCATGTTATCAATTTTTCCGCACAGCCCTGGTTAAAGAGCCGAGATCAGACCCCGGCACTTGCGGAGTTGGAGGCTAACCACCAAACCAGTGACCCAGTGAACCGTGCTTCATTCTATTACCTTTCCGGTGGAGCGAGAGGTTGGCCGATCATGCAAACCAAACACACTTTACGCCGCTATTGATCTCCAATATGCCGGGATAGGGAGAGAAGGGGGGGAAGGGAGGGAATTATCTAAAGCCGTGGTTCCCCAATTGTACCTGCACCGGTTCCTCCCCCAGGCTTATCGAGCGAGACAGCCGAATTTAAGTTTCCAAACTTGCTGCTTTCTCCTTCTGTCAGATTTCACATGAAATAAAGGGAGGGATGTTTCAGACTTGGTTGCCATGTGATGTTCTCTTTGCATGATCAAGTTATCCAATGCGAATAAGTCCGCCTCATTAGCGCAGTGGCAGCGTGTCTGCCTCCGTTCAAGAGGTCCCGAGTTCGAATCTCGGTCAGGGTGAGTTACCTGGATAAGGTTTTATCCGGGGGTTTCCCTCATCCTAAAACACGAATGTCGGGTGACTGCGCTCTATGGACCCTGGGCTTATTTGAACATCATTTCAGCCATTCCATTCATCGTCCGATATGACTTAACGTCGGAGGACTTAAATTACAAAAAAAAAAAAAAAAAGTGAATAACTGGAATACAGCACACTTCAAGCGACACTCAAATGTTTAGAGTTGGTTCCTATAAAAGTGCCTGGAATTGCCATTATTCATTTGTCATGGAAAATATCTTAAACTTACAGTATTTTAATTAAAATCGTTAGATAATTTTTCAGAAAATCCAGGTACTTTATATATAAAAGGTAGTTTACAGTGGCGAGGGAGGTTTCAGATAATTTCTTCAAAAGAGTAGCTCAATGAACTAAGGCTACTCTTCAGTACTCTTTCTATTGTACAGTCACACGTAGGTCCAGTAGCGAGGCGTGACTTTCAAAGCGAGGGACGCTCCAAATAATATTTTACATCAAAATATGAGAGAATGGCTCAAAGAACAAAGGGTACTCTTCAGTACTTTGTTGTACAATCATACGTAGGTCCAGTAGCGAGGTGTGACTTCCAAAGCGAGGAAAGCTCCAAATATTTTTGTTTGTAAATTTTGATGCCGTGTTCTAGCATTTGACAGATATTTCGTTTTTGAGTTTCTAGTTCTCCGTAGACAGCCCTTTCTGATTAACTTGCAAAAAAGCTGAATCTTCCCATTCTTTAGATTGGAAAGCTACAAGGCACTTAGGTTTTACGGACGATGTCGTAAACGAATCGATCTCTCGAATCGACTGTGTCGGCAGTTTATGACTGCAGCTGAATCGTAACCAAGGTCCGACGCTAAAATTCTTACAGATAAAGGTATGAATTTTTAAAATGTAGTTTTGCTAATTTAATAAAGGCTGATTGGAAAGTAATATACCTTCGACAAGGAAATGCAGCGTGCAGGTTAGTGTTCAATCGTAGGAATAACATGACTAGGCCCTAAGCAGTGACGATGACACTGCCGCTGACTAAAACAAGTGATAGAGCTGGCACGACCGGGCACCTAGTGACTAATGGGCAAATTACATTTGAAGAATAAGAAAATCTGACACAGTTTGACTTGACACATTTTTCGCCGGAAAAATTTTCAAGAAGTCCGCTTCAGACATGGTTTTCATTATAGGCGGAACGACTCCTGCTGATAAAGGTGCTTCCTGGAAAGGAATATTCCCGAAAAACACTTCGTCAGATGTAGGAAAGTGGCCCTTGTTCCTCACGGTCTAAGATTCGGCTATTCACGCTCGCCCGATCAGTTCGAGTAGAAATGTTAAGAGACCCACACATAGAGTACTTGCAAGTTACCATGCAGATGTGTGTTCGTGGTTTACTAAGCGAATAGACGCTGAGTAATTTCTGTTCCGATATGGAAGTTCATTTGGTTAGAGCAACTGGAAGGAGGCAAGAAGATCCTTGGTTCAAATACAAACTGAGGCATTAAAATTTTCATTATGAATTTAAATTCACGCACTTGCGCACAAGAACAGTTAATGTCACTTGCGTAACTGAACGTTTTGTGCCAGAAAAGGCAGCGCCAGGAAGTTTTCCACAGGTTTTCCCAGCCATTCATTCCACCAGTTGCTACATATTTTATCAAATTTACCTTCACTGTTCAGTCATATTGAAAGGAGTCCATGGTCCATATAGTCTAGACTTATCCTACATTCAAGACAAGGAAAAACTGGAGAAAAAGACCTTATCGCACTGGCTGGATTACCATCACGCCATTTCATATCACATCCTTCCTCATTCTTGCAATAGGCTATTGCATTGCATTTTTCACAAAGTTTATGAACGTTTTACATGACTGCATGGAGAAAGCTGTGAACTGTGCAACATTGTAGCGCGGGTACAACAATGCCCCCGGGGTCTTCATTTTAATTAACGAGAGTATGTCTACAAGATAACATCACCAGGTCGATATCCAATTATCCCCGGCCATCAGCTAACTTAACGTTTTAACTATTCTCCCCTTCTCTTTAATTACAAAGAGGTTCGTACTCAGTGACATAATTACTTCGTTTTCTTAAAAATGACTCCAAAATTGATTAAACTGCCATAATTTTGTGACAAAGAATGTTTTTGATGTTCTGAAATGTCCTCAGTCTTCATTATTTTATATAACTATTAAACTAACACGCAGTCTTAGTCCACAAAAAATCTGAAGCTCGTTAAGACATTTTGTGGAGTGGGCCATTTTCGAGATATTCCTTGTTTGAGTTTTCCGGTAATTTTGCTTCACCATATAGAGATATAAATCTCAGACATCACCACAACCAGTTGTAAAACATTTATCACTTCTATCCAGAAGGTAAATGATTAAAACAATGAAATGGTCCGATAGATTTAATGGTTTGGGAAAATACATCTATTTTAAAAAACAAATATAGTGTAATGAATTTTGAAATACCGGCAGTCGATTATGTTTCTAAATTTGTTTTATTTTCAGATTTTGGTAGTACTATCAAGAACATATTAACATCTAGCGTTTATTTCGGTGGCGACAGCTTTGTTGTTTCCGGCTGAGGATGTGTAAAATTTTTACATGAAATCACGATCCCGGACAATTTATAGGTAAAATATCACCTTTTCTTACAATCTATCACTCTACTGTATTCCCATATTCTTTTGTACCCTCATTTTTTATCTCTTGGATATACAAAGAGAACGGAATTACAAAGACGTCACATAGACAACCAGTTTTAAAACATTTGACTATCACTTAAAATCTACTGTATTCCCATTCTTTTCTCTTGGACAAAGAGAGAACAGAATTACAAAGATGTCACATAGACAACCAGTTTTAAAACATTTGACTATTAGAGGAAATTAATTATTCTTTCACACTGGCCGTGTGTAGGCTAAATTGTGGAAACGTAGAGTCAGACTGAAAAATTCAATGCCATAGCCGGGATTTGAACCACGGATCTTCTGGTTTCCGTCCAACCGCACTACCATTGAGCTACTATGGCCAACGTGCCGATATGACATTAAATTCTCCAACTGACTCTTATTTTCCTGGTAAACCACTTAGGAGTTCTCATAAACACATGAGACAACTACCTTAATGGCGACTTACTATATTGTAAGTACTTTAAGGCCCGGGCTTCATACAGTAAACCACTATTAGGTTAATTAATTGAAATTATTCTTTCACACTGGCCGTGTGTAGGCTAAATTGTGGAAACGTAGAGTCTACCATTTAACTGTAGCACATTCCCTTATAATCACAAGAAATTTAACAGTAAGATAATTTCTGCAAATATTTTTATTGATCTGAAGGTGTTTTCATTCTGCATGACTTCTGCAATAAAATGTAGGCTACTTTACTAAAAAAGAGCATTCTAGAATACTTTAGAGGCGGGGAGAATAAAAAAATTCTGTACAATATCGCATCTTGTGTTGATGCGCCACCGCATCTGTTTCTCTTTAGTTTTTGGACGTCACTCTGCTGATAAGTTTGTGATATCGCTGATGTTCTCAATTATTATAGTCATAAATACCAAATAACATCACGATTTAGCACAATTGGTGACAGTGAGGTTGCATTCTTGTATCTGTTCGTGAAAACGGTAGCATGAGCGGCGTTTATTGCTACCATAGTAACGGAGATAATCCACTTGTTGCATAAATTGTTATTGCAGTCACTGGAGGGGTTAAGCCGCTGTAAGACGTGTTTACTCTTGTAATTGTTGTATCACGTACGTTGGGTGCACGAAACACATTAGAGGAGCGCGTTTATTTTCTTTGAGCGGCCGTAATGAGGGGCACATTTTCCCTCTAACGAGGTTCCTCACTTTGTGTACAGAATAGAGGGGCCATTAAAGTTTTCCGTGTCGTTACTCCGTATAATTGAAACGACACCCACTCCTGGATCGTTACAAACGATTGTCAGCTCTCAACTGACGTCACTTGCAGTATAACAATTATGAAAATAATAATGAAACTAAAAATTGTAACCTTCTTGGAAGTAAGAGGTGATTTTGCTGAGACATGAATAACAAAAATCGCTGCTTTGTAAGTAACACATCCTGTTTGATATAAAGATGCAACAGGTGTAGGTAGGTGCTCCTAGATCTAAGAGTTATGTACAGTAGCGTTGTCAGTTAGGAAACTTTGTTTGCCACTTTAAGAATTTGTCCAAACGCTTACATGCATTTCAGCAAAAGTGACGTTGTGGGTTCGTAGAATTAAAAAACAATTTGCCGGAACTCTAAATGTTTATTTTCGTAGAAATACTCCTATAGATTACAGCAGCGTTATGTTACATACACCATCAGTCTACCAAGGTTGATCACAATAACAGTGACAGCAGATTAAATCCTTAGCTCTCGTTACAACACAGCTGGCTGTCTCTCATTTCACAACTCTTTCACAACTCGCAACTTACTCTGTTTATAACGTCCGGCTGGCGTGTCACAATCGCTTATATATCTCCTGATAATTTCTAGATCATTCTAAAATAAATCAGAAACCGAATTATCTCTATCAGTCCAGAAGTAACTAGAAATTTCCATTTATTTTGTTTCGACAGACCTTTATCTGCATGTTATCTTGTCTACCGGCACTTGGTTTTCACACTGTCCGCCTATCAGTTCCTTTTGTTTTTACAAGCCGAGCGATCGTAGATACGGGTTTGCGACAATATCCTCCCATAACTTGCCCTACTCTTGTAAAACTTCATTCTTATTTATAGTTAATACTTATCTTATTGTAGGTACAAGGGAGTGCAGTAGACTTTAAGTGATAGTCAAATGTTTTAAAACTGGTTGTGTAGGTGACGTCTTTGAAATTCCGTTCTTTGTATGTCCAAGAGATAAAAGAAATGAAGAACGACTCTGTATTTGAGAGAAGCAAGTAGATATTGGAAAATACGGACAAACAATATGTCGGAAATGGTTCACTCCACGCAAAAAAGTATCTGATGTAAGCTTTAAAAGGATCTACATTTTTGGGCAGTAAAAAATTAGGAATATTCCGTGTAAAGGGTAATCTGGTATGTGGGGATTTTCATTAAAATATTCCTGTAACGTTCTTGGAAGCTGACCAGCTTCAGCGGGTTGAAATATAAACGACTTTTCCTTTTCCATTTATGCTGTTAATACATTTAAAAAATAGAGGCACTCTCAAAACGTATTTTTGGCGAAATCTGGTAATGAATTTTTGAGTAAATAGAATACTTACACTACTGATTGAAAGTACCAGTAGAGAAAGTTTTTAGGCATAAAGTTTGCTGTGACAAATCGATATGGGACGGCAAAGAGATAAGCCGCGCGCTAGCCTAGTGCTATTGCAAGCTCAGGTGTATCTTATAAAAGATTCTGCCATCTAGAATATTCTGGAAATGTCTTACGGTTTAATAAGTACGTGTTTCTAGAACCACAAGTCTGTTCACCGAGCTAGGTTATGACACTGGTGGTGGGTGATCTGTAAGGGAAGCAAGTCGTCTTCCCAACGAATAAACGGTCCTGAACTAGAGACCGCGTTGCACTTATTTCAATACGAGGTTAGATTGAACTGACAGGGTAAAATGAAGTGGTTCATGAATGTATTTGTAATGGGAAGTTTGGCATGGGAGAGTTTTGATTGAATCTTCCAATTTTTCATTTTTGAGTGATCATTTGGAAATAGTATGCAAATCTTGGTGCAAAGATATAGCGACCTGCTTTTAAAAATCGATTTTCGTTTAGTTTCTCATATCTGCAGTAACGAAATTAAGTAACAGGATAAGTAAAGTGTGGTCAGAAGTGTCCCACTAGCATGGTGGTAGCCGTAGTTTAATTCTTGGTAACTCCTTAGATCAAACTGAAGAGCTACTGGGTTGACAAGTGTAGCCCTTTGTCGGGAAGACTATATTATCCTATCCTCCGCTGCTGCACCCCACTCATCACGCCCGTTGTAGCCAGCGTTGGAGGACGTAATTTTTTGAAAGGTTTAAGTACGTTCCTCATTTGTTTCATTCTTCACTTATTGAGTACATATGTACAAGACAGCCACTTACATTCATACCCCTTTTTGGGACAGAAGTGAGCATGCTGTGATTTATCCTTAGTTTGTCATTTGTTTAGAGTGAAGCCCGTCACAAAATAGATTTACCTTCTACAATAAGCCATCACATCGTAGAATATCGTCACGTTTTATAATGATCAGGTTATTGAATACATTAAGAATATATTTGAAAACTTTTTAATTTTCCTGAGAAGATACCTTACATCTCGGAGGCAGACGATAAAACGCAGCAGGAAAGCGAAGCCCCAGTCATCTCACTAATGAGGGAGGTTGCAGGAGTTGCTTTAATCCGAAAATGGCGGATCCGAGTGAGAAAGAGAAAGCAATGAAAGAAGCGAACTTCAGAGAGCGACGCAAGTTAGAGATTGTTCTGGAGTCATGTAACACCAGTGGCAGGCTTCAGAATATTAGACAATATTCCCAACATCAGATCTGCAAAAGTTCTAACTCGCAAACGGGAATTTACGTCTTTCAAAGTTAGGTCATATCGGACGATGAATGAAATGTTCAAATGAGTACAGGGTACATGGAGCTTAGAGTTATCAGACATTCATCTTTCAGGATAAGAGAAAACCTCCAACGTTAAGTAATATCGGACGACGATTGAAATGATGTTCAAATGAGTACAGGGTACATAGAGCTTAGTTAGCAGACATTCATCTTTCAGGATAACAGAAAACCTCCAACGTTAAGTCATATCGGACGATGAATGAAATGATGTTCTAATGAGTACAGGGTACATAGAGCTTAGAGTTACCAGACATTCATCTTTCAG